>PVJL010000032.1:0-408275 GCA_004026885.1 Lyroderma lyra
GGGTGGGGAAGGGCGCAAGGACCTGCCCTTAAGGGGAGCAGGTGGCCCGCTCCTACGCTGCGTGGGTCTTCGAGTCCCGGGGGCGGGGGAGGATTGGCGGTAAAGGGCGACAATGGAAGAGGGGCGGAGAGAGACCGAAACTGAGCAGACCGTGGAGAAAAACCGAAGCACACTTGTACCGTTTGTCCTACGAAGACAGACGGTTATAGAGAAAAGCTCGTAAATGGCAGAATAGAACTTTGGGTGGTTCAGGCAAAGGCAAGCCTTTGAGTTGATTTTGCAGGGAGGGCTTCCTAAGCCTCGTGAGGTCATTGTGAAAAGGAAACATCCTGTCAAGAAATGCTCATGAAATTTTTAAAGTGTAGGATCTTTTACTTTATATAATTAGAATATTATTATTTGAATTTTTGCCATAGCAAATTTTAAAAGTGGTATTTGTATATTAAAGTTTTATTTCAAAGAATAAAAGAAGATAAAATAGTAGATTTTAAAAATAAGTATGTTCCACTGTTGTGAGTTCTCTAAAGAGGATGGGGAGCTGGCATGGGAGAGGGGGCATCTTGGGCCTAGGTGAGGTCCCTGGGGAGGACTTGGCCGGCACAGGGAGACAGGCCCGGTCCTCTCTCAGGTGGTGTCCTAATTAAAGGGAGCAGTACAGGTGGCCTTTACTGAAGGGGCCAGGGCAGGAAGTGAGGAAAGGAAGGCTGCAACGACCTGGGGTACACGGGGATCCTTAGCACAGGGAAGCCCTCGAGAAAGAGACTAGATGAAGTTTGCAAGCATGGAGTTTCCAGGAGGGGTCCCCCGAGATCCTTCTGGTCTCCCTCCTTCTATATCTCGCCTCTTCTGGAGACCAACAGCCCCACCACAGATGTCCCCTGCTGTAGGAACAGGTACACCCCAACACTAGCTTCTGGAGTCCCTAACTTCCCATTCTGTGCACTTGCCTCACCTCTTAGAATGAATGCCTGGCACTTTAGAGATGTCTGCTGAGGCCAAAGGGCTTTGGAGTTGAGAAACCAAATGGCTGACAGCTTGACTCTGTCATTTGTAATAATAGCTGTTTTTTTAGCATAATACATTGTGCAAGATACTGCTCTAAGCTGTTTATATAGATTGCCTCATTATTAGCTGTGGGAAGACAAGCAAGTCACAGTATCTCAGAATCTATCCATGTACTAAGTGGGATATCTATTTCATGTGAAAATGTTAGAAAGCAGAGCTTCTCAAACTTTAATGTGCATACGAACCACCTGGGAATCTGATTTAAATGCAGATTCTGACTCAGGTCTGTAGCAGGGCCCAAGATTTTACCTTTCCAACAAGCTGCCAGGTGATGCTACTGCTGCTGGTGGTCCAGGGACCACACTTGGATCAGCAAGGATGAAGAGCACAGTGCTTGGCAGTTGGTTGGCATTCAATAAACATTCTTTGAATGAATGATTAAATGAAATATTAGCTACAAAAATTCAAACTGTAAAGTGTTGGTGCAAGTGTATGTAATTGTCATTCTAAGACAATAAAACCAGGGAATCTGCCTGGAAAAGGACAAACTCCTAAAAGAGTAACTATTGCATAGCACCTTAGAACACTATTTTTGCATCAGGCTACCTAGGTCCAAATCCCACCATTCAGTAAGCAGAGCTTGGGCAAGTAATTTAATCTTTTTGCAACTGTTTCATCATTTGCAAGATGGAGTGAAATGCTTACTTCACTGGGCTACTGTGGGATTTATTGAGGTGATTCACATGAATCTCTTAGCACTGGAACTGGCATAGAGCAGATCAATACATTTGAGTTATTATTATTATTATTTGCCTCCTGGATTTGGGGCAGTCCCACAGTCCACTGGAGCCTGGGCCTCAGCACTAATGAGGCTCAGTAAGCAGCTTTCTAGGGGCCATGGCGCTAATTCCTCTCTTCTGTTCTGCCCCTGATTTCTCCAACAGGGTTAAAGTTATAATGCACGTGGAAATCAATTAAAATACATCCACCTCCAAGGTGACAAGAAATGGAAGAGAAAAGCAGTGATCAGATAAAGAATTAAATTTCCAAGGAGAGATTGGGGATGTGAACCACATCGAGAGGGGTGCATGTGTCTCTGGAGGCACCTGGGGAGCACCGATGGCTGAGAGCAAGACTCCTGAGTCCATTCCAGTTGTGCCTCCTTCAGACAATAAGCCCTATTCCCCAGGGATTCTGCATCCTTCTTTCATCATGTCTAAATTGGGAGAATTGGAAAATTTGGAACCAAGGATTTCCCCCAATTTTTAGAAAGACCTTAAAAGGCTTCATCTTGGAGTGGGACCTAAAACCGTGTGGGGTTTCCAATTTTGAGGTTTCCAATTCTTTGGGAGAGGCAGGGATGGGAGGTAAAAACCTGAGTCTGGAGTCATATAGGCATGATCTGAATTCTGATTCTGCCCATACTAGTTCTGTTGACCTTCAGCCACTTACTTAAAATCTGGGTCAGTTATCTTCTTTGCGTGCAAAACATGGTAACAATGTATAAATGTTTTATATGTATATATTATATAAAACTACTGGTAGCATCTGATGTGCAGCAGTACTCAAAAAGCAATAGGTACTTTTACAGAATGTCTGGATTGATCTCAGATTGCTTGAAAATCAGTTATACTCTGAAGGGCACAGGGAAAGGAGAAAGCAGGCGCCCCCACGTGGTAAGTGCATTAACTGCAAGGACAGTACCTTTATTTCCAATGTCCACCTCCCGAAGGATAGGTGTTCGCTCAGTAAATGCCGCTCTTGCTGACGTGGGCACTGTGGTCTTAGGAAGTTCCCTCGATGATGGTGAGATAAGAGAACTTCGGGCCAGATGATATCTGAGAACCCTTACGATCTGTAAATGAGTCAGACATGGTCTCCCAATCCAAGCATCCTTTTACCCAGCAGGGTTCAATTTTCTTTCCATTCCATTCAACTCTCCCAGGCCAGTTATTAGAAACCTTAGCAATGCTAACTTCCCCAAGTCCTTAACAGCTTGTACCCTGTAACCCCACTGTATTCTTATCAACCCCAGACCCCTTACCTTCTTGTAAGGAAGGAGCTACCAGGAATTCTTCATCCCTTCCCTTGTGTGAACAGCTAGAGTTTAGGCTGCAGGACCTCTCAGGAACCCAGAGCAGCTCCAGGGGTCTTGACAGCCACTTTAGGACTGTTTAATTGCTTGACTTCATAGCTAAATGGGAAGGTTTACTCCGGGCCCAATTTGTCCCACCAAGTGTCAGGACACCCTAGATGGTGCTGACCAACAAAGCCTTGCAGCACTAGACTAAACCAGAGCCTGAGAGCAGAAGTTCTTAAACTTAGTTATATGGAGAAGTTTCCAGAGTTTCAGTGGTATACAAAAATCTCAGGCTATGTGTACCCTTCCGGGAAAGTGGGCATGGCTTTGGTTACATTTTCAGAGAACTCTGTGATGCCAAAAGTTAAAAAGCCATGGCCCCAAATTGCAGAAATGACTTACTGAAAGCATTCTCTATACAGGATCCTGCAGGAAGCCTTGGAAGTGTGTTCCAGTCCATAACCTGCAGTCCCTCTCAAACCTCAGCTAGGTCATGAGGGAGGACACCAACCTTGATAGATTTAGGAAAACACACCAAAACTAAAGCATAACGTGCTGTGTAACAGCCACAGAAGACCCAAAATGTTTTGTATCACTTCTGCTTCCTTTACTGGTATTGGCTTTCAGAGCCTAGAGACCATTCTTCAGTGATGGCAAATGTCTATACTGTAAAAGGGCATTTAGAATTAAGACTGGTGACAAGAACTGGTCAAGTAATATAACTCTGTTTGGGGTCCCAAACTAAATGTGGCAAAGAAGCAATAAGCCTGGTCCTCTTAGGCTAATATGAGCAGGTTCTGGACAGCATCCACAGGGAGTTCCAACACATTGTTTGCAATGGCTACAATATTGGAATGAGTGGTTTTCTAGGTGGCTACTCTGAGAGACAGTGCCCATTTGGAGGGATGGCTTCTGAAACATTTTTAAACCTCATTAGTTGAGTCACAACAAAGGTACTGTTTTCTATTTGGAGAACATCAGTCAAGAGTCCCCAGGAACATTTCCTATTCTCGTAGCCCTGAGGTTTCTTCTGTACCAACAAGTGAGTAAGACCCAGAGTCCTCCAACTGGTAATTTCAGAGCTGCTGGTCCAAGGTCAGGGATGCTAGGCCTAATTCAGTGTGACTCTAATCAGAGAAGAAATGACAAATCCAAATTTTTTTATATCTCTAATTAAAATTCATTTCATTTGAGCAAATCCATTTTCGAGAAAATGTAGCACAAGAGACTACTATGGTGGTTCTAAGGGGAGTCTACTAGTATTGAGCTTCTGAATTAACTCTTTGCAATCAGAGTCACTGATTAGAAACTTGTAACTGTCCATTAATTAGTTAAAAACCTCTTATAAATCCAGCGTGTCTGTGTGTGTGTGTGTGTGCCGGGGTGGGGTGGGGTGGTGTCACATATATATTTCTCAGGTGAAGCGGGGCCACCACAGCTGTTCGGCAGAAGGCAATCACCAGAGAGCAGGGAGGGGACAGAGTGTGTGTGTCAGGGCCTGGGCCCAAGAGCACCGCGTGCCTCACAGGCTCTTTCTGACTCCTCTGTTCTCAACAATTCAGAGAACAGCTGTGTGGTCATCTCTCTCTCTAAAGCTAAACTAGCAGTCCCCCAGGCCTCAGCAGAAGAGTGAGATAGCCATGCACAGACTGAAAGAAAACTGGACTTTGAAACTCCAGGTCTGTTTTAATGTCATTTTTGCTTGGATTATTCAGTTCTCCTTGTTGTTCAACAGGCTTTTTGCAAATGCCACTGCCACAGCTATTGGAAAGGTGACAAAAGTGACACAAGAGCAGGAATGGTATAGAACTGCAGCACTCCCCGGAGGCTACCAGTCAGAGGCCTCAGGAACTGAAACGAAAACAAGTGTCCAGGAGCAGAGACCAGGAGGACCGATTCCGGAGGCCTCGCTTCCCAGGCTAAACCTTGAAGATGTGAGGTTTTTGGTCATGGAACGATGGCATGTATTCTAGCTTCAAGCAGGGCAAAGATGCGATGTGAAGGGTAGCGTCCAACGTCAAAAATGATTTAAAAACAAAACCAACCACCTCCATCCCAAAAGTAGCTCTCCAAATGGCTGTTTCTCAGGCACACAGTATCCCAGTTAATATGTCAAGTTCTCGAGGCTTGGGGGTGATGGTGGGGCTCATCCAAATAACCCCCACCCCAGCTCCATATGGTGCATGTTCAGTGAATGTAAACTTATTTTCACTGCTGTCAACCCAAGCCAAGTATAATCACAAATACATCTGCTACTACTCATCCACTAAAGGCATTCAAAAGTCAAATAATAAGGATTAATGCTCTCCAACTGTTATAATGATCTGACCTGTGCTCCAAAAGGTTTTGTCATAGCAAAGGGTGAGGCTGCAAGGGAGTGTGAGGGATTTCTTAACCTGGACACACGCACACTGGCTGCTTCACTCACCATATTAGGTCAGATATTTCCTCTGATGATGCCATCGTTGCCCATCCCTGCATCTCCCGCCCCACACAGCTTTCCTCCAGCCACCTCCCAACCATCTGGGAATTGCATCCTTTAGAATATCAGAACAATCTCCCCAGAGGAGACATTTGATTTGGGAAAGCAACCAAGTCTGGTGAGGATGGAGGCTGAATCAAGCTGGATATACACTCTGGGGTGAAGCACAAGTTGTAACTATATAAGGAATGAGGTCAGTCTGCTGGTATTGTATACAATTTTGTTCTGGAATCCATTCCTAAAGAAAAGTGGCAAAATGTCTTAAGCAAAGCCCTTATCATCAAAAAACATGTATTTCCCAAGGCCAACATAAATCCTGGTAGGTTTTATTTTTGGTTTCGAAGCTCTTTAGTTACTCTTAGTTGTGTAAATTATCTGCTACTCATCCTTCTGGATGGTCACTACATTTAATAGGTTCATTTATTTCCTAGAAAATGTAAAAGATTTTCTGATTTTACATAAAAGAATGGTTATTTCAGTTAATTTTTCTGACCTGCTCAAACACAACAGGCACTGTGAGAAGTGAAATGTCAAAGGCCACAAGTTGGCCAAGGGGTTTGGCGTAAGTCGGTTGAGAGGCAGGAAGCCACTATGAACAGGTCTGAGTCAGGGTGGATTTGCTTCTCTGAGTCCCTTTCCACAGGTTCCAAGTCAGCAGGTGGCCTTAGGACCACTGCCCTTCACTCTACCCCACTTTTAATATGAAGCAATTAAGCAATTCTGTAGCCTAAGAAGGTTGAAGACAAATAGATAAAGCAGAAGTTGTTTTCATCTCCTCTCCCACTGGTGTGGGGCATCACTTGGCCATCAAAAGGCTTTTTTGGATTAAACCATAAAGTGGGAAAGGGGAGTGGAGAAGAACATCTCAGGTGACCCTCCGCCACACACCTTCACTCACGTGGGCTAGAGGGATCACTGCCCCACAGCTCTGCCTCATGCTCCAGCCCTGGTGTCCCCAAGGGGAGCTCTAAAGTGGTCCCCCTTTATTGGGTGAACTGTTGGGCCATAGGAACTGTAGTTAACAGCCGGTCAAACACTCTCCTGGGAAACCAAAGCCTGGAGGTTAGCTGTCGAGGTCACGGATCATTTAGGGCCGGGATGAGCGAGTGTTCTTTTCACTCGTCACCATCACTCGCAGAGGAAGTCCTGGCCAACTGCCAAAACTGAATGAAGGGAGATTTTAGACGCAGCCTGTGCATGCACTGGCGAAGGGACGTCCATGCCTCAAGACCGCCTTGCAAAGGGCAGCAGCGAACCTCCCAGGAAAGACCTCTGCGGGAGGAGTACAGATAAATTTATTAGTTAAATACTGATTTTACAGCCATTTCACCTTAAGACAATGTTAACAGGTTTGTGGGTTAGGGAAGGAATACAAGGGCAGCCTTCATGAAAGAAAGCAATGTACATGATGATTAAAACAAAATCTTGGGTTCAAGATATTCTCTGCTACAGCCTGTAGGATTTTTGGGTGGGTGGGTGGGTGGGGGGCTGGTGTTTTGGGATAGGACATAGTAAGGCCCCAGTCTGCTGCAACTCTGCCGATGAGGATATGGAGGGAGGTGCTTTTGTGAGCCCTAGTGTCACGCGCAGAAACAGCAACGTGGAGAGGAGAAGGCCATCCCAGACTGGCGCAGAGCTGGAGAGCCCTCAGGCCCACCTCAGTGTCTTCTCTTAGTGGTCACTGTCTTTTTCCCCATGAGTCTTGTTGGGTTGGTTTGCTTTGAATTTATGCTGCAAAATGCCTAGCTTTTGGCCTCCTGGACAAGAGATTTCTGCTGGAGAAGGGACACAGGTGCAAGCACTCTGGATGGACTCGACCTGCGCTCTGACCGAAAGGCACATGTCCGCAGAACAAGAGTGGCGTCAGCAAGATTCCAACGCAAGTGAGTCAGAATCCATGGAACGCCCCCTGCAAGTGCCCACCTCAGCCCCAGATGTGTCCATCAGACAGCCTCTCCAGAAGGATGTCAGGTCTTAGATGAGTGCCAATCCAACTTGCTTTAGCAGCAGAACCTTTTTTGTTCTTACTCAGAACCCTCTGTGCATGATGGGGTGGAGGAAGGATTTTGAGGGCCATAGGCTTGAGGGGAGCTGCTGTTTGGCTGGACTGCAGAGCTCTTGTTTTGCTGCAGGAGCAACGTGTTCAAGCTGAAGGTGGAGCTGAATCACTTGGAGCAGCGGAAGGGATTTTTATTTTCAGAGGCCTTGTGGTAAAGAGGGGTGAAGGGATGAGGCCGTGAGCCGGGGGAAAGAACGTGGTGGAGGTGAAGTCGCCAAGCTGCGAATTTGCCAAAACCATACTGTGTGGTGAGTAAGGCAGCCTCTCCTCCATCTCCCCACGGAGCACCCAGTAACGCCGGCACTGCACCCAGCATTTCTGGAGTCAAGATTCAGTACTGAGGATTGCAGTGGGTGTGTCAAGCTTCACGGGGAGTGTTGGGCAAGGGCAGGAGCTGCCCAGAGGGGCCTGTCACACCCAAATGCATGTCAAACAGATGCCCTGGCTCAGGCTGGAGCAGGGGTCCTGGCGCCCTGCACCGCCACTCACCCTCAAATCCCTGGTTCTGGGAACACCATGGAAAAACCACCATCTCAGGCCACAGTGGTGGAAAGATGGGGGAGAAGGACATCTTATCTCTTGTCACGGGTGGAACAGGGCAGAAAACAAGCAAGAAGTCTTTAACTCCACGGAAGGGACTGAAGTGTGCTCCTAGTGAAGGGTGGATGCTTCCAGATCAGAGTCTCAGCTCTTTCCAGCCCCCCACCTTGAAAAGCCATCTGATAAAAATCCAATACCCACTTTCCCTAACCAAATCGTGGACTTCAAGTTTCTTCCCAGTTGTTCCGGAGTCATTCCCAGACAGAGCAGGCCAGCCGCTGGGAGCCCAGAGCCGGATCTCTGCTGTTCTCCAAGCTGCAAGTCCATGCAGGAATCTGAGAAGGGAGGGAGGTGACATTATGCAGTGATTATGTCCCCGTGACTGTCAGCCAAGGCCAGGCTGTTCCAAGGGTCCTGCTTGGTGCTGGCCTGTGGTGACTGGCTGACAGAAGACACGTAGCCTTGTGGGGACAGCTTCAGGGCGGAGAGGACTGGGTGGATGGAGGGCCCATGGCCAGACATCGCACTGACTGAGAACGTCTGAAAGCAAAAAGTGCAAGATGAGGTCAATGGAATCACACCTGAGGGCTCAGGAAGGGAGGTCTGGGCTGGAGAGGGGAGCACCATTATGCAGATGTCCCCAGGCTGGCTCCCACTCTTATGGCAGGGATTAGAGTGGCCGGCAGACAAGGACAGGACAGGACAGGAAACCCAGGAGCACTTGTGTTTCCCTACCCCTGAGATGCAAAGTATCTGTGTGACTTGTCAGCTGCTTCTAAGTACCATGACCCAGTAGGTTTGTGAATATTCTAGTTTCTTAGGAGACTCTGATAGGCACATGAGACATTCTCTACAATCTTATCACCATCAAATCTCTACTTTCATAGTAGCCATCCCTCCCACCCAGAAGGGGCCCCTGGCTCTCCCAGCTCTACAGGTCCAGCTTCTCTTCACTCTGACGGTAAAAAGCTGGTTAGGCCATGGCCTCCTGTACAGCATAGGGGCAGGGAAGAGACCAGAGTTAATGCGAGGCTTTGGCCAGCCTTGGGAGCATCCTGATCCCAAATGAGGGGAACCACAGAGGGAAGGGGGTACAGGAGCAGGGTTGTCATCATATCTGAAAAGAGGGCAAGGCTCTGGCCCAGCTTCTAGACACATGGGTGGAGCTGGACCTGCAGCTGACCTGCATTCACATGGTATCTTGCCTGTGACCTCCTCACCAACCCCAAGCAAGCCACCCTGCTCTCTGTGTTTCCATGCCTTTGCCCATGCCAGAACAGGGCAAAGATCCTCCTCCCCTTCCTGCTGTTAAAATATACCCATCCTTCAAGGCCAAGGTCAAACCGTCCCTCCCTTCGGAGACAAATTTGCCTAGAAAGCCCCTTGCTCCACCTCCTGCAGCTGGCTACACTTGTACTCCCCATCCCTCCCAATGCCCTCAAGTCAAATTCAGGTTATAGCTGTGTGCCAGCCCCAGACTCCCCTCTCCTTGTCTCTGAAGGTCCTGGCACAGAACAGCTGCCAAACATCTGTGTCTCACAGTTGTGTATCCAAATCACTGTAGTTTGATCAGATGTGCTGAAATAAATCCTCATGCAAAACAGCCCCGAGCCTTGGGTGTGGCCCTGAGGACAACAGGCAGCTCCCCTGGCCATGGGCTCCAAGCTCCTGTGCTGACCTGGCCACTTGGTACTCTGGAACCTACTTCCCCCGAGGGTAGTCCTGTTCCCTTGCCCAGGGGGCATACCTGGGACATGGAGCTGCTATGCCCGTAGTGGGACACCAGCCCGGGCTCTGTCTTGATGGGGCGCATCTCTTCACCGCTGCTCGTGGCCACGGTGCTGGAGTTACTGGAAGCACTGCTGGTGGAAGGAAGGCTCTCACCGCTCGAGGGGCCTGAAACAAAGCAGAGTCAGGACACCTGGACCAGGGGCAGGAACAAACACATGGCGGTCCCTTGAGATCGCCAGGGTAGGTCTGTGCTGATGGGTCATTTGCATTTGCTGGGGAGAGAAGCAGCGTATTTCACTGATGTGGGGCAACAGTTCCCAAAATGAGCTTTTCAAGGGGCTTTTTCAAATGACAGGCTCACCACCCCTTATCCCAAATCCTTGAGGCCACATGTGTTAGGATTCAAACCTTTTGGACTTTAAATGGGGCAAATATTGTATATATAGAACAACACCTCCAATGAGGTCTGGGAAAACATCCAATATTTAAATATGTTAATACTAATAAGAGTTTGATTATTTTGTTCTTTGGATTCCACACATAAGTGAAATCATGTGGTATGTGTCTTTCTCTGTCTGACTTATTTCACTTAGCATAATAACTTCATGTTGTAAGTGGTAAGATTTCATTCTTTTCTACGGATGAGGAATAATACTGCATTATATATATATGTACCACCTCTTTTTTATCCAACAGTCCACTGATGGGCACTTAATTTGCTTCCATATTTTGGCTATTATAAATAATGCTGCAGTGAACATAGAGGTGCATATATCCTTTCAAATTAGTGTTTTTGGTGGGTACCAGACTATCAGGGGGATCACTTCATAAACCATAAACGTCTAACCACTATGCTGTACACCTGAAATGAATACAAAATAATATCGAAAGTCAACTGTAATTGAAAAATAAACATATACATATATACATAAAGAGTTCTATAGTAAAACATTAATAAAGACTATAAATAGCCTGTGTCTGTTTGGATTAGGTACTCCTGCCAAATCTAGCTCCCTGGACTTTGAATTCTGGATAGGGGATTGTACACCTGAACCAAATGCTTGCTCTCCCTGTGACCACGACACGTAAAGAGATGAAGGTACCCAGAGAGTGGGCGATATGTGTACTTATAAGCCATGTGGAAGCAGGAGAAAGGCGGAGACCACTGGTGTAAAACACTCAAAGGTCTACTAAGACCTGGTTGGCCAGAAGGGGAAGGCTATTGTTGAATCTGAAAAAGGACAACTTCGGTCATGTTCTTGACAGTGGAAAGGGAAAACATTATCTGGCTCTGTCATGCCTTAGATTAATGATAAAACTTCCATCAGATTAGTCTATTTATTTTCTCTGCAACTGCAGCATTTTGCAGGGAACTCTTTAATTTGGTAGCAGTACTGAGCTCCTGAGAGGGGACATAAGTACTCCTCAGTCTTAATCCAGAAACTGAGACGGCAGAGCAGTATATTACAGCATGTGGGTGCTGGAGTGTAAAAACTTAGGTTTTCATTTTGGATCTACCCATTCACAGCTGTGTGACTCCAGTTAAGTCACTGGCCTCTCTGAGCCTCTGTTTGCTCATTGGTGAAATAGGGATAACAAGTGGGTCTTTTAGGGGTCCTTAACAGTCAGTGAGAGAATGTGAAGGAGCTTTCTAAAGTACAGAGCATGAGTACTACATGATGTTAATTACACACTGGCTTACAAATTAATCTACTGTGACCATTACTATCGGGACTCGGTTTTCTTAGATCCCAGTTAGCCCCGAGAACTGAAAGAAATGGAGTTCTTAAGTGGCTGCAGCACCAAAGATGGAGGGGCCAGTCATGTTCCTTTTCCCTTCGTGCCCTTGACCAGTCCAGCTGGCCCACTAGAGTCTGTGCAACTGGCAGTGATCAAGCCACAACTTGACATAAGTCTGCTTCAAAAGCTCCCAATATGTCTGTCCCACAGTGACGCTACCTTTTTTATGGGGTTACTGATTTTGTCCTGAAAAGCTGAGCATGGATGTTGCCATCATGACACCTCAGCAGCCTGGGCCAGCCGAAGCATACATCACACTCACACACTCGAAATGCCTACAGACTTAGCCACATAATTACACACAACTCTTTTCCTTACCTGCTGGTGTCTTAGATTTATTAAGGTTCTTGGGCTTCCGTTTTCTGGTTTGAATCCCCTCTTTCCTCATCGCAAGAGGCCTGGGGACCTAGGAGATTACAAGTCAATATATATGGTTTTCTACTTGCACATGATCAGCTACAGTATTTAAACACACACACACACACACACACACAATGGGAAGGCAACATCTAAGTAATTCCTCTATAAACCTTAGGGCTGAGACTAAGTGAGTCAGCCCCTGGAACTCTTCCTGAAAAGGAAATCAATTCTATTTTTTCCAAAGTGTATTGAGCATCTATATTACATGCTGGGTATTATACTAGACCCCGAAAGACACAGATCCTTCTCTCCAGAGGTTCACGGTTTAGTGGGAATGACAAACAAATAGAAAACAATCAGACTCATAGGGTATGTGGGAGAACAGAGAAGAAACACTAAACTCTGTCCTGGGTTGGGGGAAGCAGTGCATGAGCACATCAAGGAGAGCTTCACTGAGGAGGTGATGTCTGAGTTGCAGGAGGCTGTGGAATATACAGGGGCAAGCATTTTAGGCAAGTGCCAAAGCCTTTATCAGCTACATCAGGACACTATAAAGGTGAAAAGGGTGTGCTATTAATAATTATGCCAAGAAAATAGGCTTGAACTGGGACAGTCCTGGTGAGTCATGATGTAAAGTTACTCTGCCTAGAGCAGCTTTGAACTGCATTGAACCTGACAGGAGAAAAGGGTGGTGTTGCCATGGTGGTGGGAAGCAGCAAGGGATTATGCTGCAGGGATCAGCCCGTGGCCATGTGCTGAGATAAACTGTCCATGTACAATATTTTATCCCATCTGACTCCTCATAAACAAACAGTGACTATCAGATGTCATGCTCTTGAGCCACTCACAGAGGCCAAAACACGTTCTGGACACCAAGCCTGCATCTCTCTAGTATTTTTAAATATTGTGCCTTCCCCACATCGGGTTTCTTTTAGGCCTGGTCAACAAATCTTTTAGCCCCTGGACTCCCATATGGGACTAATAAAGGCCAAACCTGCAAATACTGAGAGAAAAGCAATGATCACTTCAGAGATAGATGTCAACATGGAATGGTTCAGAGAGAAGTGCACTAGCATACATGAGCTTGAACTTGCCACCTGAGAGTCAGATGAGACAGCATTCCCACCTTTGGGGGAAACTGTACTCAGGCCCTCTAGATAAAGCCCATCCTGACTTTAGAAGAATCTTGCCCTCTTTTTATCCCCACCCACCTCAATACTTAAAAAAACATAGTGATAAAATGCACATAACATAAAATTTACTGTCTTAACCACTTTTAAGTGGACAGTTCAGTGGCGTTAAGTATTATACATTCACACTGTTGTGCAACCATGACCACCATCTATCTCCAGAACACTTTTCATCTTGTAAAATTTAAACTCCCCATTTCCCCTCCCCTTAGCCCCTGGCCAACAGTATTCTACTTTCTGTCTCTATGAACTGGACCATTCTTGGTACCTCATAAAAGTGAAATCATATAGTATCTGTACTTTCATTATGGATTTTTTCACTTAGCTTAATGACTTCAAGGTTCATCCATGTTACAGCATATGTCCAAATTCCCTTCATTCTGAAGGCTGAGTAATATTCACCTGAATGTATATACCACATTTTGCTTATCCATCTATCCATCAGTGGACCTATGGTGGCTCCCACCTTTTGGCTTTTGGGAATAATGCTGCTATGAACATGAGTGTACAAATAACTGCCTGAGACCCAGTTTTCAATTCTTTTTGAATACATGCCCAGAATTAGGATTGCTAGGTCATAGGTAAAATTCTACTTTTAATTTTCTGAAGACACAATCCATTTAATAACTGTACAATATTCCTCTATCAGTTTTGTTTACTATTTCCCCATTGAACAATAGGTTCTTTAACCATTTTCCTCCTGGAGGTTTTTTCCTACATTTTTACTATTACAGTGATTCAACAAATACCCTGCAGAAAGAAGTGTATTTTCTTACAAATGTTCTTAACTGGATTTTTAGCCTTCTTTTTTTGCTCACTGTAACAAGAAAACATGAAATTAACTTAATAACAACCCCTCCCACCCCACTTCTATCAATCCTGTCCCCATGAGGCAATGGGAGTAATGGCCTGTTTCTTACATTTGATTAAATTATCAAACATGTATCACATGTGTATATCTATACATGTATGTATGTGTGAATCCATCCATCCATCCATCCATCCATATCTGTGTGTGTTTAATGCACCCTCACAATCATAGTGTGGGGTTATACTGTGTATATTATAGTTGACCCTTGAACAACTGGGTTTGAAATGAGTGGGTCCACTTACACACAGATCTTTTTCAATAAACACACAGTTAGATTTCTATATCCCCAGGTTTCACAGAAGGTTAAACCACCTTGAATGAAAAACAGTATTTTCAATCAACAGTTGGGACTCTGCATATGTGGAGGGCTGACTTAAGTTACACACAGATTTCTGACTGCAGGAGGGCTGGCTCCCCTAACCCCTGAGTTGTTCAAAGGTCAACTCTACTCTGCAGTGTGTTTCTTCATTACTCCAGGTCAAGATACATGGCTGTAATTATTATTTTAAATTTCTGTGCCATATTCCACATTAAAAGATGTGCCATAGTTTATTCAACCATTCCTTTATGAAGCTTTAAGATCATTTCTAGTTTTTGGCAATACAAACAATGTAGCAATAAACAGTTCAAATATTATTATGTCCTGATACTGTCATTGTTTTATTGGCTAGTTTCCCAAAAGTAGAGCCACTAAATCAAAAGGCATGTGTGTTTTTAACCTTAATAAGTACTGCTGGGTTAATTTCCTGAAAGGATATTTGCAGTAAGTCACATAAATCAACAATATACAGTGTGAGAGTATCTATTTTCCCAAATCCATACCAGCACTGCATATTATCACGCATTTTAATTAATTTTTGCCAAACATTTGGGCAAAACAGGGAATCTCAAGGATGTTTTAATTTCATTTCCTTGATGTTTAGTGAGGTCCAGCCTCTCTGCATACATTCAGTGGCTAATTGAGCTGCCCCTGTGAGTCGTCTATTCATATCTTTTGCCCATTTTGGGCAAAGGGGAAAACTGTCATTTTCTTATCATTCTATAGAATCTTGTTTGTTTGTTTTGCTTGTGTTGTTTTAGTTTAACTTATAGTTGAACAAGTAAGACATGCACATGCACCATCTAAAAGGTACAAAGCAGGTACACAGTGAAAAAAAGTGTCCCCCTAAACCCCTTTAGAGGCAACCCATACTACTTGCTACCAGACTCTTATATGTCCTTCCAGGTGTTCTATGTATATATAAACAACTACATGTAAGTTACAGTCTGCCTCTTTCTATATAAAATGGTGCCATACTATAAACAATATTCTGCACTGACTTTTTTTAGCACTACATAATGGAGATTGTTGTAAATTAGAACATAAAGAGCTTTGGAGAAGCTCCTTGTATTCTGGAAATATTAACCCTTTGTCTGATATATGTGTGTATTGGTTTTTACTTTCCTCAGATATCTTATTCCATATCCTAATATTCAATGTTCTATAATCAAATATATCTAACTTTTATCTTATGGCTGAAGAATTTTGAAAACTTGTCTAAGAGTTACCCCACCCCCCAAAGTTATATAAATACTACCCTCTACATCTCATTCTAATGTTTTTACTGTCTCTGTTCAAAACTGTTTAATATTTCATTTCTTTAATTCACTCAACTTTATTTTTGTTTTTGGTAGGAGACAGAGGTAAAGCTTTTGTTTTCCAGATTATGACAATAAAATTATTCTTAAACAAACTATCTTTTATCCATTGATTTGTCACCTTTGTTTTATATCATATTAACACACACACCAGGGATGCCAAAAAATGTATACACATTTTAAGAGATGTTATCTATGTATTAGATAGACACTGATGGTAACCACTTTGAGCACCTCTTGTAATTGCAGAAGCGAAACATGACTTATATTTACCTTTTGTTATTGGTATATATTGAGTATTAGAATTTTAATACAATTTTTTTCATTTCTTAAAATGTATATACATTTTTTGGCACCCTCTGTGTACGTGTGTGTGTGTGTGTGTGTGTGTGTGTGTATACACACACATAGAGAGAGAGAGAACCCATGCTACTTGCTACCAAGTGTATATATATATATATATATATATATATATATATACACACACACACACACATGCGCATGCTCACAGGTGCGCGCACACATACACACACACACACACACACACACACACACACAATTTCTGAGTCTTCTCATCTGTAAAATGGGAAATGGGCTTATATGATGTTAAAGATGGAAGAGACCAGCAATGTTTCTGTTCTGGTTTGAATGCTGTGTCCTCCCGCCAAATTCCTATGTTGGAAACCTATCACCCCAGGTGATAGTATTAGTAGGTGGGGCCTTCTGAGAGGTCATGAGGTCATGCAGGTGGAGCCCTCGTGAATGGGATTAGTGCCCTTACAAAAAGAAACCCCATAGAGAGCTTCCTAGCCCCTTCTACCATGTGAGGATACAATGAAAAGTCTGTGACCTGGAAGAGGACTCTCACTCAACCATGTTGGCACCCTGATCTCAGACTTCCAGCTTCTAGAACCATGGAAATAAATTTCCGTTGTTTATAATCCATAAAGTCTGTGGAATTTTGTTATGGTCGTCCAAAAGGACTAATACGGTCTCTAAGGTCCCTTCCAAGTACAAGTATCTTTGTTAATAAGGAAAAAAATGAATTATAATCTGAAGAGAGGAAGACAAGTGAGAACAGAATGATGGGTATGAAAGATCATGGATGCTGGTCAAGGAGGCTGTCCCGCGTGAGGGGTGGGACTACTCACGCCATGGAGCTTCATGTACAGGCCGCAGGCGTTGCACACGGGCTCACCCTCTGCGTTGCGGCGCCACAGTGTAGTGGTGGTGGTCTGGCAGTTGGCACAGGAGAGGCCCACACGGCGGGAAGCGGACTGCAACACAGGAGACAAGCCCTTCAACTTCACAGGGAGCACTGCAGGACTGGGCCCTCCCTAAATGAGTGGCAGGGGCAGGCCATAACAGTCCCATGTGAGATCTCAGACCAGCCACAGCACCAGAGTCTCCCCTGGTGGGAGTGGTGGGAGAAGAGTGAATCCTAGCCCTAATTGTGGCATTAGTGGTGTTACTGGTCACGCGATGATGTCACACGCAAAGGCCAATAAGCACTAGGCACTGTAGCCAGAAAAGCTTCTTCCAAAAGTAGAATTAGTATGGGCTTCAGCACCAGGTATGAGTAGTGGGTGAGGAATTATTGTTAGGCCGACCAGACATCCCGTTTTAAACGGGACAGAAAACAATGATACTGTACCATTTCAAATGGTACGTTTGATCAGCCTAGTCTCACTGGGCTAAATTCAAGGTGTCGGCTGGCTGACCATATGTACCATTTGAAACAGGCTGGTATGGTTGTTTTCTGTCCTGTGTAAAACAGTATGTCTGGTCAGCCTAATTGTTGTATCTGAGGCCATGGGACCTCAAGAAAGGGAAACATTAGAGTTTATTCCACTATTCTTCCCTCCCCCATAAGTGAAAACCAGTTCATACTGTCAAAATCAAATTATACTAAAAAAACCACAGAACCAAGAGCCAAAAACTCAGCTCCAAACTCTTCTTTCACTACAGGGCTCAACACACACTGCTTAATATCCGCAGGCTTTGGGTTGACCAACTGAAAATCAGGTAAGTAACAATATATAAAGGAATAGTTGACCTTCCTTACGGATTGATGTGAACAAAGGAGACAGACAAGACAGCAGGGGACTGTGAACTGAGAAGTCTGGAGTCTGGTTCATGTATGGCTGCATGAACCATTAGTGTTTCTGAGCCTCACTTTTCACTTTTACATAATTAAGTGGTTGAACTAGATGGTCTTGTGAAGATTATTAAACAGAAATTTCATTTAAATTGGAGTTGGGAGGGCCTGTAGGAGGAGCTCTCACGACATACCACCTATCTCATCAATTACCCCAAACAAGAGGAGACACTTTCCATCTCCAACAGGAAGATGTTTTTCTACTCAACTCCTCCAGCAGGTAGAAGTGGGGTCCTTTCCTCCTCCTGCAAGACTGTTACAATCCAGCCAATGAAAAGCCACTATACTTGGAACTCCCAGTTTCCTCCAATGGGCTCTCTGTTTACAATAGCACCTCTGAATTCTCCCTTTTCTCTGTAAAAGAATGCTCTTCTTCTCTGACATTTGGACTTAGGTAGATCACATGTCCTGAATTATAGTTCTATGTTGTTCCAGAATAAATCCATTCTGCTGGAGAAATATCTGGCTTTTTGTTTAAGGTCAATGGTCTGAAACATCCTTGAAGCTCAACCTAACTTTAAAGGTGTGAGAGAAATTATGTTGCCTCCCACCCAACCCCTCAAACCACACCTTCTTTTAAAGATAAAGTCCAAAATTCAAAGCCATGGAATTTCCCATCAAGGTGCGAGCCCTGATGCCAGGTGCTGAGAGGACACAAGTGTGCCCCCCTCCCTCCCCCAAGGCTGTTGAACTTGGGTGGTCCAAAAACCTTGCTTACCAGCCGGCGCTGGGGTTTGATGAGGGGCCGGTTGATGCCATTCATCTTGTGGTAGAGGCCACAGGCATTGCACAGGTAGTGCCCCGTCCCATCCCGCCTCCAGAGTGGGGTGGACATGGCTCCACAGTTGACACACTCTCTGCCTTCTGAGAAGTCATCAAACATATCTACTGGGTGGGAAATAATGCAGAGAATTCATTCTTTGTTTATTCCCATTAATTTTATGTTGGAGAATCTAGAGACCAAAAAAATATGCCCTTTCCTTGCAAGGAGTGAAGGATGGATCACCCTGAGGACCTCGCTCTTCCTCAGTTTGACCTCAATCCCTGCGGATCGTCAGTTCAGAGGACTAGTGTGGGAGGTGGACATTTTTACTCCCAGGCATCCCAGACACAGCAGGGTCCTCCCTGGTCGTAAGAAAAGAAAGTCAGACAGTGACAACCAGCAGCCTGAAATTACTCCCTCATCTCTCCTTCAGAGGCTGTAGGTCCTGAGGTTCTCAACACCGAGTTCCACTCAGACTTTCTTTCTGTCTTTTTCCCCTTTCAAAATTGAGATTCGTTTCCCTTTGAATAAAAATGTGATAAATATTTACTTTGGAGAAATTAGAAAACATGGAAATGGGTAAAGAAAATATAAATTATACATAATTCTGAAACTCAAAATTCACCAGTGTTAACAGCATTTTGTTGTATTATATCCTTTTTGATACTTTATATGCATATAAACATATATTTTTGCCCGGTTGAAGTCAAACTATGTAATTTCGATCCTACTTTTTCACTTAATGCCAAAGCATTTTTTCTTATGTTAGAAATTCTTAATAAACTCACTTTAGCACAGTAGAATATCCCATCATACAAATGTGCCATTCTTAAACTATTACCATTGATCTTCTACTGAATGATTGCCCAGTTTCTGACTTGTTTTGTAAACAGTGCTTATTTTATACACAGATTTTAGCACTTCTGGTTACTCCCCTAGAAGGAGAATTAACGAGCCCAAAGGGACTACACTTTTTGAAAGTTTTTGAAATTTTCAAACTGCCCCGCAAAAAAAAAAAAAAAAAAAAAAAAGCCGTAATTCATTTTTCTCATTCAATATATTTGTATGGTATGCTACATCGCAGTGTGACATGTTTTCTTGCTTATTGATACATAAAATAAAGATACATATTACAGCAGTGGTGACTTAGAGTTGATCACACTTCCACGGAAAAGTCACCATTGTCACTCTCCTGAGCTCACTCACACACCCTGCCCTCCTCGTTACCTTTATCTTCCATGACTTAGAATTTTACAGTTGAGAAGTTCCACTCGTGTCCATTTCACTTGCCCTGGTGAAATCTGCTGAGCCAATTTTCTTATCCCCACCATCTACAGAAAGCCTGGTCAGAACTTCCAGACGTCTCTCTGATTCCATGTACACGGCTTCTTATTTTGAGAAATGTTTATATCTTTTCCAAATTTTCTGTGCGTAAGTAGAGCTACCCTGTTGTCCAGATTGTTCTTGTCCAAGTAGCAGAGGCAAGATTACATTCTTCTCCAGTAAAGGGGGGATGTATTTCCAGGAGAAGGATTTTAAGAGTTTTTCCTCCATCAGGACCCAGCCCTGGGGTTTAAGGTCCCACATTCTGCTAGTTTTGTGGCCCAGCTACCTGCTCTGAGAGAACATGGGCTAAAGAAGAGGATAGTGGGGGACCCTGCCCTCAACTCTGGGTACACAAACAGTCATTTGCACCTGCAAACAAGTAGCTGTGTGTCCACACACCAAGTCAACAATGTGCAGGTGTGAGAGGCTGTTTGCTCAGGCCAGGAGCTGAGCACACACCAGTCACAAGAGAGGCTATTTTTGCACCTGGGTCACACTGAGAACCCTCCAGCAAGGTCACCTGCTTGCACAGCGGCACATGAAATGGTCACTCCCTGCACAGCTTGCTTCCCCAAGCCTGGGGAAGGCGTGGAATGAACAACAACGTACACCTCACCCTCAACACGATCATGGCCACCTCCACCTCCAGGCCAGCGTGTACTGCCCTTGCCCAGAGCAGTCAGCCCTGGTCCCTCAGCTGAGGCCTTCCCACAATGTACAAAGGCCAGAGAAGTTCACAGAAGGACCTTAGTCCTGATGCTTGCAGTGTCATCATTTTGTTGGGTGTTTGCAGGAAACACTAGATGGCACTACAGCCTCAAAATTGAACCAAGATACTATGCTCTAAATTGGAGGCCTTCTTTTAGGTTATCTGTGCATGTGCAGCTCAAACCTCGCACAATCCTCTTAATCTGTATTTTTATTATTATGGAAAATTTTAATTATTCAAAAGTGGACAGAATATAAAAATGAACTCTTATTTAATCATCAGCTTCCAACAATTTGTGTCCACTCTTATCTCATGTATACCTACCTGCACCCATTTTCCCCTGTCCTGTGTTAACTGAAGAAAAACCCAAACATTACATCATTACATTCACAAATATTTCAGTATGTGGTTCTCACAGGTAAAGATTCACACTCTTAAAGATAAGCAAACCAGCTTCTTTCTTATGTTCTGGTTTATCTATAGAAGCTTCCAGAGACCAAAAAACCCAAAAACAAACAACAACAACAACAAAACCCTCATAATCCATTCATCCTTTTTGGAGTGGGGGTTCCTTGTTCTCTTAACACTTAATGGTTTTATGTGCAGATACAGAATCTCATCGAAGGAGCCATCCTAGCAATCCTAGGTCTCCCTGCTGGCTACTGGCCTTACACTGCCTTGAGAACCCAATGCAAAGGTTTGCCTTACAAACTCCACACGAGCCTTGCAGAATGGGCTACAGAGCCAGGCAACTATTGTACTGGCCAGGGAAAGGCACTGGAGGTTGGCAAATAGGTATTTGCCACTGACAAATATTTACTGAGCATCTGCTACTTAAGTGCTCCAATAGATGTCATAGGAGCCAAAGGGGAGTCTTATTCTCAGAATGCTAATGACCTAATTGGGCAAACTGGGCCAGAATACCAATAATAAGTAACAATATTACTCAATTCATTTTCAGAAGACACCTTAATGAAGTTGGGGATTTAGGTGGCAGAGACTTCTAGTTCAGGGTAGAAAGTGCAGAAGTGTGACCTAGACTGGAGGGTCAGGTGTTATGACAGCTGCCAAAGGAAGGAACTGGATGGGAGTCAAGGCCATGCTTCCTAAAAGAATCCCATCAGATACAACATGTCTCCCCACAACCCATACACCTCTAAATATGTATCAGTTTCCATATTTTCTACCAGAAAATCTTGCCATCCAACCTATTCAATGAACTGTTACATAATTTTAAATAATTATTACAATGATGATGTAACAATAGTGAAAAATGTTTACCCCATGTTAAATGAAAAATGCAGCATACAAAATTCCAATATACCACGATGGTAGCTAAGTCCACTAGGACGGAACTTTTGTTAGGCTAAATTGTGTAAACTTTTCTGTTTTAAAAAACTCCACTCTGTAATGTCATCGTTGCTGATTTTTAAAACTCTGATTTAAAAAAAACCTAACTAAAAATTTTGATCATCTCAAACAACCCCCAGTCCAGCATGGAGGAAGACTATTTTACTCTCTTACATTTGACACATATTTCCACCCCCCTTGGACTGAAGAAAGGAGAGAAAGAAGTTCATATCCTGGTATTTAGCACCCATTCTGGGGGGAAGTAGCAGGCCACAGTCTGTGAGCCCCAAAGCAGCCATAACATCTGGCAGTGTGAGCCTTGGTAACAACCACCTCTTGTTCCTTCCTTAGAAATGCACATGGTGGAACTTCCCCAAGGGCATGTGAGCAGCAGCCTGAAGCCAGCTTCTAAGCTTTATTTCTAATTCAGAAGGGCATAGCTATGGCCTTGACTTATGAAAGCCCCACTCGCCCGGTGCTGGGCATTATGGGAAATGTTCCAACCACTTAGAAGGCAGTGGGAGCCCAGCTCTCAGAAGTGGGTCAGCATTACCCCACATTCAGAGGAAAGACTTGTAACAGTATTAATAGTTGTAAAGTACTTTGCAAATAAGAGGAAAAACTCACAACAATGGCTGTAAAGTGCTTTGTAAACACCAAATGAGATAACAATGATGGATTATTGTTAGGGTTGGAGGGGTTGGGAAGGAATGGGGAAGACCAGGGACAAAACTTGATGCTGGGTTATGGTGAGAAGGAAGGGATAGATAAAAGAGCTAGGGGATTTGGGAAATCAGACCTTTTCTCAAACAACTGGGGCCATGTTCACAATCGTAAATTGTCCATCACTCTCAGACTTGGCCAACTCTGAGACCTGTGTTTGGGAATGAACTGGCAGTGAGGTTGACCGTACATACTTAGGAGGTCTCAGAGCCACTGCACATGGGAAATATTAATTAATGCTTCTTTTATCAATCAAAAGCACAAAAGGAATTGTGCCCTACCCCCCAAGAATGGGGATCTAATTCCTCACTTCCATCTGTGCCCCATTAAAAAAGTTTTTTTCTTCAAGGAGGGAAACAAACTCAGCCCGATTGCTTGGGGATCCGATTCAGAACGGATATTCCTAGGAATTAAGGCAGACTACTCCCACCCAAGTGCCTGAAAGAAAAATGTGGGCCTGGAGGTTGAAGGGTCCCACCCCTGACATCCCTATGGAGAACTGACGCAATGAAAGCCAAGGACTCCGACCTCTCCCCTGACCTGCTCCATCCATCTTGGGGAACCACCCACAGGCAGAGGGCTAAGCCAGTCTAGGCTGGGAGAAGGAAAGGCAGACAAGGGAGAGAGGGAAAAGGAGGAGGAAGAAGGGACAGGAATCAGAAGTCAGGGTCATGGTTGGCAACACCCACGGGGCACTGCCTGGAGGCCGGACTGGTCTCCTGACCGCTGGAGAAAAAGAAAGCTCAGGCTGACGGACGCTGCATGAGTATGCCAGCCTGCTGGGTCAGTGCCATAGAACCTGAGTCTGCTCTGCTGCAGAAGTGCCCCTCAGGCCTTCCCTACTTTGAGGGGCTTCTTCTTGTTAGGAAAAGCTGGGTCTTGGGCCAGAGCTCATAGTGGAGCAACTCTCCCCTCCTTCACTCTTAGATGCTGCATGTGTCTGGTCTCGGGCCCTCCACTGTTTCTGTGGGGGGCACTTGAGACCAAACATTGGCCGTGTGCCTGCTCTACTTGCCCCTGTACAAACACTGGACATAGAGATATAGCAGACAAAATTGGGGCAAAATCCCTGCCCAGAATTGTTTCAGTCTAGCTGGAGTTACACAACTCAAAACAAATAATTATATTAAACATGACAAATTGCAAGGGTCCCTGTGCTGTATCACTTGCCCCAACCCTGCCACCCCCAGCTGCACATCTTCAGCTGTCCTAGACCACTCTGCAATCTATTTGGGGAGGCAAGACACACAAACACAATGGAAATTACCCATTCCCAGGGCAACTGTTCAAAACAGAGGTAAGAGGAGACCCAAAGCCTGACAATGAGAGGGGAGGGACCCTGCCCAGAGACCTCCCTGGAGCCAAAGGGGCTTCAGGAACAAAGTCTCCAGCCCCACCCAGTTGTCCCTTGCTGAACCCCAGCCCCAAGTCCCATCCAAAGTTCACCAGAGATTGTGCATGGACTTCCTGACAGGCCCAGATCTGTCCCCGGGCTGGCGCCTAGGTCTGGGGCACGCGAAGCAAACAAATCTTGAGGTTTTTCTGGCAGCTCCCTAGCCTTTGGTCTTCTGGGCTTTGTCAGGCTTGGCCTGTGACAGGAGGCTGCCGAGGGGAGGGCAGACACAGCTCAGGCAGCGTCCAGGCTGGCAGGGATAAGAGCACCTATTTTGGAAGCCCCTGTAGCAGCTGAACAGAAGCGTTCCCGCCAGGCTGGGCCCGAGTTGTCCTGCGGAGTCCGGGGCCTCGGCTCTGAGCGCTAAAGAACAAAATCCCGGCGGTTCACACAGACCAGCCATTAAAGTCTGACCGCAGTTTCATGAGATGCACCACCATTTTTGGAATTTTACAAACAAGGAAACTGGAAATAATCTATATGAAATATTTAGCACACTACATTTCTTAATAGCCACTGAATAGTATGACAGGCCTTTAAACTTTTCTCCAGATGAATACTGTAATTGTACTGGAAACACATTTTCTGTGTCTGTCTGTCTGTCTGTCTGTCTCTCTCTCTCTCTCTCTCTCTCTCTCTCTCACACACACACACACACACACACACACACACACACACACAGTTGTTATCGAATAGCCTGGCTTGAGGATTGAAGAAGTAAGAATAAAAGAATGTGATTCTGATTTAAAAAAAAAAAAATCAAGGAACCAATTCAAAGAAGCAAGCACATTCTGAAAGGAAGGAAAAAAGCACCAAAAAAACGAGAAGGAAGGAAGGGAGAGAGAGGAAGAAGAAGAAAGAAGCAGTTGAAGAACAAATGATAGACTGAAGAAAATATTTGCCAAGAGTTAAAGCCCCCTAATGTGCTAAGAGAAAGATGAGATGAACACCCCACTAGGCAGCCAGCGCCGTCTTTGAAGGATCTTGGAAAGAGTCAAGCATCTGTCTTTTCTTTCTGTGGACCAGAAAGTCTACAAGCTCCCAAATCCCTCCCTTCATTCCTACTTGGTCTGTGTTTATAGTCGGGGCAGAGTAAGAGGTTGGTCCAGGAGGGCAGGCAATAGAGGAGGGTTAACATGGTTCAGAAAAGTTAGGTCTTGCTCCGTAAACAGCAGAGCTGGAATTTGAACCTGGACTGACTGACCTGTCTGTTAACCAAGGGCCTTGAGTCCCACCGGCTCCTGCCTGCAGATAGATGACATGATTGTCCTATTGGGGACCCAGTCTTGTCCCCAGCAGCAGACGGTGTCAACATGAACAGTTCAAAAATCAGTACATGCATGACAGTTTAAAGTCATGGTATGTGCCACGTTAGCAGTGAGGGCCGTCCAAGTAAGTCCGGGACCCACGCATGCTGTTTCCCAGCTCATGTGATCACAGCAGTGTCTGGAGGCACATCTGTTTCAATGCTCTTGCCACACACCAGTTTGGGAAATGCTTCCTAGCCTTCGTCTTTGTAAAGATTAGGTTTTGAGACCTTCAAGAATCCCCACATGTGGGGATATAATTAAATTTGATATTAAGATTTCCCCATGAAATGCAGGGTCATTCACTAGCTCCAGGAGAAATTTTTCGCTGCTTTACAATTCAAAGTTGATCCTCAGCGATGATTATGTCCTGGGCCTTCTGGAATGTGCAGTTAAGTCCATGAAGGACACAGACGGGCGAATGGCTATTAAAAGTTCTATGGTAGTAGGTACTGAGAATGGGACTTCGTTTGCCACACCTGGAATTAAACACACATACACTCTCAAGAGAGAGCCCCTTCTCACCTGTGATCCATGGGCTGGGACACTGTCTTTAAAGTCAGCAAATGAACACAGGAAACAAGGGACTACTCAAAGACTGCTGTGTTCTAATGTACATTTTTACAACTTTCCCTAACGTCAGTATCTTGTCACCCTCACAATAAGTGCTTTTACAAGCACTGTTTTGCCTCATCCTCTCTGGGTTTCCTCCCCAGCCTCCTGTCCAGCACCTCGCAGGGAAGGCGCTGTCTGGAGCCTTCCCTGCAGGGCCTCAGGAATAGCCCCACCAGCTGCCGTGTCCAGCAGACACCCTGTCCTGTGGCCGGCACCCTCCCAGTGCTGGACATAGGCTCTTCTCTTTTCTGCCACCCCTTGGTGCTAAGGTTGCTATCAAACTCATCATCCAGACCAGGCACACTTCTGAGGAAAAGGGGCTTATTACTAATTATTCTGGAACAACAGGCTTAAAATCAGGATGTGTGGCTACTCTCAGCAGAACTGTGGGTGCTTATTCCCTTTGCAGCCCCCTACACACCAGTTTCTCACCAACGTCACTCCCTGACTTAGAAGTGGGCCGATTCACCCCCTCCCAGGCAAGGTGCATGCAGAATGCAAGAAAAAAGGTGCATAAAATTGCTCTAAATGCTGGATTCCAGGTTGGCCCCTGGTATCTCACAGCCCCCTGGGTTCAGGCTAGGTTCAGCCTTCGTCTCCACCACAGCCATGGGAGCCCTAACTGGACATTAGCAATAAAAAACATTTGCCACCTGCTGGACGTTGGGTACAGAGCCCAAGATGAACCTTCCCTCCACTGGACACTACCTTGTTTAATGACTACATTGGTAACTCTGAACATCCCCTTGTCACTGGCTTCCTTGTGCTGGCTTGGGCTTGTCTCAAGGCTCTAAGGCTCCTGGAGGGGAAGTGGCACACAGCCTTGAAAACTCAAAGTTTAAAAAACAACAAAACTGGAAGTGATATTTGAGTGACACCATGAACATTCAGTGAAAGAAACCACAGTCCACAGAAGGTGAATGACTCACGTAAGCAAGAACATTCTGTGACCTGATCCTTGCCCTCACAGCATGATGCGGCTCTCGGACTGGATCATGTCATCTGCAGTGCTAGGCACACAACAGAAGCCCCATGAACACTGACTGATCAGACTTCAACAAAACCCAGAGCCCAAGATCATCCAATGAGGCATCAGGAATGCCGGCAGGGTGGTATGAATCAGAAGGCTCTGCTCCTGGTCCACTTGATTGCCTAGCCACTGAGATACCATGCGCCTGGATACACGTAATAATTGAGCTGAGAGTGTTATCTGTGCAGAGCCAGCGGTTTTTATATATACATAATACGTGTATATATAATTACATGTAATGAATGGATGGATGGATATAGGAAAGTGCTCCATGATGCATTAAAAACCAGCCCACTCTTGCTAATGATAAAACTGCTCTAATATTTCATTGGAATACATCGAAAGGACCCCATCTTCCACCCCCAAAATAGAGAGAAAGAGAGAAATGTTTACTTTTAAGATGTTTATGGCAAAATACTGAAAACAACTCAAATATCCACTAACAGGGGAATGAGTAAGAAAACTAACCTGTCGTAAAAACAAAAAACAAAACAAAACAAAACAAAACATGAAAATGAGTTGGTTTTTAAAATGACAACTATATGGACTATGTTAATATTTTCTCTTCCTGTAATACCGTTTAAATTCATCAAATAAACGGTTAATTAAACAAGCATCTCTGTATGGGACAGTTAAAAATAACATCCTACAACCTGAAAGAAGCCAGTCACAAAAGACCGCTGAGTGTCTTCTCTCCAGAATGGGCAAATCCATAGAGACAGAAATTCGATTTGTGGTGGTCAGAGGCTGGCAGAGAGGGAAATGGGAATGACTGTTAATAGGTACAAGGTTCTTTTTGGAAGGATTAAAATGTCCTAAAATTAATTGTGAGATGAATGCACAACTCTATGAATATACTAAAATCTACTGAATTGTATATACTTCAAGTGAGTAAACCTTACAGCATGTAAATAAATGACACATTAATAAGGCTGTTACAAAATAATAAAAATTTAAATTTAAAAAGTGTCTCTGCCCAGGAATTGCAGAACTGGAGATATCCACTTTATCTTTTCAATGTCCTAGGACCCTTACATTCTGAAAATTAACAAAGGCCCTCTCCACTCTGGGTCCTGATGCCGCCCCTCCCATCAGGGCAGCCCTCCCTGGGGCATGACTCTTCTTCCCATCCCCCAAAGGAAAGAGATTGTCAGGGCCTCTCCACAGGGTGCAGGTGGGGATATACATGATGAGCTAATCAAAGCTGCCTGCCAATCATGCTGTGGACAAAGTCCAGTGCTGGCCCTGGCTCCTCCGAGTCACTGGGGTGAGTCCATGTCCCTCCCGAGGTGTCGTGCCAGCCTGCCTTAGTCATTTGAATGTGCCCTGGAGTGGGGATGTGGGCAGACAAGTAGTCTAGGCATTGGAGAGTGTGACATGGCACATTCTAGAGGGAGGACAGTGTGGCAATATCTTAGCAAAAGTATAAGATCATGTGGCATTTGATCTAGAAATTCCACTTCCGGGAATTTATCCTACAGTGCACTGGCACTCGTGTAAAATGGTTCATGTACAAGGATATTCACTGTGGCTTTTTTTTTCTTTTTTTTGCAATAGTAGAGGATTAGAAAAACAACTTAACATGTTCATCAATATGAAACTGGTTAACTCAAAGTATACTATGTAGCCATAAAAAATGAAGATCTTTTATATACTGATGGAATTCTTTCTAATATATGTTGTGAAATATTAGGAGCAAGGTCCAAAAAGAAAGGGAAAAGAGTCTATACATAGATCTGTTTGTATACTTGATAACTATTTCTAAGAAGATAGACAAGAAACTGATAATACTGATTGCATCCAGGGAGAGGTCCTGGTGGTTCAGGGATGCTTCCCACTGTTAGCTCTTGTAAACCTTTTGAATACTTAGCTACATTATTTTATTTCCTAGTAGCAAGAAATGATCTTTATGTATTAAAGTAAATAAATACGTGCTGACTATCATTACCACTGCTTCATGTAGTGTCATTTTTAATTTAGAACAGGCTCCAATTAGCACAGGTTCCACGTTCTGATTTCCCCCAAGAGTATCTGATCGCCTATCATTCTCTCAGCAGGTTCTCTGTCTCACCCATAGTCACCTCTCACAGTACCCTAGTTCCTGTCCCAAGGGGCCCCAGGCCCAGCCCAGCTGCCTAGGCAGGCTCAAGCCCCAGCCCCAATGGCTCTGGCCTGGCTTCCAATGCTCCGTTATACACACGCACACTGCCCGTTTAGACTTCGCTCCTTTTATTAATTAGGAAGGCTGAGCGCGAGCTTCGGCCAGGCCCTCTATCAGGGCCAGTCAAGGAGACTTAAACCAGGCCAGTCTGGGCCCATTTGACTCTGCACCCCCTCTCCAGCTGGTTATAAGCTGGCAGGATGGAAAGGAAATACTGAACAAATTGCCAGACCAGCTCCCTCAGGAACCAAGACAATGAGTCTGGAGGGAAAAGGCCTTTCCTTCCAGTCCAGCAGCCGTCAAGAGAAAACAACTTCCCTTTCACCTCCTGGAATGGCAGCAGCCAGCCAGCCAGCAGGGGAGATTTATGGAGATATAATGTGACCTCTTTATTGCCCTGGATGCTAAGGAGGCATTTCAGGGGAGATTTACGCCTTTTAGAAGGGGAGGGGAGCAAGGGTGTAGAAACATATGCACGAGACTGTTTTCCCCTCTGGGGGTTCCTTGGGGATTACTTAATCAAACCAAGGTTAAACCCAATCACCAGCACTTTACATCTTCTTCTCTTACTAATCTACCTAGTTACCCTGCTAGTGGAATACAAGGAGAGTTGGTAGAGCTCTGTTTAGCTTTGAGTTCAGTTAACACAAAACAAAAAAATAAATAAGGATGACAAACATGTACAGCAGGGCCAGGAGACTGCCCTCCTAGCAATGGACCCAGGCAGTATACATTTGACCAGCTGATGCCTAGGGTCTTCTTTGCAGAATGGGGGTGTTAGACCAGATGACCTAGGTACTTCCTACTTCAACGATGACCCAGATTAATATCAGATCATATGTATAAATTACTTTGCACCAGTGATGTTTCTGTTGCTTGTTTTTTTTTAACCTGTGGAATCCTTTCTTCAAACAAAATCTTTTGAGGGAGCCCGACACAAAAACATAGAGAAGTGCAGCTGGTTAAGTGAAAGGATGAGCCACACTTTGTTCAAATTCACTTGACATCGACATTCACACACGTGGTGGCCTTGAGTAAGGTCCTCGGACAGCTAGAAGGCACAGGAGCATAGCTGCAGGGTGTTACTTAGGACTCTCTACCAATGATGTGAATGGGGTCCATCTACTGCTTCAATGTCACAAACTACATTGATCAGATTTAAAGGCTGGGATAATAAGGACCAATCCCAGAAGAATCACAGGTGCAATGTTCACCAACAGCAATTTACCTCTCTTGCTCTAGTCTCCACAAATCAAAAGTGAAGTATTTGGAAAGATGATTTTGGAATCCTCCAACTTGCCACTATATCATGACTCCTTCTTTACATATTTCTTATAATTTCCCCTAATTTTTGTTTAATTTGTATAATTCATAATTGCTATAAATATTCAAAGAGTACAGAGGATGTCAGATAAAAAATAAAAGTCTCCACCGTTAATTACCATTATCTCATGTCTCAGGGGCAATAGTAGCTAACAGTTTTTCTATTTTTACAGGCATTTTCTATTTTATTAATTATAATTATAGCTTGGCCAAATCTCAACCTTTTATCTATTTGCTGCAGATATTTTCAAAGAAATAAAAAAATGCAATTACAGCTGACTCCTTTGCATATCCCATCATCCCAGTCTCCTCCTCTTTGCTCAGTGGAAGTAACCTCTACTCTGAAGATAGTGTTTGATTCACATAAATGTTTTTATTCTTGCAATATACACATGTGTATATTTTTTCACAATACAGAATACTTTTGCATCTTTTAAACTTCATAGAAATAACATGCTACATGCATCCTTCTCCAAGTTTAATTTTTTGCCTATTATTATTTTTCTGAGTTTTATGTTAATACATGTAGAGCTACTTTGAGTTGCTTTATACTTTTCTATTATATTAACATATTGTTTCAATTTTTTGTTGTAATAAATGCTGTAACAAGAATCTTTGTACTTGTATCTGTTTACACATGAAAAAATTTTCTCTAGGATATTAGACATGTTACAGACATGTTCAAAAATATATTAATTAAACACATATGTTTGGGTTTGGTGCTGATTGACAATGTATCCATCAGCTTTTGCTAGGTTGTTCTGTAACAAGCAATCTCCAAATCTTACTGGCTTGCTATATTAAAGATTTATTTTCTGCTGTTCAGATTACATGTCAGTTATAAACGGGCTGAAGTTCTGCTACATGTATGCGCTTCACTCCAGAATCCAGGCTGAAGGTGCAACCTCTCTCTATCTGCGTCATCACATCAGCCTTGTGTCAGGGGACAAAAAGTGATTTCAGAACCACAAAATGGCTTTAAAAGCCTGTACGTGGCAGTTGTACAAGTGACTTCTACTCACATTATGGATCAAAGCAAGTCTCACAGGCAAGCCTATGTTGTCAGGCTGTCGGGTATAACCCTTCCCAGGAAGGGGCAAGTGGAAATAACAGTACCATCTGCCCCGAGAACAAATGAGGTCAGACCACAACTCTTCACAGCTTAGTTTCTTCATGGAAGTACATTTATTTGGACATTTTCTAATATCAATACAGGCCTACCTCACTCTTTTAAGAGGATTTATTAGTTTTACATTATAAAGGTACATAACATTTACATTTCATTCCATGATACTTACAGTTGTTTAGCTGTACTTTGTATTTGAGAAGATCTAATGCTTACGTCTTCTTCCTACAAATTACAGTGTACAGTAACGCTACCATATACATTTTATAATCAGTTTGACAAGTTACATTTAAGAAATCTTGTTGGGATATTTGCTGGGACTGCACTAAATTTATGGATTTGAGCATAAATTTAGGGGGCATTTGGAGGGAAGAATACAATTAAATTTTCCAATCCAAGAACACAGATAGTATCTATTCCCCATTTATTCATGTCTTCTCTTACATGCTTCAGTAAAGTTTTATAGCTTTCTCCATAGAGAGCATACACTATGCAGTAGATACAATTATTTTAGGTAGATACAGTTTATTTACCTAAATTGATCACTCTTTCATCTTCAAGTAATGAAACACTGCCTCTTCCTTTCCAATTTCATGTATTTTATTACCAGTGAAATTTATACCCAATCAGCAATCTGACAGGTATAGATCAGTTCTCAAAGTGTTCCCCACGGTGTCCTCTGAATTTCCATTATATTTGGCAGTCTTTCTGTAGTTGGAGGTATGAGTTGTTCCCTCATTTCACTAGAGATGAAATTTTTACTTTATTTTTGGGGTTCTTTTCATCTGATTTGTTGGTGTTCAGGGAGGAAGAAGCGATAGCACCCTTTGCTCTGCGATCTTTCAGAGGAAGTCTCCGGCCCTTCTTCTCAACAACGCACATCCTTCCTAAATCCTATCTCCTTTTTCTTCCTATCACTAGCCTGCCCAGACTAACCTACCGTTTCCACAGGTTTATTTGGCAATTAATCCCATCAGTCTTGAATTACCTATTATGTCCTTGTCTTCCAGTATCATTTAGCTCTTTTGGTGTTATTTCATCCTTTTCTCCCAAACTATATTTTGTTCCTAAGCCAAATTATAAGCACACAGTGATCAGGGCATATTTCATACATTGTTTATTGGGTTGGTTTTCTTTCTCCCTTTTTCACTCTAACCTCAGAACTCTGTAGCCAAGCAGATACTTACAAATTAGAAAGAAATGGAGCTTCTGTGCACTGGGGGTGGCACAGAGCCGAGCTCTTGGCCTCTCTACCTCCCACCCAGACCACCACAGAGGAATCTTAGGACCCCAGGAGCAAGTGTCTAGCAGTCAATCCATCCTTTTATAACTTTCCCATACTTGGGAGGTATCTTAGGAAAAATGTGAAGCCACTACATAAACGCAATCTGATATAACAAATTCAGGAGGAACAGCACTACCAACTCTCATATTAATACTGCTCACACCTTTGGGGAGGGAAATAGAATGCAGGGTCAGGAGGGAGGAGTTTTCCAGTTTAATCTCTGCCAAGCTTTTACATTGTCTTTTTCTTTTCTTTTTATTTTTTTAATTGTGGTAAAATACACACATCATACAATATACTGTCTTAATGATTTTTCAGTGTATAGTTGAGTAGTACTAAGTACATTCACACTGCTGTGCAGCCGTCACCACCATCGATCCCCACAACACTTTGCATCTTGCAAAACTGAAATGCTGTCCCCATGAAACACTTCCTTCTCCCTGAAGCCCCCAGTCCTCATTCCACTTCCTGTCTCTGAATTTGACTACTCTAGGTACCTCATGTAAGTACAATACGGTATTTGTCCCTTTGTGACTGGCTTATTTCACTTAGCATAATGGCCTCAGGGTTCATCCATGCTGTACAAATGTCACATCCCTCCCCTTTAAATTTATCTATTTATATTTTATTTTTAAAGGTAGAGCACACGATGATTTAATATCCATACATGAGTACATATGTGAAATGACTGCCACAATCATCCATCACCTCACACAGTTACCTTTTTTTTTCTTGGTGGTGAGAAAACTTAAGACCTACTTTCTTAGCAACTTTCCAATATACGATACAATATTAGCTACGATCACCATGCTGTACATTAGATTCCCAGGACTTATTTGCCATATAACTGAAGTTTATATCCTTTGACCAACATCTCCCCATTGCCCCCAACCCCTGGCCCCCCATAACCACAGACTTCCCTCCTTTTTAAGGCTGAATAAATATTCTGCTGTATACATTATACTACATTGTGTTTATGTGTTCACCTGGCTAAGGACACTTGCATTGCTCATGCCAATGTTCCCTCTCTTTATAGAATGAATTGTAGACATTAAGTTGGATATGGGGGTCTATGTCCCTAAATATTGATTACTATTGAGAAATTAGGGAAACTCTAAGTAATACAAAACCTTTTTGGCTATTGTGGCTTTCTCTTTTTAATCAATAATGTATTTCTCCATCTTTACAAAAAGTACGAAATCAGGACAAATGTAAAGCTGTGCATTGAACAGCAAACTAAATCAATCAGACCTTAACCACTATGAAACCCATTTGCAAACCTAGCTGGGGAGATTCTGCATGGCAGAGTCTTCATCAGACTTAGTCTTCCAGAAAGAAGCTCAGAGGTAACAGCTGCAGAAAAGCCAGGACGAAAGGGAAATCCCATGTCAGATCCCGAGGGAAGGAAGACGCCCCAGTAGCCCATCCCTGACACAGCTGCTCAGGGGCACGCATGGCGACTTCAGCTGCAGAGTTACCTGCAACAGGAGGGAGTGCACCAACAGTGCTGCTGACAACCAGGGGACGGCACGGGCACTGGCCCAGGAAGTCAGGCTGACCTGAGTCCCGCCAGACTCAGCCCCTTGGTGGCCTTGGGCACCCTGTAACCTCGGTTTCTTAATACGTCAATGGATGTTCCAACTTTTGCCCGCAGGACAGTTGTTGGGAATAAATAAAAGAGGAAAAAGTGAAGGAAGAGTCCTGGTGCCCAGAGGAGAGCAGCCGAAAGTTGTCAGTTCGCTGGTTCTCAGCGCCACTACACAATGTCACACCTTCCCTCCAAACTGCTCATCGGCTGGGAAGGCTGCACATGGCCGTGGATGGAGACCAGGCTTCACCCTCCTCTCTCTGCTGCTTGTACCTCCAGTTGCTGTTCTCAGACCCTAATGCAAGGCCCCTGCCTTTACTTGTTCCTGTTTTTCAGAGAGTCAGAGCTGGAGGGCCAATAGACACCCAAGGCCTCTGATGCCGATTCACTCATCTTTACCAAGAAATTGGAAGCCTGGGAAAGCCCACGTGGACCACGCAGTTTCCATCAATATTCCTTAAAAGACAGCCTGATCGCTTCCTCTAAGATGGACACCAGGTCCACAGCACCACGGCAGTAGGGACGGAGGCACAAAGAAACCCGGATCCTGACTGCATCCCATACAACCAGTCAGAGGTAGGAACGCCCCACAAGGTGCATATAGGAGGTTATAAAAAAAAGCAAAACAAACTAATATGCCAACTCCTCCTTTTCTTCACCTCTCCTCCAAATCCAAGGAGCTAGCAGCCACCATGGGTTAGATGCTTTTCCTGGCAGAAACCCACAGTGCGGTCGGTCGGCTTGCTCCCTGCTTTCCAGCAAACAAGTTTAGCACCATGATACTGTAACCACAGTGATGCGTGACTCAGACCCCAGGAAAGACTCTACGGAAGCAATTCAAGGGGGCAGAGGGCCTCACTGACGCTCAGAGAGTCCCACAGACCCTGTCTGGGCTTCCTCCACATTTCTGCTTTCTGAATCCAACTCAAGTGGTTTTTTTCTTTTTCTTTTTTTCTTTTTTGGTCCAATCTTGCTGGAGGCAGACAATTGGTTCTAACTCCCTTAAAAGCATTTTGAAAATACTCCAAAGCTGGGACAAAAGTCACTCTTCAGGTATCCACTACCCCAACTGGCCCCTGTTAATGTAAATGTGCCCCACTATGTAGAAGGAATTACAAGCATTAAGTTGGGCATGGGGTCCCTGTCACTAAATGTAGATTTACTACTGAGAAAGAAGGTGAATTCTAACTGACACAGAACCTTCCTTTAATTCAGCTCGGCAGCCTCCTGTGCAACCTAACCTCGGATTCGTGGAACTGAGAAAATCCCATTTGAAATAATATCTCCTTTAATGCTAACAGCAAACATGTATTAATGGGTGACTAATGGCTAACATTTAAAGATACTTACTGCATATAAGTGCTGTGCTTTATGAACATGATTTCCTATTACAATACTCTGTGAAGTCGCTTCTGTTCAATTTTAGGGACGTGAAAACCGGGGCACATTGTAAGGACTATTTTAAATCAGCTGTCTTGACGCCAGACCTGCTCCCTTCACCACAACTCTTCTGTTTCTCCTTTATCAGCTGCCACACAGTAAAGAGTTGGAGGTCCCAACAAAGAATATAAGCAAAAGTTCTGAAAATGATGGGAAAAGGGCTGGCTCACGGGCTCTGCCTTCACCACGAACAGCTGGTTAGATGGTCCATTTGGCCAGCTCTCCCTTCCCCAGAATCTGTCCTCGTCGTCCTTCTGCCCCCACTGCCCCTTTTGCTTTGTCCTGGGGAAAGGGTCCCCTTTATTAGTACCATTCCTGGAGATGTGTTTACACAGGGCAGGAAACTTAATATCAACATTCCCTGCAGGAGAGTGTCCTGTCACTTCTGTGAAGCACTTCAGGCCGGCAGAGACCAGCCTCCCAAATCAACAGGCACTTACGCCCTTTAAACAGTCTGATGGGAGAGTCTGTTTCTACAGAGAAGCTTTGAGTTCCCGAGTCTGTTTGTTATGATGAATTGAGAGGTGGTTACCCGCATACACAAAACTCTCTCTGGTGCCCTCAAGAGGCTCTCCAAGAAGGACCCCAGGGAATCTTCAAAGTGGGGAGGAGGAAAAACAGTGGATTTGGGCACTCAACGGGTGGAAAAAAACAAACTTGACAAGCAAAATTCTGCAAGTCTCTATAAACTGCCTGGGAAAGACTGCAATGGATCTGGCTCTGGGATCAGAACAGTGATAGGATGTAAAGACTTTGGGGGAGCCTTGGGAAGCCCAAGCGGCAACCCCAGGGCCCAGCAGAACACCACAGGATCAAGGCATAAGCCCAGGTGGATTTTACAAGGTGAAACATGAGGGCACCCAGTTCCCTATTTCTTTTAGCTTCCTTGCTGGCTCCCTTTGCCCAGCATCTGTTACCCTGCCGTGCTCCACACTCCCCGCTCACCATCCTTAGAGGTGGCTCTGCCCAGCTCCTCTGCCCTCTGTCACTTCCTCACTTCACTGGGGGCTCTCCTGTTCTCAAGGCTTCAAACAGAGTGATGATCCCAGACTCCAGTCATGTCACCTTCCCCCTGGACATCTCATTTGCATGTCCCGCCCCCACGCTTCAAACCTGCCAAATCCAAAATGTTCGTCCCACCCCTAAGTGCCCTGTTTCCTTGTTGTTACCTTTGGGAATACCATTGACGTTTTTGACTTTCTTCTCTCTCCTCCTGGCCTTCTAGACTTGGGCTGCCTTTGCATGATTCTTACAGCTCCTCCATCTTCTCACTACCCCACCCCCACCCCACAAGGTCCCTCTCCCTATAGAACTGATCATGGAGACAGTCTCATCCCTGGACTTCAGTCCCTTTTGTAAGTATGAAGGATCTCCTTCCAGTCACTGTTTCAGTAGGCCCAGACTGAGGGTACGAACATGGAGCCAAGCGAGCCATGTACTTTCGGATGAATTCCAGACTTTAGGTTTTCAGGAAATGAACACTTACTTAGTATTTACCATATAATTGTATCACAGACCCCCAAAATGAATGAGGTATAATTACTACCTTGGAAACCACTCCAGTCTAATGGAACCACCATCCAAATACAAGGATAGCACCGTGCAGTGAGAACACAGACCATGTCCAATTCTCGGGAGTTCTGCTGGGAGCCTTGACAGTGGCTGACAGCAGAGACAAGGCCACACTGAGGTTCTGATCAGAGATCCCACCCTAGTTTTCATGTACTTATAACAAGATTCAATATCTGCTCCCTCTCTGCTACCAAGAGGCAGTGTGACCTGTTTTCTTGCACTGTTATTCGTTTGCTTCTAGTTCTTCCAAATGAATGAGAATAAGAGACAAAAGTTGTCTGTATAAAAAGCATTTTGGAGTTATTAGGGTAGAAAGAAAAAAGTGAGACCATCAGAGGCCAGATGGATTGCAAAGGCACTGAGTCATAATGGTCAACATTGTGTAGCACTTTGTGAGCCTGGGCACCTGAGTCCATGCTCTTCATCACCATGACAAGACAACGGCAAGTCTCCCTCTCTAGTCAACAGCGACCCTCTGAAGCTCCACTTATCCTGGCCTTCCCATCAAAGACCAAGGGTCACTGAGCCTAGGCAGTAAAACACAAGGAAGGGTCTCTCCAGAAAGACAGTAGAATTCGCTCTTCTCTCTACAGGAAAGCAGGCAAGTAAGAGCCTCCCAGTTCCTGCACGGTGCCCTCCCTGGAGGTGCCATTTATTTTCCAGGCTGTCCCAGCAATCAGAGGGTGTCAGACAGAAGAAGGAAGTAATTTATCAGATTTCCCAGCCCTCAGGCAATGGAGGACGCTTAAAAGGAAATGTTGGGTGAGAAATTCTACCCAACAGCTGACTCAACTTTCTATTAAAAAGTTCCGCTAGACTTTTTCAATCCAGCAAATTAAGGTACTGGGGGTGGGGTGGGTGGGGGAAGGGTATGAATTCCTGATGGGGAAGAGGAATCCTATAGAAATGAAGAAATGACATTGGCCTGGTCCACATGACGATGATGTGAGGCCTTAACTCCAGAATTTTGTATTTATCTAGTGTCCCATTAGCTACCACATGTCCCCACCTCCTCACCCCCAACCCCACCAGGAGATGATCAGCCAAGCAGGAGGACCACACAGTCTAAAGAGTGATTCTCCATGACAACATGGAAGAACAGCTTAGAATCCAAAAGAAATGAAACAAACTCAAATGTCATCTGTGGACGGGCAACTTCAGGATGACCCATTCCCCAGACCATGTAAACTGGGGGATGAGAGATACATGGGAGTTGTCTTACACATACCTTCCACAGCTCTTTCGCCTGAAACTGTGCCTGAGGGGCTCAAGACAAAAATAATGACCACTCTCTTTGCCCATGCCCTTCTTTAGCCAGTCTGACCTGGTGATTTCCCTTGCCTTTTCTTTCATATTCTCTGCTATTACTCACTTATTCTGTAGGCTAAAGAAGACCGCTGACAGCCTCTCACTGAGCCTTCTGTCTCCATGCCAGCCAACCATGGAGTTTCTCTCTTCCCCCCACCATCTCTCTCTCTCTCTCTCTCTCTCTCACACACACACACACACACACTTCTGCATATGCAATCCCCCTGTGAGATTACTTTGCATAGAACCCCTTCTCCTGTCCACACGCTGCTGTTTGACACGGGTGTACAAATGTCTGTTCGAGTCCCTGCTTTCAGTTCTATTCAGTTTACACTCAAAAGTAGAATTGTTGGATTATATGTTACTTCTGTGAGGTTTGGGGGAAGCACCACACTCTTTTCCATGGCAGCTTCATCTTTTTGCATCTTTCATGCATCTTTACATCTATAAATCTTTTCATCCACACTAAAAGTCCCATTCTCAACAATCTCAACATAATTCCTCATTTGCTTTATGCCAAAGCGTCCATGGAGTCTCATAAAAATAATACCAACACTTTTACTAATAGTTGATCATTGGCATCAGTTTTGTCTGTTTTGGTCATTCCTTGCCTTTGACATTGGTTTGCTCTTGGTTCTGGGATCCCCTTCAACTACACGAGCTGGTTTGCTCACTGGACTCCCTCTGCCTCTAATCCCTCAATGCAGTGCTCCATCCCAGATGGTCACCTCAGTCATTTTGGTAATCATCATTCATATCTCAGACCTCTCCCAGAACTCCAGCACCATGGTTCCCCTTTAGGGACTGGCAAGACTGATACAGTTGGGGCCAGATAATGGAAGGCCTTAAAAACCAGGCAGAGGAGTTTGGGGCTTTATGCAGAGAGGGTAAACATGACTTTGGGGTTGGTGGGGAGGAGTGGATTGATCATAAATTCCCAACTGGGCAGGTCATGCCCCAGGCATATAACTTCTTTAGAAAAAGGTTATCTTTGTCTTAAGCAAGCCCTGACCATTGCTTCTGTGCATCTAGGTTAATACACCTTTGAAATGCCCTTTTTCAGACCCCCACTTCTAATACCTGACCACCCTCCTTCTAAAGTGTGACCACTTTGCTTTCTCCCATATTCATGTGATCTTCTTTATGTTCCCCCACTAATTCTAAATGCATAAAAGGAGGTGCAAACTGTCATTCTGGGAAGTACATAGGGTGCCAAAAAACATATACACATTTTAAGAAAAGAAAAAACTGTATTCAAATTGTAATACTCAATATATACTGATAACAAAAGATGAATACAAGTCATGTTTGATTGACTTCTGCAATTACAAGAGGTGCTCACAGTGGTTACCATCAGCCTCTAGACACATCTGATTATGGCGAACTGCTGCTTGAGCAACACTGACCAAGCATCCACTTGTATTGCTGAGCTTGCCATTTCAATTTCTTCCCAAAGTACCTCCAGTGTAGCCGGTTTTCTACGGCACACCACATCCTTTAAGGTCCCCCATAAGTAGAAGCCAAGGAGTGTTAAGTCAGGAGAACATGGGAGAAACTCAAACAACATTCTCAAATTTCAAATACCACTTCAAAATGGTCTTGTGCTCCTTGAACAACAACCGTGCTTCTACCATTTTCTTCTGCTGTCCTGCCTGTTGCATGGTGATGCTAGCATTCATTTGATGAATGCCATCTTTTGAGCAAATGTCATACTACATACTGCTGCTGTAATTCAATTCAACTTCAAAAAGCAATACATAGATAACATCTCTTAAAATATGTACACATTTTTTGGTTACCCCTAGTATTTTTCTCAGACTGTTGAGAACTTGCTTCCAGGCATATCATCTGTTTGACTCAAATACATTTTTATAACAATTCTCTACATATTTGAACAATTCTCAGCTTAGTATTATGCACAACAGGCAAAAGGAATGGTGGTTTTCAGGGGCTGGGGTAAGGAGGGTGGGCACAGATACAGAATTTTAGTTTGGGAAGGTAATAAAGTTCTGGAGGTGAGATGGTGGTGATGGTTCCACAACAATGTGAACGCACTTAATGCCAATGCACTGTATACTTAAAAATGGTTAAAATGGTCAAATTCTGTTGTGTATATTTTACCACGATTTTTTTTAAAGATGCATAATGGAAAGTAGAAAGACTTTTAGACCTAAATTTTAATTGAAAGTATTGATATGAACACATGATATATTTTATCTTATCTTTGGGTGGGGTGGGGAAGTATTTCCTAACTCTCTACATTGAGTGACTAATCCAGTATCCAAAAGCTCAGCTAGCAGAGCTAGCTAGCTCTATTCCTCACTAAAAGGAGCCAAGGCTTCTTAAAGAGTGGCCAAATCCAGGCCTGGGAGGAGGAAAATCATAAGAACTTGGAACACTTTGTAGTATGGAAAGCAGGAAAGGATCAAACTAAGATTTTGTCCAAAAAAATCTCAGGAACCAATTTGAACAAGCTCCCACTGGCAAAGGTAGGGACAACCTGAGCATCAATTAGGGTAACTACGTGGACTAAAACACATCATGTATGTTTAAATCCACAAGTTTCTAACAACACTAAAAAATTTCATTTCATTGGTCCTTTGTGAAGGACGTTAACTAAGGGAAGGAATTCATTATTATTTGAACACTGGGAAAGTCAAGTGAAAGAAGTACGCATTCATCCTGCCTCTCATATACAGAGTCGCCAAACATTTGATAGACTGAAATTTTTGTATTGTTATAGATATATTCCAGCTAATAAATGAAGACGTGAAAGCATTAGAATGACACCATTTACAACCTCTAATGACAATGGCTCTGATCACCATGGCTGCTAAATACGATCAAGCCTGTTTTTTCCAATCACAGATTTACATAAAAAAAATAGGGGGCAGAGGTACATGTTAAATGTCATGAAGGGAACACAATTAGCAAAATCCAGGCTGTGGAAAACTTGACAGGAAAAGTCTAGCATCTTTAGCAAATACATATGTTGAAAGAAAAAGAAGAAATGGCAAAAGGGGAACCTATAGATTAAAAGAAACTTAAAAGACTTAGGAATAGAGGCAACATATGGACCTTATTTAGATCCTGATTTGAACAAACTGTTAAAGAAAATCAGACAAATGGGAAATTTGAACACTGATTGTACATTTGAAGATATTAGGGTGGTACTTAATTTGTATCTGAGGGAGACTAGCACCGGGGCTATCTATTTTTAAGTGCCCTTATATCTTTTTAGAGACACATATATAAGTATTTGTAGATGAAATGGTAAGTTGTCTGGAATGTCTTTCAAAATAATGTAGTATGGGGAAAGGAGGGATGTAAATGAAATACAGCTGGTATTGATTGATATTTGTTGAAACTCTCTATACTTCTGCATGTTTGAAACTTAACATATTTAAAAATTGTTTAAAAGGCAAAAAGTGAACTTAAAAATCTTCATCTTCACCTCTAAACTTTCTGGTGCTCTAGCCTACAGGGTCTAGTGATGCATAAACAGTCCTATCCCCATAATTAGCTACAGGATCCGGCAGAAGTAATGCCTGGACTTGAGTTACAATTTTATTACAAAATCATAACAATACATGCTTATGGTTATACAAATAATGCCACTTTTTTATGAGCTGACAATCTATACCAAATCTTTTGTTACATCATCATAAACATGTGATTTTGTAATAAAATCATAACTCAGGTCTGGGCATGACTTCTGCCAGAGCCTATATATTCTTATTCAAGGCCACTCCAGGCACCTACATCATCTTTGGAAACGGGGCAAAAGGCAGGTGGGATTATAAAGGAGGGTGGGACTCCGCCTTCGTAGTCGGAATAGCCACGCCCCTCTTCCTTCCCAGGGCAGGGAGGGGAGAAACCGGTTTGGGAATAAGAATTGGCCAGGGTTTCTGCCCCTTCTTTCCACCTGTCTGGACACAAACCACACCATCATGCTGTCTACTCCTCCAAAAATATCTTTGTAGCATGTTGCTCTCGTTCTGTCAGAGTTCGTTCTCTAATTGGGGATGGGTGCAGAAATGCAGAGGGAGGGCAGTCACCACCTTGCACAAGTGAGGCGAAAACATAACAAAACTGAGACCCACGATTTTTAGCCTTTCTCCAAAGTGAGTTTTCAAAATGTTACTTGAATCCTGCCACTCCACTGCTCTTCTTTCAAGTTTTCTCTCACCAAGGCCCAATCCAAAGTCTTTAGATGCCTCGTGTCCTCCCACCCTACACTGCAGAATAGCCAGACTCAAGAGATATCCTCACCTTGGAATGTCCTTCACCCAAAGCAGCAAACTCCTAATCATTATTTACAACTCAACACAGGAGTCCCCTCCTGCAGGAAGCCTGGTCTAAACTTCTGGCTACAAAGTCAGTTTAAGAACCCTCAGGGTTCCTGTGGAACCCAGACTGACCTCACTGTAGCTCCCCATATACTGTCTGAGGCTACACATTTAGTTTTTATTTCCCCTACAACACTGCTAGAAATACAGAGACCATCTTGTGCACTATTGATCGCCAAAGTCTAACAAGTTCCCAGTTCACAGGAAGCAGGTATAAACGTTTGTTGGCTGGCTGACTGAGAAAGCAAATGGTGTGTCTGGAACCGGTGTTTGTTAATGGAGTTCTACCCTTTATGGATCTCCATGACTGCCTGGGTTTAGTACGGAACACCAAAACCAAAGAAAAAATAATCTCAGACCAACTCTGAGGTCACTTAACCCATGGTTTCCCAAAGTTGTTCTTGCATTTCAGTAATTAAGTATTATGTATAAGAAAAAGTAAAATTAGGCCATCAAACCCAAATTTTCACAATTACTGTTGCTTAAAATGAGGCAAGTAGTAGCAATGGACACCTGCTTGATTACTCAGACTGCATGAATTCAAGTTTGATGTCCAGGCAAGCTCATGAAGGTTGTGTTACTGCAGTAGCTTTGGTATGAGGAACGATAAAGCCAATATGAACTATTCTCATGGGAAGGCCACAAGACCTTTGGTTTTAAATCTCCCCAAAGGGCCCTGGAGCAGCCCTTCTCACCATTTCTGCTCCTGGCCTCATTTCTTAACCTTGTAAATGCAGATACTCAAGCTAAGAGAGGCACAGTAAGTGGTCCAAAGTCATCTGGCACAAAAATGAGAGCACCGGACAGGATCCCAGGGGCCCTTGGTGCCAGACTGATAGGTTTTCACCTCACTGATCTCCCCTAAAAAAGTGGGTTAAAAGCTACTGCTCACATTTCCCAGCAAATTGGAGCTTCACAAAGCTAGACACCCTGTAACTGGTCACCGCACTTCAAAAGGCCAACCATTTAAAAACTTATGAATATGCTCTGGTTTTAAACCGGCTCTACCTTATATACTGTGAGACTGAAAAGCTATGTTTGTACACACAACTCGCCCATTTGATTGCCTATTTATCACTGGCAGTTCTTTCAGTTAATTTCCCATTTTTGCTTTATTTAAGGGATCATCTTCAGGAGCCAGTCTGAGTCACTAATCTTATAAAAACATTCTTTGGTGATCAAATAACTAAACAGTAACTTTTATGATTGTTTAAATATATAGATACACACATACCTATATATATATGGTAACTAAGAAGTCAAGATTAATGCCTAACAGTGGTTATCTCTGGATGGTAAGATTACCAAATATTTGTGCATTGGCTTATATGAGTTTTTCATTTTTCCATAGTAAACATACATTGAGTTTAATAAAAAAAAGAATAATTAAGTTTCTCTGATACAATGTGGAAAAAAAAAAGTTTGTTTTTCTGAAGCCATCTTTGACTTGGAAAACATCTTCTTTTTTCAAATAAGAAGTGGTATTTTCCTATTAAGTGTGTACTCCGTGAGAACCACATTCTTTCTTTAGGGTCAAGTTAAGTTCTCTCTATATGCTAGGGAAAGGTTTTATTTGTTATTTGTTTTCCCCGCCTACTCAATTTTGAGGGGTAACCTGTATTATTGCCTCTCTTTACCTGGTTTGATTTATGGTCTTGGAAGTCAGGTCATTCTTTGCTATGTCAGAGAAAAAGAGAGAGAGGGAGAAAAAAAAAGGTTTCCCCACCTAATAACTGATAAAATATCTGAAAAGGTCATTGCAGACCTTGACAGAAACACATACAATTTTAACCCAATCTGATAAAACAGCAACTAGAAAACTTTTATCAGCAGAAAACGCAACTTGCCATTTCCCAGCTCAATTGACTGAACTTTATTTTATCTGAAATGACAGACATCATAAGATAGGAAAAGCTGCAGATAAGAAACCAAATTGAGTTGTCTTGAATCAGATCCGATTGTCTGCCCCTGGTTCAAACTCCCACACCTGCTCTGAACGGGTCAATGAGAGTCTCTTGGCATGGTCCCTGAGGGGTTTGGAAACATTGCAAAAGTGCTGAACTTTGAGACTTCAGCGTTTATTCTGCGATTATAATTAACCTGCTCACCAGTTACTATCGATCAATTCTGAATGGAGGTGATAAAGTTTGACTGGATTTCTAGAAGTAGAAGTGAAGATTTAAACTGGGAAGAAAAAAAGGAAGATTTAAAAAATAATTTAAGAATCGAATTCAATTTTAAGAGGCAAAACTGGATCTGTGATTGGCGTAATAATCCCCAAAACTTCCCACCAAATTCAGGTGGTAGCCCCTTAATTTCTTAACCTCCATAATAAAGTATATTTGTGACTGACTATTCAAGAGAGTGAAAGGAGCCTCACACTCCACACTTTCAGAAGGTTCTCAATGACTATAAGCATACGGAATGGCTCACTTGCCTGGATTACATGCCTCCTTTGAGGGGAAAAAAAGATATTTAAAGATATGAAGTCAATTCAGGGGCTTCTGCAAAGTTGAAGGACAGAAATCCAAATTCCCTTCATTCAGATAAGAGGTTCGAATATCCTGGCTCAATTCTGATTACAGAGCAGTAATAGATAAAACCATAGGCCCCTAGCCAGAAATGAGAACGCTTCCACGGATGGCTTCCGTGTCCAGCTCAGACCAATGATATGGGGCGCTTCTGACCTGGGGCTTCACTCACTATTTTCATCCATGCTCCTACTTTCATCTTCATTACAAACATAATGTCTGTGCTCTTCTTCCCCCTTCCTTTCTCTCCCACAAATACATCTGAATCTTCAGAGAAAGGGGAATACAGAGAAGATGGTTTTAGTTTTCTTTCAGGAAAGGGATTTAAGAGAGCCATATGGTTTTGCTCTTATACGTCCCCCAGAGTGAGAATCCTCTAGTTTGGAGGGTCTGAATTCCGGGAAATCTCTCTTTAATTCTCTGCACTCCAGAATAAGGAGGCTGAAAAGGAAGTTTGTACAAGGCAAGGATTCCTAACATTGCAAGTTCTGTAGTATCTTAATGAGATGGAAGGTCACTGGGGAAGACGTTTCGGGGAAGCAGGAAAACACAGAGGAGAGGAAGCATGTGGAAGACAAGTAACAGAAAATCCTAAAGTTTGAATCTTTCTACCTTGCACCTTCTGATTCTGAAGGGGTAAATACAAATGCAAAGTATGGTAAATGAGGAGAAAACACCGTCCTGGAAGTTGGGCTCACCTGGTCCTAAGCTGGTGAGAACTTGGACAGATTACTTAATCCTTCTGGGCATCAGTTTCCTCTCCTGCAAAATGGAGATCATAATATCTACCTCTCAAGAAGGACTTAAAAGTCCCTGTCACCTGGTAACTTCCTCAATGAGCCTTAATAAAGGATCCACCTTACTATATATAATTGCAAATATATAATGCAAGATACAGGTATACATGTAGTGCAAGACAGAGGCTACTGTCCCTAAAAAGCTGTTAGCTACTTTCCAAACAGTGATGTACCCAACTTACATACTTATTTTGTATAAATTAAAACATATCAGAGGTTATTCCTATTATAACCCCACTCATATGACCTTTCCCACCTTCTTTAGAAGGAGACAAAGGGGTAGTTCGATAGATAGCCAATAAAATGTTTAAATAATCCTGCATGGAGTGTGTTATGTGAGACCATGTCAGGGACCACAGAAAGTCAATATCACAGAGAGATACCCATTCCCAAACCATGAGAGAGGCTCATTCCCTGCATCTTGTTCAGGAGGTACAAGCCAAAGAAGGCACCACCAGACAAATATTTTTCTATGTCAAAAGGCACTTCAAGTTCTTAAAATAGCAGCAACCTAGGGCCTGCAAGAATTGCCCTCTTCTAGTACAAGGTAAGGATAAAACCAGTGGTCCTGCCTCTTTCTTATACAGACAGGAACACCAGTATTTGCAACTCACTTCAGTTCTAAATTCCATACAATTCAATTGTCTTAAAAGGACAGGCTGAAAAGAATTGGTTATAAAACTTACCTTGCCCTGGAGAAAGGTAATTTGTTTTTCTAACACAATCCCATCACTCTCCTAGGTTAGTGGTGTTTGGGATTTAGCCCCAATATAACCTAAGGAAAAACTGCTCACACCAGGAAAGGTCACCAAAGTTAAGTGCCCATAAGGTAAGCATCTTACGAAGCCAGGTCAGTGTGCAAGTGGGTGCATCTGACAACGACTGACTGAGATCTGCTACCCATAGATATTCTTGAGAGCAGAATAAGGGTTTTGTTTTTTTTTTTTTTTTGTCCCTTTAGTAAAGCAATCTGTTAGATAAGCAGAAATCAAAAGCCATATTGAATAAAGGATTTGTTTTAAAGTACTTTTCCTGTACATCCATAAACTAAGAGGGAGAGAGACTTTGAGGAAGTTAATTCACGAACACTATCTCTTCGAAAACTTAACTGGTTTAATATTTTTTAAATTGGCAATATCATTCATATGGTTCAAAATTCAAAAGGTTCCATTTGCACACCCATGTTCATAGCAGCACTGAGGTGCAAACAAGTGTCCATGATGGATAGATGGATACACAAAATGTGGTATATACATACCATGGGCTATTATTCAGTGTTAAAAAGAAAGGAAATTGACACATGCTACAATGTAAATGAACCTTGAAGACATTATGGTCAGTGAAATAAGCCAGTCACTCACTAAAAGACAAGTACTGTATGATTCCACTTCTATGAGGTATCTAAAGCAGTCAAATTCATAAAGAGAGAAAGTAGAGTGGTGATTACCAGGACCTAGGGAGAAGGAGAAATGGGGAGATGCCTCACAGGTATACAGTTTCAGTTTTGCAAGAGGAAAAGGTTCTGAAAATCTGTTTCACAATTGTGAATACACTTAACACTACTGAACTATATATACACTTTAAACTGCCTATGATGGTTAAAGAAAACAACTTTAACCTCCCTACAATTTAAATGTGTTTGTTTTCTTGTCATGTAATGGATGAATAAGGAAGCACAGAAATGACTATTAAAAAATAGTTAAAGTGTTTATAGGAGTTCCCTGATGGTGTAGTGGCTAGGCTTTGGTGCTCTCGATGCCACAGCCTGGGTTCAATTCCCAGCCAGGGAACCACCCCCCCCCCCCAAAAAAAAAAAAAGTTAAGGTGTTTAAAGCTAAGGTATACATGGTGAAAATCCTTTCCTACTCGTATCACTCCTAGCTATCCTCACCGTGGGCAATCAAGGTTATAAATTTCTTGTGAATACTACTTCTAGAAAAAAAATAAGTATTTTCAAATGTATATAATCTTTTCCTTTTTCTTCTTTTTTACACAAATATCATGCCACCCACGCATGTACTTATAAATGTTGTGGAGAGGACTCCGTACCATTACATAATAAACTTCCTAATTTTTATGCCTATATGATACCCTATTGTTTGCATGTAGTATCTGTATACAAACAGTCCCCTAATAATGCACATTCAGGTTATTTCCAATTTTTGTGATTATGAAGAGTGCTACAACTAATATGTGCCAGTATTTATAGAATAAATTCCTAGAAGTTGTATTTCTGGGTCAAAGATACCTACTTTGTAATCTGTCAGCTATCACTGAGGGCTCTTCATAAACGCTGTACCAATTTACACTCCCACCCACAGGAATCAGAGTTCCTGTTTCCCCATACCTCAGAGTTATGTTTGTTTTCCTAGCTAATTTAAGTTTTAAAACAATGCTGAGGGATACAGAAGAAAGTGTTATCTAAAACTGTCCCCTGTGCATGCATCATTTCAACCTGAGTGCTGAGAAAGTACCTAGCAAATGTGGTCTGGCCTTTTGAAGGGACACAATTGGGCAGGTGACAGGTCTCACTAGAAGCAGTGACACACCCCTGGCCGCTCCCACACACCTTTCCCATTTAATTGGTTCTCAACAGAACACCATAGACCAGCCCCAACTCTTGATTTACCTGCTCAGGGTGGTAACCAGAAAGTTAAACAACTTCAGTTTTCTCAGAGACTGACAAATCATTCTTTAGCCAAACATGCTACCTAAGAGTTGCTCTCACAAAGTTCCCCACATAAATGCACCGGCTTTGAAAGCAACCGGCCTCATTGATAAGCAGCCCCCCAAAATCCAGAAAACACTTCAGAATTTTTCACTAACCTACACCATAAACAAACTCTTAGAACACGGTGAACGAGACAAAGTTTTTAAAGAAACCATCTGAGTAACACTGAGTGATATTTGTGTATTTCACTGTTGTTATTTTTTTAATCGACCCTGAAAATGATTCGAAAATTTTAAGCTCCTTTGAAAATACTGTACGTGCTTCCCTATTACACAAAAAACTTGTTATTCTATAGTTAAATATATTTTCACAGCTTTTTCAGTAACACCTACCATAATACTATTTCCTTTAAGGCATATTTACATATAATTTCTATTGTCTCCTTTTTTAGCCTTAAAATTTTATGAGCATTAATTGGTACAAAAATCAATGTTATTGTGGTGTAAAATATACATGCAATAAAGTACTCCCCTTTTAAGAGTATATTTCCATGAGTTTTGACAAATCGCTGTACGAGTGTGATTGGGTTCTTTAAAAGGAGACAGTTGTATTATCCTGCTACAGCTATTTCACATGCACACAAACAAGCAGTTCCCTACACAGTTCCACTGGCAGATGGCAATGCAGTCTCTTTCAGTGCCCAGGGCTTTATTATTAAAACAAGCCACATTCCATATTCCATTTCAACAGCTACGATCATGTGTGAGGAAAGTCTTCTTCTCAAACCTAATACCTGCTCACCTGGAACAACATTAAGTGATAAGGCCATAGACTTCTGCCTTTTAGATATTTGTACACAGTCAACTCTCTCCCTCTCTTACCAACCCTGTGACTTCTCCAATCTAAACAGCCCTAGTGGTTTCCCAAAGTTTCCAGAACCCTCTCCCACCCTGCTCACTCTTCCCTGAGACTCCCTGGTTGGCCTCTTAGGTACCCATTGTGTGTAGTTTGACCTGGGCAAATGACTCCTAGGTTTCTACTCAAATATTTGCTAAGTGCCCAGCATGTGCCAGGCACTTAAATATGAGTAAGACCCGACCTGCCCTCAGAAAGGTCACATAATTCCATTAATGCAGCCTAATTAACGATTTCAGCAGCTGCTTTAGGGCTGTGGCTCATTCTGAACTTGGAATGAACTGAAGTTCAGATGCACTGTAGTGAAGGTAGAATAATTCCTTCCAACCCGAGGGCAGGGTTTTTATACAGGCCCCTGTTAGTTTTTATTACTTTGATTTTTGCCTTATTCCAGTGACTGACCTAAGAACTCTGGCAACATATTACCTTTTGTTAATACTAAAGTGGTTAATACTTTGTAGAAAAATGAAGGCGTTCTCTTATTGCTCCTCATTGAAATTAGGAACAGTTTCTGAGTGAAAGGTAAGTTAATCTGTGTGGTTTTACCTATGGGGACATATTATTCAAGCAAAAGCCACACTGTGTTGTATCATTTCATGGTATTATACAGTTAGATGGTAAATGAGGGCATAACTTTTCTTTTCCTTTTTTTTTTTTTTTTTTAAATTGCATGTGATTTTCCTGGCAAACTCCTACTCACCCTTTAAGACCAAATGCAGATGGCACCCCTTAAGCGAAGACTTCCGGGTTCTTATACAGGGGGAAAAACGGCCTGTCTTCTCTCTTTCGCTCTCCATTCATTACTGTAGCATGCTATTGGGTCATTTACCATTTTCATGTCTGTTTAAGGTGACGAACCATCCCTATTTGTTGGGGACTGTCCCAGGTTTAGCACTATAATTCCCAAGTCCTAGGGAACCCTTCAGTCTTGAGCAAATCAGAAAAATTGGTCACTCTACATGCTAGTGTGTGACTATTCAATAACATAGCCATCATTCAGGAAGGGCCAAAGACAAGTACTTCACAAACATTATTTTTTGAATTTAAGACAATACTAAAAAGTAGTTATGATTAACCCATTTTATAGAAAAAGAGATAGGGGAGAGAGATAAGTAACTTGCCCAAGATCACAGGGGCACCTGAAATTGAATTTAGGTTTGCCTGAGTCATACGAACACATTGTTGGCCATCTCAGGGCCTGGTGGAAACGCCTCACAGCAAGCTGTCAATAAATACCATGAACCAGTAATCTCTTATCGTCATTCTTCCAGCATCCTCCTATCACTCAGCACCAGCTAATAAGCCAGTGTTACTCCTTGAGAAAGGTATCAGGCATTTACAGGAGGGTCCATGTGATGGGAGGGACATATAAAAAGCCCATTTACATGCACTGCTTTTAACTCAACTTGCTTTTATATAAATGCCACCTGAAAATGTGAATGCCAACAAATTCAACCTGCCTCATGTTCCCTCACAGAGATAATATGGAACCTTTCATGACCGGCCCATCTTAAAACACTTGGCTATGTGCAGAAGAGAAAATCCACCTGTTAGGCAAGACCCGAGGGCTGTCTTCAGGTGGGACTTCCTGAGCTAGTGGGACAGAGCACAGACACCATAAGACAGCAACACTTCTTGGCAAAGAGGCTGTATTTGGTAGTCAGTTTGCCATTTGTTGACACTGAATTTGGGAAACATTACTTACTCAGCACCCTCCCGCTTGGTATGGGTCACACTTTAAAATCTAAAGACACTGCATACAGCCACAGAGCATATGTGTATATTTATATATGTACATGTACATATATGTATATGTAATTAACTTATTTCTATATTAAAATACATTCACAAAGTATACATATATGTATATATGTCATTCATTTATTTATATATAAATAAATTAATTAATTACACGGTTGTGGTTGTAATTCTGATGACTAGGAAGTATCCTTCATCATTGGCTTTTGAACTTCTCTTTTTTTCCCCTCTAACCAAACAGTAAATTCATATTCCCGGATTATAGGAGTTAGGAAGCAACCGCCCCACCCCCACCTCCAAGTGAAAAAAGTGTAACTATGGGGACCTGTTTCAAAACAGAAGTTCTGGAGGGAATGGAAGAGTTTTAAGAATGCAGGGCCAAAGCGCCTCATCTCCCACCACGCCCACCCAGAGGCGCCATTGTATGGAGATGTCATACACGCTATCTCACTCAGGTCCTCCCCAAAGGCTCCAGAGGTGCCCCTCATTCCCTGGGGTGTGCCGTCTGGCTCTCCCGCGAGGGGGTGGAGGAAACTAGGAGCCACAGACCCAGCCTCGGCGCCACATCCACGGTTAATCAGTTTACCTGGGATGTGTATTTGGCTGGACCCCCCCTGGGGACCCTCCCTGGCCACCCAGGGTTAGAGAATCATTTAAAAGCTCTTCAAAGCCTGGACCCTTCCCGGAGCCAGCCCAAGACTGGAAATCTGGGAGGGATAGGCTTTACTCTTCAAAGTGAGAACAAATGCGAAAGGATTTAGCACTTAGTAGGTAGTCAATAAATGTTAACTTTGTTTCTCAAGTCTGGGCTTCTCCTCCCGGTGGAAAGCCATCTCCATCCACACCCGATCCCGTCCCTTCCTGAAATTCCACAGACCCAGAGACCGTTTGCATTTTTAGCTAGTGGTTGCCACTTCCCTTCCCCTCCCAGGCCAAAGCAACTAGGCCCTTTCTCAGACTTCATTTCGTTCATCGGGGCAGGGGTCCTTCCCAGGTGCGACAGTCAAAGGAAATACAAAATTGTCATTAGGATTGTTATTTCTCACCCTAGCCCCGGGGAAAAGCAGCGGTTCATCACGTGGACAGTCTCTGTGTAAGTCCGAACATTATGAAGAAGCCCCACAGGGCTTCCTGTGTCCCCGGACGCTGACGCACCCTTGGGCACATCTTCCTGGCAGACCAGCACAATACGACAACAGCTCTCGCCCGGAGGCACCCACATGCTGCCGGCCCCAGTTCAACCCATCTCCACCTCTCCGGTCTCTCCTTTGTTCCTGGTGTGAAATCCCCGACAGGAAAATCATCTGCCACCCCGAGGGATCCTCCAACTGGGCCGCCAAATGGCCCAGAAGATCTTGGGCCCAAGCCAATGTAATCAGCTCCCTGTGGAGGACTCCGAGGGAGTCAGGAGGAAGTGGGGGCAGAAACCCAGCGATCACCAGCACTGTCCACCGAAGGCTCCCGGGCTGCCCCTCCCGCCTCTCCCGCAGGCACCCACAGACGGGCGCTGCCCAGGCGCACGCGGGCCCAGGCCGCCCCGACGCCTGGGCTGCGCGGAAGACGCACTCGGACCCTGCCCCCCTGCGGTCTTCCTTCACAGAAGGGCAGACCCGCCCTCACGTAACAGAATCCGGGCTCCTTGGGGCTGCGTGTGACCTTCACGCCACCACCGCCCCGCGCAGCCTGCGTGTCACCTAGTTGCTTTCCCTGCAAACTCAGGCATCCCTCGTCCCTGCCCCTGCCCCCCGCGCCACCTCCCTCCCCTTTGCGAAATTCAATGCCCCAAACAGGGCTCAAGGCGGCCTCTGCTCCGGTCCCCATCCGTCCCCGGTACTCCCGCTTAGTACTCACCGATATTGGGGTGTCGGGCGGCGGGGTTGGCGCGGCCGGGCAGGCTGTGCAGGACCGGGCTGTCGAAGGGGCCGGCGGAAGCCGCAGCGGCCGCGGCCCAGGACGCACCTACGTCGGCCATGTAGGCCGGGTAAGGGCTGGAGTAGGAGCCTGCGAAGCCGGCGCGCCCGTACTGCTCGCGGCCGGTCAGGCCCGCGCCCGCCGCCCCGCCGCCACTGCTGTAGGCGGCGGCTTCCCGGGCTGCGGCGGCGGCGGCGGCAGCTGCCAGGGACCCGGTGGTGCCCGGGAAGGAGAAGCGCGGCGACACGGGCGGCGGGGTGTAGGCGGCTCCCTCGGCCCCCGCCTGGCTCCAGCCCGGGCTGCCCTGCTGCGTCCCGGGGCCGGCGCCCGACGGGGCTCCCCCCGAGCTGCCGCCCGACGTGGGTCCGGTCGCAGCCCCGCCGCCTCCGCCCTGGAGGTAGGACAGGCCCAGCACGGAGGAGGGCACTCGCGGCGTGGGCACGTAGACGGGCGAGGACGCAGCGCCCGCGCTGTGCATGAAGGCGCCGGGGCCGCCCGCGTCGTAGGCCCCCGGAGGTGGGCCGTGGTTGGCGGCCATGGCCAGGCTCTGGTACATCGCCTCTGCGAGCTCTCAGCTTCCGAGTCCGTCCTCTCGCTCGCGGGTCAAGGAGCAGTGCGCGGAGAGAAAACAATAATCACACACAAAAATAATAATGGACGGGTGAGGGGCTGTCACAAAAACGAAGATCAAAAATCAAATGTTTAAAAAAAAATCCCTCAAAAATAGGTACGTATTAAATCCATCTTTGAACAAAAGACGCTAGGTTCTTGTTTACCCAGGAAAATCCCAAAGTGAGCTTCTGGTTGTTCCCGGAGGTGCTGGAAGAGGGTCCGAATCCACCCCAAGCCCGGGGGGCCCGAGCGCCTCGGGGTGGCCGCAGACGCGGGGTGGGGCCTGGGCGCGGGCGTGCGGAACGGGCCTTCGGGTCCCGCCGGGGGCCGTCGCTGCGCACAGCCTCAGGACACCGCGGCCTCGGGCGCTGGGCGCGGTAGGCTGGCCCCAGAGCCCAGGGCCTGGCCGGCTCTTGTCTTCCTCGCTGCAGCCGCGGTCCTAATCAAGAGAAACGACAAAAGGGAGAGAAGTTCGTCTCGAGCTTTCGAGAGCCCACTTTTCCTCCAGTTGGCTGCTTTCCTCGCACTGCAAACGCAATGGCCACTCTCAGACCCAGCTTTGGAGGCCACGCGCGGTTCCAAGGGAACCTGCGGTCTTTGTTTTGCTGAGGCCGCGGGGTCTGGCTGCCCGAGGATCGTCGGGGAGGAGTCGCTTGGAGATGCGGGGCTTCCCGGTTACTGGCCACGGAATTATTGGTTATGATAGAGGCCATTTTAAAAATTGCTTTTCAGAAAGAACTTTAATTTTACCTTATTTTTCAAGTAAGTATTTGTCACAGTGTTTTACATGTTCAAGAGTTTCGGGTTTCGTGGAGTGCCTGGGACCCAAGAAATCTCCATCGTGTCTCCTTCCCTAAGTGCGCCCGCCATGAAAGAACTTCAGATTGCCCATGGAAGACAATGACAAACTTTATAAAAAACCAGCAACCTAAGAAATTTTAGTTAGTAATATTTTCTTTTAAACTAGAGGTAGCTAGCGTCTATAAATGAGTACAGAGTCTGCCACATCTCTATTGTGAACTCTATTACCCATATACTATATCATGTGGACATCTAATCAGACATTAAAAGATACGTGTTTCTTGCAAATAATTATGTTAGAGATTTTGCAGACCAGGAAAGTGAGAGGAAGGTACAAGGTCACGATACAGAACTACTCATGAACCACTCCAAGTCACTGAATGGGTTTTTCATATAGAATCAGACCACCAGTGAAACGGCTTGGGGCATAGGACAGTCTGTAAGACTTAATTATATCATTCTATGGCCAGTTTTTATTTTATTGGACAATTTTTCTGATAAAATAACAGCTCCACGTGCTGAAGCACCTGCTCTGTTTCAGGCCCTTTTCTCCACACTCTACTAAGTAAAGGTGTCTCTCTTCATTTCACAAAAGAGGGAACTGAAGCACCGGGAAGTTCCGAAACTTGTCTGAGATCAAGGTACAATTAAAGGGGATAAGGGACACGATTTGTAAGGGCTTCAGGGGTTTGAGGCTATCCACTACCGCTGGACGCTTCTCCTTAAGAAGAGGCAGTACTCCTAACACTGGTTTCTTTTTCACTGCAATAGCAGTAGACAAAGATATTACCTGAACTATATACTAAATCCAGGCTCAGCCACTTACTGAATGAGTGACTTTAGACATATTACTTAAGCTCTCTGTGCCTCGGTTTCCTCATTTGCAAAAATGCAAATATTAAAGGTATCTGTCTTATAATTATGATTATTATAAATATATAAAGCACTTATAACAGTGTTATAAAACTGTTATAAAAGGCACAAAAAAGTTCTCTATAATTGTTGACTATCACTATTATTACAGATTTCTAATGTACCATAAGAAAGTACCTCATATGTAATATGAATGTAATAAATGGTCATCTTAATTATTGTATACTAGAGGAAATAGAACCTTTAGTACACATTATATAATCCTCTTTTCTGCAACATCAGTAATAATGAAATTAATAGCACTGTATTATATAGTCACATGTTGACACCTAAAATGCTTATTATTTACTTTCAAAGCTATACAATAAATTATTGGTGTAATGGACATTTCCTTCCAGTAATAAGTTTGGTTAGAGGATGAATACAAAAAATTTGACCAGAGATCATCGACTTTCCTCTTTGAAAACGAAGGCAAAAAATTAATACCTCAGAGGAATTTCTGGCTTTGACTAAGTACATATACAGGTTTACTTTAATGAAATATTCACTCTTTCATTTTTAAATTAAAAAGTTGGCCTATTTCATTGTATTTTCCATAATGCTCAACTTCTGCAGTTCTAAAACATAATGTCGTGTTTTTTCTCACATAACTTCAGGAAAGATTTATAATTTTGTAATCTGACTTTCAATATACAGAAGATTGTCCAGAATATATCCAGCCATGTAATTTGAAAAATAGAGGCATTTATGACTGGAGTTTTTCTGGACCACCCTTGTATAGATGTTAATTTACAAGCTTTAAAATGTAAATGCTAAAAATGCCATAAATCTAACATTTGTCTTTCTTACATTCCCTGCCTCTTTAAATGGCTGATCCACTACCTCAGAGTTGGATTGCTGGACAATACAAGATGGAGAAAATAACCCTCTCTAAGAGCTTTCTAGAAGGACAAGCAATTAACTATTCCCTTCAAACGACTCTTGCCTGTTTCTGTAGTGGAGCCCGGGGCCAGGCGTCCTCTGAGGGAGCCTAGCGAGCTCCTACCAATGGCAAACGTCTGGCCGCCCCGTTAGGGGCCAAGGCTGGCGCCCCAGTTTTTCCTCTCCTCCTGGCCACTCATCCCAGTTCATCCCAAATGCACAGGCCAGACGGGAAATGCTTTCTATCTTCCCGATTTCCCCTACAGCCCCTTTTCCAATCAATCTCTGAGAGCTGGAGGGTCCAGAGCACTCGAAAGTTCGCGTCCATTTCCAAGTCACTCCTGCTCGTTCTGTTCGACTCTCGCCTTCGCTCTGGGCCTGCTGCGCAGGAAACTGTCACACACGAACGCACTCAAAAGTGTGGGTGGTGCATCACCCTGTCACCCCAATAAACTATTTCTGTCTTTAAAAGCCTGAAACCTGCTCCTGGGCTGCCCCTTTTCTGAGAAACACAGGAAATACTTCCCTAAGGCGCTTCACCGACCTTCCCGGCAGCGCCAGCCTTGCTGCCCCACTCCCGCAGGCCTTGGGTCCTTCACCACCCTCTTCCCCCAACCGAAAGGCCCCCCAATCCCTCAACCTGGTGGCAGTTCACCACTCGGCCATCCTCCTCTCCCCTGGGTGACCCTCCAGCCCAAAGCCACGCTGCATACTATCGTGGATCGGGGAAGCAACCCGTGGCCAGCGGAGGGACGTCACTGCTCTCCGCCCGGGTTCCGGCTCTCAGCTAGTGTCACTCAGAAGTAGTGTGGGTGGGTGGGGCTGTTGGAATCGTGAGGGGCGTTTAGCTCCCCGGGACCCCTTTCAGGAAAGCGAGGAGGCTGGACAGAAGGGCATAGCAAGTCCGGGCGCTCAGCAGCCGTTACCGATTTCAGAGCGCCTCCCTGGGGCCTCTGCCTCCCATTGCCATTCTGCGTCCCCAGAGTCGCCGATGGGCGACAGTCCTCCGTCTGAGATCCTCCGTGTTCCCGCTGCCATGCGGCCTGTCCAGGGTCAACTGGTCAGGCTGGCTTCCCACGGCCATCATCTCCACTCAAGCCCGGGCCTGAGAGGTGTAAACAAGGTCTGGAGAAATCTGGACGCGGGGACGGAATTAAAAATGTTCAAGTCCACACAAAAAGAATCCCAAACCGACTTCGAACATCCCTCTCCGCTTTCCCCCTCAAATCTTACTTTGATTTAAGGAAGCTGCTAAGCCAAAGCCGAACGTAGAGGAGGCTTTGGCTAATCTGGGAAAAGAGAAGTGACCAGTATCTCCTTTGCACCTACTCGTCAGTCACCTCTCCACTCCCGGGCCAACCAGCGCGGGGGAATTCGGAGTATCGCGGATGGCGGGAAAGGGCAGGGCAGGGAAGAAAAATCTGTACCTGCGGGGGCTGGAGCTTCCAGAGGGCCGGGGTGCGCTCTCCTGGGCCCTGGAGCTTTGGCGGCCGCAGAGCCTCTCCCAGCTGCCGCGCCAGCCACCTCCAAGTCCCCCAGCTCGCCGCCCGAGTCCCCTCGCCCCTGCGCTCCAGCTCGCAGTCGCTGACTGGCTAGTGGGAGTCACGTGCAAGGGCGAGGGGGTGGGGGCGCCGCGGCCGCAGCACCTCTGCTGGGCGACCGGCTGCAGCGCTGTTCAAAAAAACTCCCCCAGCAGGCAAAGTCCAGGCGCAGGGATCTCCGCGGAAAAAGCCACAGTGCTACCGCCAGGGCGCGAAGCTTCGCCTACCGCCCTGACTGAGGTCGAATGGTTTGCACTTTCCCCCAGGACCAGCTTCATGAATCAGTCCCCTCTCTGCCTTGCCCTTCCTCCCCACCCGCCTCCTGACGGTCCAGGTCTTGCCGCAGCCCTGGGCGCGGTGGGCGAGGGGCAGGGCCGATAGAGGGAAAGGTGACTTCTTCGGCCGGATCCCCGATCGGGTGTAGGGCACTAGGTCACCAGGGGTGCTCGGCTGGCTGCAGGTCTGCGGGAGGTAGTGGTGGGTCGTGGGGCTCTTCCTGGGCCCAGACTCCGGGTGAGAGAAGAGACACCAAACCTGGGAATGGCCCCCGCAAATCCGAGCGCAGAAACAAAAGCCTCCTTTCCGCCTTCCCCGCAGCCCAGGGAGTCAGCGAGGCGCCGGCTCCAGCCCTCGGTTTTATGTATTTATGCAAAACGTGCACCCAGGCCTGCCGACGCTTCCCATCTCTTGCGGCCTCTCTTGTCAGATCTTTAGGTTTCCAACGCGGCCTGCGGCGCCGCTGCGCTAAGCCCAGGGCCGTGGCGGAGACCCGGGGAGACCCGCAGTCCAGAGGGGCTTCTCCGCCGAGAGAGCTTTGCTAGTGGCCTTAGCCCACCCCACCCCCGTCCTCGAGCGGGGGCGGGGAAGGTGGCAGGCCCCCAGTTAGGAGTGGGCGTCAGTGCCCTGAGGCCCCAGCGCAGCGGGACTACGAGCCGGAGAGTCCCTCAGACAGGTCTAAAGGTTAATAGAGCAATCACAGGGCCCTATTACCGCGTAAAAATAACCCATCGATTACCGCAGCCTTCAGCCCCAGATAACAGCCGGCCGGTGGCTCTCACGCTTTCGGTTAAAACAACGTCCCCGCTAAGGCCGCGTTTCTCTCCCTGGCGCAGGTTTCTCATACCAGATTAGAGAGGTCGGGAGGGGGCCGGGGTACCACCCTGCGCGAAACCCGGGCGGCTCCGAAGGAAGGGCAGGGGCGACACCCGCTTCCGCAGTTGGTGGTCGGCCTGGCTCCCCGGTCTGCCCGGGAGCAACTCGGGCGCTGAGGACGAGGCTAGGACGCGGGGCTGATTGGAAGGAAACCCCCAAAGGGATCGTGGCCAACTCGTGGGGATTCTTAGGAAAATCCCAGAGGAAGGACTGAGCGCGGCTGCGCGGGAAACGCTTTTCCCTAAGCTAAAGGTGCGGAGGGCCAGAGGGCCCCGAGAGCAGGAGAGAAAGCTGAGGCTCCGGGCACAACGGCAGAAGGTCTGGGCGCGGGTTAGGCACCCGCGCAGTCCCCCAGGTCGCTGCCCGCCTGGTCGCTTTGATCCCCGCAAGCGGAGGGCGGCGGGTCTCTTCTCCAGCTCCCCCAACTCCTCCGCAAAGTTTGGCCCTGCAGATCCCAGGCCTGACAACTTAAGAGGGAGGCGTCCTGGGGAACCCCTGAGGCTGGACCTGAGGAAAGGAGGTTCGCGAGGACACTTAGAGCTGAGCACTTTCAGATGCAGCGGAGAAGGGTACGCTCCCTCGGCACTGTTTGAAAAGGACCCTCATCCGCATTGGGGCAAGCGAGGGAGGCTCGAAGCCAAAGGTCAGCGTCTGGAACCTACCAGGGCCTTCTGGAGAGCTGAAATTCTGGGCTTGGACGAGCCGGGACCTGCCCCGGCTTCTCTTCTCCGTGGGGATTTGTGGCTACGGCGATGCCCAAAGCCTCAGCGCTTCCTCCTGCGGGCGACCCTCCGAGGGCGTAAAGATCTGAGCCTGGGGACTGGGCAGTGATTTTTTTTTTTTTTTTAACAAGTCAGGGACTTGGGGCTATGCATGTGGTGGAGCGGCCATCTGAGCGCCCTCACCAAGGCCAAGGACACTGGCCGCTCCCACGCGGGATTCTTTCAGTAGTGCGGGGTGGGTCACGGAGAGAGATCGCAGGTGCTGAGGTTCGCATTAGCTGGGTGCCCTGCGGCGAGCCCCTCCTCTCTCCTACCCACCCCCCTGCCTCTGGGAAATTCTGTGTCCTCTGTACAGTGATGGAAGCAGTACCAGGCCCTTCTCCGTGGCAGTTGTGAGACGGCTGATGGAAGAACTTGCTTTTTCTCAGAGCCAGCTCCTAAAGAAACCCGGATTTCCAGGGGGTCTGCTCCTGGCCAGGTCTCTGACGTAGCTTTACCCACGTCCCCCCAACCCCCGCCGCCAACGCTCTCCCGGTGGGCTGAAGCTTAGGACCCTTGAAAGATTCGTTGCTCCTAGGACGGCGCCCGGGATAGAGAAATTTGTGCCTGTTTCCTATGGCGTTTTTTTTCTCTGGGCCCAGCGCCCCGACTTTCTCCCCAAAGGGCTCAGCTCAAGGACAATCTAGAAGATGGTTGGCGAGTGGCCTGCTCTTTGGGGGTGTTTCTTTTTCCCTCGCTCCCTCCCTCCTTGCTTCGCTGGCCTCCTCCCTCCCTTAGGGAGGCGGGAGCCTTCTGGGTCGCCGCGCGTTGCCAGGAGCGGGGAGCATTTCAAGGCCTCGCCGGCCCGCCGGCTGGAGGAGGTTTATCGGCAGGTTCCCAGGCCTCTCCGTCTTTCGGGAGGCCTCTGGGAGGGGGTGGGGTGCTCTGAGGTTCCGAGTCTTGGCTATTTTTAAGGAGACGTTTCTGGGCTGGGCTGGGGTGTGGCCCAACCCCACTCACGTCCTCTTTCTGCGTTTCCTTCCCACACTGCACAGGGAAATACTAATTCTGTGCAAGTCTCTGACCTTTTCACTAAGAGCCTGGATCGAGCAGAAAGTCAAGTCGTGAGACTTTAGACCAATAAGAATTACTTAGATGTACTCGACGCTTAAACACAGAAACTCTGCAGGACACAGGAATGGGTTGCGTTTCCTTGCTCCCAAAGCCCCTGGGACTTGAGCCTGTCCGCACACTAGCAGAGACGCCGCTGTGGACTGAACATGGTATACACGGGGATCTGAACTCCAGTTCTCTGAGAAAAAAAAAAATTAAACCGTGGAGGAAGGAATTCGGTGGCACCAGCGAGGGTCTCTCCACTGGGGGTTTCCAGGGTTTCCTGGCAGGGCCCCAGCGGGCTTGTTGTAGGCGCAAGGCCGGGCGCTACGCTCTCAGGTTCTGGTTGGTGAGGCCCTGGGGCCCCCTGCGGAGGGGTCTCCGTTCCCACCCTACCTGAAACCCCACGACGCCTTAAACAACATGGGGCCCCAGAGGTCTTATCATCGAGAACAAAAAGTCCCCAGAGGGAGGGCACCGGAGAGGGGACTGCAGAAGTCACCCCTCATCCTATGAAACGAATTCCTTCCGAGATGTAGACGCTTCTCTGCGGGCTTGTGCGTAAGGGCTCCAGGACCAACAAGCAAGACGACCCGCGCCGAACGTACGCCGGCTACTGGGCGGGTCCCCGTCCCGCCGCCTGGCCGGGGCGCCGCCAGCCAGATGCCTCCGCCCTCTGCGACGTTCAGTGCTCACTCGCGTGGCCCTCCTTGCCCCCTGCCCGCGGGAGGAGCACGGAGAGCCGAGGTTTGGAGCAGGGGCCCGTCTCCGCTGGTGGAAACATGGAGAACGAATTAAGCTGCAAGGCTACCTAGACCTTTCCCCGCCCGAGTTCTGTGCCTTGGACAACGGGAATTCTTTATGGAGGCGGGGGGTGGGGAGGGGGAGGACTATGGGGACCCCAGCCTGCACGCGCCGGGAACAGAGCTCTGCACCCCAGGAAGCGATCGTCAGGCTGAAAGAGAAAAGGCAGCAACGCTTTTTAATTGCGTTGCTTTAGCAGATACTGTTCAGGGTTACAAAGGAAAGCCGAGCTCTGGCTCGCAGACCTCCGCAAACGCTCCCCGGGGCTTCCGGCCCCAGGGCCAGAACTCGCTCCCTCCTCTTTTACAGTCATTTCCCGATCACAGAGCACTCTCAGATTCAGCTCTTCTGGAGGAAACGACGACAGGGTCGCGCTAGAGGAGGAAGAGAAAGTGTTACCATCCTCCTGCAAACGGGAGCTCTGGAGACCCAGCGCGGTTACAGACACGGGTCCGAGCTAGCAGAGACGCGCCCCAGCGCGCTCCGCAGCTGCTCTCCGTCTAGACTCCTGAGTCTTAGTTCTTGGTTTTTGTTCTTTTTTCATTCTATTTTATCGAGTTGCTATAATAAAACACTTTTTTAAACTTTCGTTTTGTTTTTCAAATATTTCTAAATGTCCTTTAGTGAGTAGTCTGACATTTTAAACTTAAAATCAATTACAAAGAAAACCGTTTGTGTCTCATAATCTAAGAGCTCGTGGGAAGGGGAAGAAAAGGAGTCTCCGCGTTTTCGCGAAGGTCGGGAAGGATGCCAGAGGCTTCTGAATGGGAAGGGCACCCCGCGGGTCCCGCCCGCAACAGCGGAGGCCAGAACTGAAACCGGTCCCGGAGCCCGCAAATCCGACCTCTGTCGCCAGCACGTCGCCAGCGCGGAGCTCCTGGCGCAGTGCAGCCACGCTGACTCTTCGCCCTCTTACCCTTCCAAGCCTGTTTCCCTCTCCCCCTCCTCGTGCAAGGACCTGGAACAACAGCAGACGAGGGGGCCTACACATCGGGGACCAAAGTACAACCTCCGGATCGCTCTTGGGGAAGTGGGCCCCAAATTTCACTTGTGGGTCCTCCCCCTGTCTGCCCTTATCAGGGACTTTTGAAATTGCAGTGCTGGGGCACCCTGCACTGTAAGTCCAGAGAAAGAGCACGACAATGTTTTGGGGATATATAAAATATCAGCTTGTTTTATTCACAGGCCTTACTTTCCCTACAGTTATAAATTCGTTTATCTCTGGTATGTTATACACGCCCCCTTCTCACACACCTCAAAAGGTAAGATTTACGAGGTCAGTGACCTCAGCTGACACAAAGCAGATGCTCAATAAATGTTTGTTAAATGATTAAAGTTACAACAGGGATTGCTCATAGCATCTCTTAGGGCTGCGGGGAGTTAGGGACTGCAACAGTCCCCACAATTTTTCTTAGTAAAACACTAAGGCCCCATTGGACAGGGAGAGAATGGCCCCAGTCTCGGTGGCTAGGGAGCATTTATCTGCATGGCTCAGCCCCACCCAGGTTGCCTGCAAATCTGCCACCCCAATTTTGACTGCTTCTAAGGAAATCACTGAGCCCTGGGCTCTGGGGTCTGCAGGAAGAAGGGATTTCCAAGCACGCAGTGGGATTTTGGAAGTCATGTTCATTTACGGGACAGGGACATGGACTTGGTTAGGCTCCTAGGCAGCAGCAATGGGCGAAGGAGGTGACTGGGCTCCTTCGAACAAAGACAAAGGACACCAGGTGCACCGGCTCCCATGGCAAGGAGGCCCCAGACCTATAAATCCCGGAAAGACACCAGGATCAAGAAGAAAATGGTGGTGGGGGCGGGGGGATTGGAGAGAGACAGAAACAAGAGAAAGGGGAGAAAAGTGGGGGAGACAAAGGAAGAAAGGCAGAGAGGAGGACAGAGAAAAGACTGAGGCGGGGCAGCAACTGAGAGTGAGATAGGCATGAGAAAGCCAGAGTGGGCCGGGATTCATTCCTTCATTCCTTTATTCTATGTTTATTGAACATCTACTCGGTGCCAGGAACTTTCAAGGCGCTGGAATACAGCATGGGGAAAATAGAGAAAAATTCTGCCCCCAGGAGTTCATATTCTATAAAAGGAAGATGGACAAGAAATGAGTCAAATATAGAGTGTGTTCGTGGTGGAGTGCTAAGGGGAAAAAACAGAGTAGATAGGGACCACAGACCCAGAGAAAGAAGGCCAGATAGGAGTTAAGTGACCTGGCGACAGAGATAGAGAATCTAGACCCTGAGGGAAAGGAGAAAGCAAGCAAGAAAAACGGGAAGTAAATGGCCAGGGCCAGATCGACGGCGAGGGCACCAGACAAGGACGAGGTCAACCTGGAGTCGAGGGCTCCTCCGCCTCGCTCCAGGGAGGGCCGCGGTGGCGATGGGGACACCAGCGGCTGGAGCGCTGCCAGTCGCCAGACCCGACGCGCGTGCAGGGGGGCCACTAGAGACGTGGTGTTCCCAGCGCCAGCTCGGGTTGTTTCCGCCTAAGCCGCCACCTCCTCCACCGGCCCCGGCACCTTTCCCCTGGCCATGGAGCCGAGGTGACCCGGAGTTGGAGAAGACGCCCAGGCAGGCGCCGAGACCTGGCGCGGCCAACCGAGAGACAGGAAAGTGTCAAGGAAGCGCGAAGCCCTGGTGCGAAAACAGCGTCTCCCCGAAAGCCTTGCCCTCCGGGCGGGGGAGGCGGGCTGACGGGGGCGTGGACAACCCACAGAGGAGGGTTTGGGGCAGGGAGGAGGATGCTGGCTCTGGAAGCCCTGTTGGCCTTTATGCCGGTGGGCACCCACCCCAGACCGGCCTGGGCTTCCCTGTAATGGCCAGTCAGGTCGCCTCGCATGCCACCACCCGACAGCTGCAGCAGGTGCCGGGAGAGAGTTGGCTGCTCGCTCCCTAACGCCCATTTGTGCTTGGAGGTATTTATTAATTGTTCAGAAATAACTGGTTTCTTGCAACAGCCAAAGGAAGCAAGGAGAGGCACGGAGCTCCCAATACTAGACGTACCTATTCCTGTCACATGGGGATGTACTGTATTCTAACCTGAGTAAATACATAGACTGAAAGATCCCTGGCATTCTGTTTTTTAAATTTTTTAATGTTTTAGCTTTTTCAACTTTTCTCCATATTCACCAAGTATATGTGTGTTTGATTGAAAGACAAGCGTGTGCAACCTTTAAAGTTTGCTTTCTTCCAGAGCCCTAGTGCCTTCAGCAGAGGTGCTAATGAACAGCAAATTGTCAAAGGGCAAGGAACTACAGAAAGAAAAACCAGAAGCAAAGGGTCTGAGTGAGATGGAATAATCCACACCTAGATAAAGGGGACCTGGCAGGGTTTCACTTAGGGAGGTGCAGAGCTAACTCCAGGAGTCTTGGCTAAACTTACCCCATCCTCATTCCCCCATCTCTTACCACCTCATCACAAGGGCTGGGCCTTCCCCCTGTGAGGGGCAGGATTCCTGCCACCCCGGCCGCCCCATGAAGTCTCTGGAGATTCTCAGATCCAGTAGCCCTCACTCGGCCTGACGGTGGGGTGGGGATGCGGGGGAGCGCTCAGAGCAGAGAGTATAAGACAAAGCCTTCTCAGTCATGAGTGATCAATTTCTCAATCATTATGTGAGAAATTTGTCTACTCCGAGTCAAAAGCCCTGACTTCTCATTCTCTCTCGTCCCCCTCATCTTCCTCGCGCTCTGTCTCTACATACACACACACACACACCTCCACAGACAGACGACTTTTGTCAGAGACTGTGACATCGCACTCCAAATTCTATGAACATGGCTGCTGAACAGATGTATTTTCTGCAGTATGCCTCAGGATAGGAAAAGCTAAATGTAAGTTGTGCTTTAATCTATAAAAGAAGATTGCTGGTATCTTCAAATTCTGCAATTATATTCTTAATGGCCCCAAACTGTGAACCACATGAATAAGCCACAAGTGAGGAATAGATGCACAAATGAGGTACATTCATACAGTGGAATACTACTCAGGAACAAAAACAGAGAGAACTGCAAATACACCCAACAACATGGATGAATCTCAAAGGCACTAGGGCTGCAGGAAAGATGCCAAACTCAAAAGACTAAATGAGTCTATTCCTATGACATTCTCACAAAGCAAACCAGAGACACAGAAAACAGATCAGAGGTTGCCAGGGGTGGGGGTAGGGGGGAGGAATGTCTACAAACTGGGAGGACAGAATTTGGGGAAGTGTTGGAACTATTCAAAATCTTGATTGTGGCAGTGGCTATACCATTTGTTTGTCAAAACTCATAGAACTGAACATTAAAAAGAGTAAATTTACTGTATGTAAATTATACCGGAAAAATCAGACAAAAAAAAAGTGAGGGAAAAGAGAGCATTGCTGAAGCAGCATGAGTTTTCAGCTTCTATTTATTCTCTCTCTCTCTCCTCCCCTTGCCCCCGCCCCTCTCTCTCACACCCCCACCACTCGCCATACACATCATCCCCAGCCTTTAGTCTTTAGGGAGACTCCACATCCCTGGTACATGTTTGACTCCCACATGAAATACTTCAGAGAGTGATTTATATACAAAAAAAAAAAAAAAAAAAAAAAAAAAAAAAAAAAAAAAAAAAAAAAAAAAAAGTCTTGCATCACTTTTAAAAGGATCCACTTTCCAAGGTTGGTCTTCCCTATTGCTCATCCTTCACATGGTCCACAGGAATGGCCACAGCAGTCTACCCTGGACATAGCTCCCGTGCATTTTTTCACACATGTTTTACACACGTGCACTCATATTTCACAGCGGGCTGCAGGGAGGGGGCTATCTGAATGAGGGTTATTCTGTTGCTTCATCCTGAGAGTCCTGGAGCCAGGCTGCAGAAGCTCGAGATTGCTAAATCACTTTCAACAGCACTGCCACTCCTCAGGCAACCTGCTGATGAAGGATGGAGAGCTGGGAGACCCAGCTGGCCAGAAGCGAGTCAGTCAGGGTAGAGTGGGTTTTGTCCAGCGGGTCCTATGGAGCAAGAGTAAGCCAAGGCCTGACTTTGAAGGAATGAGTTTGCCCCTGACAGTAGATCTAGATTTCCAAATGGACTAAAGGAAAAGCATTTGATGAAACACGGACTCTCCTGTATGTGATCTTGTTCAACTCTCACGATAGTTCTGCAGGAGTTGTTTTAACTCTGATTTTTAGATCAGTTTTCATCACACCCAGTTGCAGTTCATAATGTGCACATGGCTACCAGGTAGGTAGGTGGTAACGGGAAGAAAGCGTGCCCTGTGCCAATAAACCCACACTTTGTACCTGTGTTTACAGAAGTCATAGTCTATGGACATCACAGGGAGCCTGAAAGCCATTGACTACCTGGGCTACAGTACGGCTTTGCTACTTTTCCTGCTCAATAAAAATGGTGAATATGGTGTGTGTGTGTGTGTGTGTGTGATCATTTCTACTCCTTCCCAGAGTTGTTGATAATATCATTATTTCTAACTCCTGATAAACCTCTGTGGTAATGGAGGGAAAACGAATGTTAAGGTTAACATTGGTCATTGGCTTCACTTGAATTAAAAAACTAACAATACCAACACTAACAAAAAAACAACCACCACCAACTACCACCACCACCACCACCACCACAAAATCGCACAAAATATTGTGTTTCCTGTTAAAAACAAAGCAAACAGTTTGGTTTTTGATTTCCCTGTAACTCATCCCCATTCTTGGAAAGCTTCCTGATTAAGCAGTGAAGGAACCAAAAGGTGGGAAGGGAGGGAAATAAATGAAAAGGATGCAGGAATCCACAACTAGGAGAGCAAGGCTACAGTATGGTAATTTTCTGGGAGAATAAAAGAAAAGAACCCCGGGGGCCACTACCGATCTGACCTTGCCCTCCCCCCAGGCCTTGGGTAAATCAAGGCTGCTCTGTGGGCCACAGTCTCGCTCTTATAAAATGAAATTGGACACCATGATCTGAGAATTCTTTCAGCCTTAATGTCCTCTGGACCTGAATTATTTGAATTCCCTTAGAAGTGTTGCAATACATACAGCAAACATTTATTGAATGCTTAGTATGTGCCAGTCACCAGGCAAACTTGGGCGATACAAGGATTAACACAAGCTTCTACCTTCGAACTGCTCAGACCAGAGAGGAAGAGTCCTGCAAACAGGCAGCAGGAGAAAGTACTGCAGTAGATAAGCACACCGAGAAGAAACCACGTTAACTCCTAAGGGGAAAAGAGTAGATGGGAGGAGGAAGTAAAAGAATTCAAGGAACTGTACTATTTTTATCTGTAGGTGTCGTTCCTCCCCACCTCGCTCATAGTTTTGCCTCGTTCACTGTTGTTTTCTGGAAACTCAGCAAGCGTGTGCACACACACGTATCACACACGCGTGGTGACCTGGCCTGGGGGGCAGGAATCGTGCGGAGCCCGCACCGGTCATGCACTAACAGGCACACCCGGAACCCACGACATGCCCGATTGGGCCCCTTTCTCACATTTAACGCCAAACGTGCATATCGGTCATGGGTCCCGCAGTGCCAACCAATGCTTACGGCACGTTGTCTGGGCTCTTAATTTCCATCCCCACCTGGTTGCGTGACCTCACACGAGCCTAGCCCCCTATTCCGTCTCTCAGTTCCCTCATCTGTGAAATGTTCGGGTCGTGCTAGAGCGTGTCTAAGCCCCGTTACAGCTCTTTAAAAACAAATGAACATATCCTTAAACGACATTAGGATTAAGAGGTGGAATAAAGTCCAATATTTGCTCATTGATAGAAAAAAATCCTGCCCCCGAGCCACGCGGGTCCCTCTCGGGCTCACTTAGAGTCGGCCCGGCTCCCTCGTGCACACGGGCCTCTCCCGGGTCCGGCTCGCCGGCGGGGGTCACCCGCCCCCCGCGCGCGGTGCCCTGCGCCGCCGCCTGCGCCCGCCGGCGTGATGGATGGCCGCGGAGCCGGCTGCCTGTCAGGCCTTATTGATGAGGTGTGTGCTGACGGCCGCCGCGTAACCCGAGGCGGCAGGAGGCGAGCGCGGGGCGGCCGGCGGGCGCAGACTCCGCGGCGCTCGGGGTCAGCCCCCGGCCGGCAGCCCCCGCCCCTGCGGAGCGCCCCCGCCGGGCTCTGCGGAGGGGGTGGCGCGCGCGGAAGCGCTTCCCCGGCCTGGCGCCCGTGCTCAAGCCCAGCTTCCTCTCCGCGGCCGCAGCCTGGTCCGGGAGCCCGCACCTCCCCTGCGCAGCCCCCTCTTCCGCTCCACCCGCGCCCGCAGCTCCGCTCTTACCCGGGCGGCGCAGGGCGGCGCAGGTGTCCAGGCTGCGGCGACAGCGCGTGCGCCCCCTGGAGAGCCCTGCCTTCCCCGAGGGACCCGGCCGCGCCCTGGCGGCGGGGCTGCACCGCCGCCACAAGCATCGAAGGCGGCACAGTCCAGACGCGGAACAGGCCGTTTCGCGGGAGGAGAAAACTCGGGACCCCGGGGAATACGCGCTCCGTTGGAGTCCACGAGCATTTTCATAGAGTGGTAAATAAGAAGATGGGTAGACGAATAAAAGGAAATACACCTGCATATAAAGACAGCAAGGTTCCAGCGTATTTGCCCCCCATTTTTGTACATTTGTAATTTTCTCATTGAGCAAGAATTCTTTTATAATAGCCAAAACACGTTTTTCTGTTGGAAAAGGTAGGATCGAGCTTCGTTCAACTCAGCCTCCCCGCTTCATTTCTCCCAGTTTCACCCTACTCCATCTGGTGTTTTCTTCCAACTGTCTTTCTAGAATGAGAAGAAAGGGTGCCCCGGCTGCTATCTGAGCACAGACTGCAGAACAAGAGCAGGTTGCCTTAGTTCCTCTGCCTTTCTGGTGAAAGCCACCGCGGCCACCTTCTCTGTTGGTGACACTAATGCAAGGATCATGAAAGTACTACCTGCAAGCACTTTTGAGAATTAAAGGAGTCAGTCAACACTGGTAACAACAAGAATCTAGTAAGGGGCTCAAGTGTTGCCTCCCCCTTCCCCACTTTGAGTCAAGGGGAGTCTTGACAGATAAAGGGCCTTAATTCTACATTAGATGTGACCCAAGAACTGGAAAATAGGTAGTTTTCCCTCGGGGCACGGTACAGAGAGTGGAGGGAGGGAACCAGGGTTGGGGTGGCCCAGGACATTGCTGGTAGAGTGCAGCTTAGACTAGGTGGAAAGTCAGGGTGGTGGAAGCTCATTGATCAGGGACTAGGAGTCTTCGGTTCTAATCTTGACATTGCCATCATAGGCAAATCACTTAACTTCTCTGAGCTTTCGTTTCCTATCTTTTAGATGGTGCCAGTCTGTGCCTCAGATGGTTCTGTTCTAAGGGGTACGTACATTCCTGGCCCCATACAGTGGAAGCCCAACAACATCAGACCTCTAAATCTGAATCCAATCTTAGCCACAGTCTGTTCAGTGAGGAACCCAAAATGTTAGGCCTGTCTGAATGTGTATGATAAAAGGCTTAGATTGCAGATGAAAATTTCAATCCATTTCCTAGGCAAACATTTATTGAGTAACAGCTAACTAACCCTGGGCACTTAGGATATGCCAGCCATGGTGCCAAATGTGTTGCATGGATTGATATCTCATTTATCTATACAATTACTCTATGTCCCCCATTTTACAGATGAACAAATCAAGGCACAATGCTACTAAGTAACTAGCCTGGCTTTATAGGTGGCAGATCCAAGATTTACAGGCAAGTAGTTTGATTCCAGAAATGCTGCCACTATGAGCGAGGTATTGTTGCTATGAGGGGGAAAAAGGGAAAAAGCAACAGCTTTCTTCTTACATACCCTCATTTTAAAAAATTCTTTTTGTCTCTTAAATGTCCATTTCCAGAATCAGTCCCCTTTCTCCCTCTGCTTTCACAGACTTTAACACATTGTAGTTCAATATAGTCTCTACATGTCTGCCTGTCTACATATCCCTCTTTCCCACACTTCAGTCTTATTAAGGGCACAAACCTTACATTTGATATTTCTGTATTTTCTGTACTTTCTAACATGTAATAGATGTTTTTTAAAGTTTATTGAATTGAATTCAGAAAGTTGGAATTTCCAACTTGCCCTTACACAGTGGGAATCTCTGTCCTTTGTGGCTGAAGATGTGTTATCAGGGATGTGGCTGAAACTCACGTGCTATGGTCCCTTCCGCTGTGTGCAAACATAGAGAAGCTCACGTGCGGAAGATACCACGTGGTGCCTCACCAGCACCTTAGCCTGAAGTGCCCCTGTTTGTGGGGTGACCATGGTCCTAGGTACCTTTGGCCGACTTATCAGTCACAGGACAACCTCTCTGACATTGACACTGATGTGGAGCAGGGAAGTTGCAAGAAACCTCAGGGAGTCTGGTCCAATCTGCTCATTTAATAGATGAGGTAATTAGCACCCAGAAAGGGCTACAGACTTATCCAAGGGTCACACAGCTATTTAATGGCAGGGCCAGGAGTAGGTGCCCTGGGACACTGGTTATACCTTATGTTCCATTTCAACATGCTGCTGTAGGAATGGATTTCTCCTGTCTATAAATCTGAATCTCAAGGCCAGCCTTCCCTCCCCCTGATGCAATCACCAGGGGAAGAGCATTAACAATAAGGCAGCACCTCTGATGTAGTCTGGGACCCTGGTTAGCGTTGCTGTCCAGGAAGGTGGAAATAGGGTCCCTCCCTGGCTCAGCCATGGGGTGGGGCTGGGTGGGGGCATGAGGATGCAGTAAAGAGATTCCAGGAGTCATGGACATTCAGAATTACAGTCATGCCATGCCCCTTTTAGACTGAGAATTAACCATCCAACAGGGACACTCAGTAAATATTATATTCTAGACTGAATATCTATCTTCTAACTATCCTGTGGACTCACAAATATTCCAGGCTTCAAAATAAAGGAAATAAGGCAGCAAAGTGAGAGGTCCTTGCTCCTATGTCCCAGTTTATTCCTGCTCCCCTGTGTAATATTTGTATACACATTCACTTGTAGTTTCACATAAATTAAATGGTCACTCTTTGTCACTTGAACTCTCTGAGCCTTGGCTTTCTCATTTACAAAGTAGAGGGTTTTGATTTAATATCATTCAAGCTCTCTTTTCAATGGAACATGCTTCAGTTCTTTGAATGTGAGGCTCCAGGAGGAATTTCTTTTGTCTGCGCTATTGACAGCCAAGTCACTTATGGATTTGTGACTGCTCTGTTATTGACATTGAACTTTGGGCTTCAGGTTTACCATCGGCAAACTGGGATTGATTAAAAATAATGATAATAAACCAGTTCTTCCAAATAACATGAGGATTCATTAGAATTCATCTCCCAAATAAGTCATCTGTTAATTATATTTATTTTTGGCATATGTTGCAAATACGGTAACTGCTGTTGGCACCCTATCAGTCCTGTTTCCATCTCTTCACCACTTTGTTTGTATTTAACATCTAGCCAAATGAAGGAGACAGGATTTGGGACTTGGTTCTTAATTGGGGCCATCAATTCCCTGTCTGTGTTTTTTTTTTGTTTTTTTTTTTTTCCTGCCTGTGATGTTTCCCAACCCCATTCCCATGATAAAGAAGTGTTGCTGGGCACAAGGTTGTGGCAAGGCCACCTCTTCAGTGTGTTCCTTGTTGTGGCTATCCCAGCAGTCAGACAGTCTCCCCTTTCCTCTTATTCCCATGCCCATGGTCCCTTTCGACCTGCTAATCCTGCCAGGTTCAGTGTGTGTGCATGTGTGTGTGTGCACATGCATGCACGTGCACCTATTATTTTGTCACTATGTTAAGCTTAAAGATTCCTTTGTGGCTGGAATAGTATTTAATAATTCTCCATATTCCTCACAGAGTGCCCTGCACACAGTAGGTGCTCAATAAATACTCAAAAGAGTGAATTAATGATTGAATAAATCTGGAAGCTAAATATGGAGTTCTGTATAAGAAATGTGCCTATTTGTGAAATGCAAATAATTTTCTAAAATTCTTTTTTTTTTTCATATGTCAGAAGACCTCCGGCATAGTTGCATTATAAATGTGTGGCTTTATAAACCACTTTATTTTCATTGTTTTGATCTCACATGTGTAGGGGCTCTTAAACTGCTATTTGTTTCACTTTATAACTTGCACCTTGAGGAGGCTGGATGATAAATGAGAGATGAATAATTCCTTATTGCTACTTATCTGCCAAATCTATAAACTAGTGTCAGCATTTACTCAGTTGGGTTTAAAGCTGGGCCTGGTATACTTATTAACCTGCTTAAAATAAGCCATAAAAATGGGCTTGGTAGGCAGTTGTTCCAACTAATTTTTAAAAATGACATCGGTCATTTCCCACTAACTCATGGGGTGACCTTTGGCAAATCACTTAACCTCCCTGAGCCTCACCTGCAAAATGTGAAAGGGTGGGGCAGGGCTAGATCAGCTTTAACAGGCTTGCAGCTCTGTCATTCCCAGATCCCATGATTTTTGGTCGAGTAAATTAAGGGATCTTGATAATATCTATTAGAACAATGACAAGTCAGTTGGTATAGTCTATCTCATGAGTTTTGGACACATCTCTGGAGGGTGGGGGGAGGCAGTATGTGGTAGTCAGAGCAGAGAATTTTGAGTTTTACTCTGTTATACTAGTGGTGTGACCTTTGACAATACAACATCTCTCAGTCTCAGTTTCCTCATCTATAAAACAGACATAATACTCTAATAATACTTATACTGATTACCCCAGAGAGCAATCAAATGTGAGGATCAAATGTAATATATGTAGGAAAGCACTTTGAGAAATGCTATTCCTTGTCCCCAATTTATGGATGGGGGCATTGATCGAAGTACTCTTTGGTTAATCAGTTTGTAGCAGGGCCAAAGGTAGGCTTGTTTGACTTCTCTCACTCTATCTTGATTACATGGGGAAATTATCTAAAAACTGCATGAAGTTGGAGCACTTAGGATGCTTCTCTAGGGTTTATGGGTGTTCAAGGAAAACCTGTGCCGGATGAGACATTTCTGGGCATTCTAAATGGCACAGTAATAATAAAACTAGACAATATCTTACTGGCCCACACACCTAGGAACTCCTAGCTAGTAGAAAATAAAGCATTTTTTGAAGAATTTGGAAATATGCATCCTTCCCAGCTCCAATTCTCCTCACTTCTCATACTTTTTTTGAGGGGGACGCATCCTGGCCAAGTCAAGGGTACCTATGGTCTGCTCAAGGCTTTGGGTATGCAGAGAAGCTGGTTGTCGCCAAGGATTTTTGTTGTATAGCATTCAGTCAGCACAGGTGTCTGGAATGTGCCCCTGTGAGAATCATTCTTCATAATGGTACCTACCCTCGTGCTTGTAGAGTGCAGGGAGCTGGCAGATGTGGCATGAAGATCAAAATGATGCCTGACAGGACTTTTCTTGCCTTGTATAAGGGGAAGGGCAGAGATGAACTGACTCAAGTCTATAAAGTGCTAAAACTCTGTAGCTCTACCTAAATTCTATTCATATTCTTTTACCAACAACCAACCAAACCAACCAACCAGTCAACTGACCATCCAAAGACTTGACCTTAAACAAAAAAGAATAGAGCTTAGAGAAAGAGGACAGGGGTGGTATTTTAGGTCTACGTCCTGTACTGTACTCAGACTATAATGTTTTATTTGCTAAATGTTTATTTGCTAATTAACAACAATGAAACTCGCCTTTGGCTTGATGTTACTTTTATCTTCTATTGGCTAGATGTGTTACATGAAACTAAAAATCTCATGACAAGCTCTTTTGAAGGTTCCTTAAATTTATGGTGGGATTTTGTTTCAATTTCTTTTTGTTACCCCTTCTTCCTCTAACTCCTCCCACACTTGGCTAATAAAGTGGGAGGAAGGCAGTCTTCATCTTTATAAACTGCTATTTCTCTACAGATTAAAACTACTTCAGTTTCAAAAATGGCACCTGACATTTATTAATACTTAGAATTAATTCAGTCTTTAGTTGAGTTCTTAGTAGTTAACTTTCTTGCTTTTACAAAGGTCTTCCCTTCTGAACATCCTCTGCAGCTTTTTGGCCATCCCTAAAGGTCTGTCTTCCCTCTCCTGCTCCAGTTCCCTCCTCTTCTCCTGCAGTCTGAATAATCAGCTTTAGTTGCAGATGGACAGGCACCTGGCCTTACATTCCTCCACATCTCTTCTGCCAGCAAAGGGAGTTTTGAGAAGAGGAAAAAGTTACAAGAACTTAGACTATTGTTTTCAGTTTCAGAAGCATTCAAGGTTGCAAGTGAAATGCCGAGGCAATCTGAATGGTTGTGAAAATGTTTTCTAAAAGGCGAGGAGGAATTTTTGTAGAAAAATCACTCCCATCAATTAGAAACGTCTGTAGCTGGGAATCAAGGATCTGGGACTATTCTTGGAGTTGGAGTTCACTGAATTTTGAGAAGTCTAAAGCTAATTTCTCTAAAATGGATGTTAGTCATAAGCACAATAGCACAAAATCTTAGGAAGTGAGGCATATCTTGGATCTAATCAATTCTCCTCACCCCTCTTGAAGTATTTTTTCTCTAATTTCAAATAAACAGGAACTCATTGTAGTTCATTTAAAAAACACAGGAAAGTATAATGAGAAAAACAAATTTCATTCTTAACCACACCACCCAGAAAACAACAACATGGAGAACATTAGTGTTCTCTCTCCTATCTTTTTCTCCCTTTCTACCAGTTTCACACTGTATAGAGTGTTTTCTAATCTACTTTTTAATTTAAAAATGTATTATCAGACATTTCCGTGTCATTAAATATTTCAAGGAAACAGTTTGATGGCAACTTTATGGATTTTGCAGTTTATGTAAATAAACTCATGTTGTTCAGAGTTTATGTTATCTTCTATTTTTTACTACAATAAATGAATGATGTTGCCTTGTCAAATTCACATAAATTTTGGTAACTATAGCATCTTGTAAACCTCTGATTATTTCCTTGGGGTCAATTTCTATTACTGGAAAAAGTGGGTCAAAGAATACAGACACTCCTTGTGTTTTGATACAGATCACCAAATTGCGTTCCAGAAGGGTTGCACCCAAAATTCCCGCCACCACCACCAGCACTCAATTTGGGGTAAGATAATTTAAAAAATATATTGTAAATTTGTCAAATAAATTCCTACCTCTTATTAGACAAATTTAATTTCTGAAGTGTTTTAAAGTCACAGGTTAAGTAACAAATCCAAGTCAAATAAAACCAACAGGGACATTGATGTCCAGCTAAAAGAATTACACTGTGGAGATTATTTCAGAATCTGGGTAGATGTCCTGTTTGCCCTCTAAGGTTTGTGAGGACTTCAAAATATAGGAAATTGAAGCACAGATATGTTAAATAATTTGCACAACACGTCGCCTTTAAGTAGTAGAAATGGGATTCAAATCCCATTATTCTCATACCAGAGTTGAAACTCTTACACGGACCCAGGAACAATGTGCCCTTGATACCTCATCGAATCTAAAGTTTCAGAGGGTTCTCTGTGATGAGTTTATTGTCCAGAAGTTGCCTTTGGAAGCTTTTAAATTTTTAACTGGCAAATGATAATAATCTCAGATTATTTGTGAGGGGAAATTTCACACTCAGACATCTTAATTCTCAAATATGCTGGAAATTCAAGTGAAATAACTTGTTGGAGGTCACCCAGCTTGTAGGTGGGACTAGAATGCGGGCTTCCCTCATTCTTTGGCTTCTGTTTATAGTGTCCTCTGGGACCCGGAGCAAATAGCCCCTATGGCCAGACCAGGAGGGCCAGCTCGACTCAGCCCACAGTGCCTTTAAGTTCCGTGGGGGTTAGTGTCCAGCGTCTGAGGATCTCCACCCTCGGGGGAAGGCTGAAGGAAAGGTGGCCCAGCCAGGTTAGTGGGACACCAGGGAAAGACCTTCCAGTCTGCCAGCCACTTTCAAGAGGGAAGCACACGGGAGGGTGGGTAGAGGGTAAAGGCTGGGGGCCTCTCACTGCCGACCTTGTGGGGAGGGGATTTCTGCATTGAATGGAAGGCTGGACCAGATAACCTCTGGGGCCCTTCCAACTCCCAAAGTCTCTGATTTGTATGTCTTGGGGGAAACAAGTGAGCAGTCATGGGACCGGAATAGTTGATTTAGGGTCCCGCCCCAGTCCTCAACCTAGTCCTCATCTTGGGCAAATAGTTTAACCTGTCAGTACAAGGCACAATGCCTGGTGCAGAGTAAAGCTTTGTAAATGTTTGCTGAATGAATGAATGAAAGAATGGGTGGATGGATTTAAGTGTCCAAAGAGGGAAGGAACACTGGTGAAAACTGGAATCTTACGGCGTCTGCTGGTTGGTGTGGAGTTTGAATGCGACAATGTGAAGTATATTAAACTTCTTAAAAGAACATGTAGGCCCCCAGACCCAAAGGGATTCTAATTTATCAGGGTGGAATGATAATTTATCAGCATCAGTCAGCATGCTACGCAGTGGTGAGTTTTCAGTCCACACAAAACCATTTCATTAATTCCCCCCCATCCCCCACCCCGCACCCCGCCGCCAATGGGGCAGATCAGCGCCACCCAGGGCCGGGTGGGCCACGCCAGCCGCGGTCCCTCCCTCCTCCCGAGCCCCGGATAAATGCCGAGGTCTAATGGATTGTTCGTGCTGCTGTCCAGATTAGATAGCAAGCCCCTCCGTTATCGCGGCTGGAGCAAACCCGAGCGGCCGCCATGCTCAGAGCTTTCTAAGGCAGCCCGCGTGAAGCCTGGGGAGTCCAGAGGGCACGAGAGTAGAGGGCTGCCGACAAATCCTGGGGTCCCCAGCCTAGCCCCTCTTCGCAGAACTTGCCCCGAACCCGAAGTCCTCCCCGCGACTCCCGTAGCATTTAACGAAGCAGGTGTCCGCTGTAATCGGAGCTACTGTCTGCTGAATTCCAGGGACTGATTCTAAGACAGGAACTCGTACATTTTGCTTGTCGACCTTCCAAAAGCTAGGAACACTTTGAGACCCCTCTCCGCCCCCAAGACCAGACAGATGCTTTTTGCACAACAGGGACTACTACATCCGACCAGTAGGCTAGTCCTTTCCCAGTTTTTGTTGTTTTAGAATCATCGCAGAGGAAGCGTAGCTGACTTTCTGACCTCCTTTTGAATTCCCCATGGTCAAGTTTTAGCCCATTAGTGATCTTCTTTCCCAAAGGAAAGTTTCTTTAAAGTTTTAGGTTTCTTAAAGAAAGAAACTATAACATGTTTTTTCTTATGAGTTATTATTTTTTTGTCTCCAGTCATTTTCTGAAAACAGAAAGGATCTACTCTCTCAGCACTTACAGAAAATAAAATGCCGTGTATGCTCTGACAACAAATTCGACATAAAACAAACAGATGCCTAAAATCATTATTTATTTACACGGAAAGACTAATTGCTCTATTATTATTATGATAGAACTACTGTGATATAACAGAAGGCAAATAAAATCTTAGCTAGTGAACAAGGACAAGTTATCTTTTCATACCCTACCACCTTCCTCGTAAATCCTGGAGTTAGTGGGAAGCTATCGGAATCCGGGTGACAGGACAAATCATCTGGCTCAGTATTAAATGTTTCCACAATATTTTTTAAAACCTTGTGATTTTGAATGAATCAATCTTGTTAGACGTCTACCTAGCCATTGGAAAATAACTGCGTAGTGTGCTACTTATTTAGAGAGGGGAATTTAAGAAATCCCCCAAGGGCAAATAAAGCGCTGATTGTGTGGTCTGACTTTCAGAAGTTAAAATAACTGGCCAACAGGAAGGCTTCTGATTCATCCAACATGACATCCTGATCAAATAACTTCTGCATGCAAGCTGCACACCCGAATTAACACAAACGAATTTATTATGAGAAATAAGGGCCTGGGGGTTGGGATGAGAAAGGACCAAACGGCGGACTCAGAGGAAAATTTAAAGGCGGAGCCCGGGGTCTGGGAGCATTCTGCCATCACTAAAATTAGCCGGGTCTGCAGCTGGCCAAGAATTGGGGTGAAATAGAAAGGCGCATAGGTAGAAAGAAGAGCAAATTATATCGATAAAGAACAAAGTGATGGGGAGGAGTTCTGAATAAGCAAGAAGAGGAACCTCTGGAACTGAATTAGGGAGAAAAAAAATGAGAAAAGGTGGGGGGAGCGGGGGAGACGGAAGGGGAGGAGAAGGGGAGAGAGAAAGGAAAGGAGAAAAACGGGGAGGATAAGACATGCTAAACGAATAATAATAACAATAATAATAATAATAATAATAATAATAATAATAATAACCCTAGGAAGGGCGGGTAGGCTGGATGAGGGAGAAGCGACACATCTCAGGATCTGAAGGAAGGAGCCCAGCTGGCGCGGAGCGGCGACGCCCGCGGGCCCGGCTCGGGCACCTGGACACCAGCCCTCCCCCGGGACGGGCGTCTGCGCGGGGATGGCAGCTCCTGCCCCCGGCGTTAGCGACAAGTGGTATTGGAAGGGACAGCCAGGCGTTGTCCCAAGACCAGGAGAAAGCATGCTGGGGTATGGTCGCGTTTGGGGCGCGGGCCGAGACGTGATGAAAAGACCGGGCGCTTCCCCAGGCCTGACAATCCGGCCGCGTCTCCCCAAGCCCCAAGTGCGGCAGCGGCAGCGGCCGAAACCCCTACCTCGCGCTGCCGCGCTGGCTGGGGACCGTGCATAGGACACGAAGGCTCTTCGAACCCCGCTGAGGGCGACACTCTGCACCCGCTGTCCACGGCCACTCCACCCGAGGGCCCCCGGGGGCCATACATGCCCCCCCATAATCCTCCAAACTCCGCCCAAGAAAGGACTGATCCAGTGCCTTTCTTTCTTTCTTTTTTTTTTTTTTTTGCTTTTTGGTATGTGGGTAGCTCCCTGACTGGGAATTGAACCCAGGCCGCAACACTGACAGCGCCAGCGCCGAAGCCTTAAGCCACTACACCATCAGGGAACTCCCATCCAGTGCCTTTCGGACTGGCGTCGGGGGCTCTTCGCGACCCTCGATGTGGGGCGGGGTGTCTCTCAGGACCGAGCAACCCAACGGGGAGGTGGGGTGTGGGTGTAAGGATAACCGTTTTTGATGAAACGGCGGTAATTCTTGGCCTGTTTGGGGACCTCACGTGGGCGGGCGCCCCTGGAAAGACACCGAGGGGAGGGGGCATAGCCACGAGGCTCGCTGCCCGCATCACGGGGGCAGCGACGTCGGGGAGAGCGGGTCCAGGGTCCCGCTGGCGCCCCACACGTGGAGAGGGGCGCGCGGAGCCCTGCTCGGCCTCTTGTCGGTGCCCAGGCCGCGACGCCGTCCCGCATCCCGCGGGCTCTGACTCCCCGCAGGGTTCTCCCGTGCAGAGGGGGCCACGCCGCCTTCTGAGCAGCGCCAGGCCCAAGCCCGAGGTCACAGGGCTGACCGCGGGCCGGACCCTACCGCCTGCGGCCGTGGCTTCCCCCTCACCAGCCCTGCGCTCAGGGGCTGGCCGGGCTGCTCAAGTCGGCGACGCGACCCTGGAGACGCGGGGACAGAAAGCTAGCCGAGGTGACCTAGCCCACGTGGCTCCGTCGCCGTCAAATGCGCTCAAAGCATCCCGCCTGGGCCGCACCAAGAATAGAAATGGCGAGAAGGAGCTCCGCGGGCCGTGGGCCCAGCGCGGAAGAGCGGCCAGGGACTCGTGGGGTCTCCGCAAAGACCGGCGGGCCGTCGCCGGCGATCCTCCTAGTGCCCAGCTGCTGGAGGAGCCCCCGCCATCACCACCGCCTCGCTCCCGGCGCCGCCGGGCTTTGCGCGGACAGCTCCGCTGGAGGGACCGGAGACCGGGGACGTGAAGTGGCCGCGGAGGCCGTGTGGGACAGCGGCGTCGCTGCCGCCCCCACGGCCCAGTGTCCGCGGGCTGCGCACTGCGGGTGGGGCGGTCTTTGGGGAAGGTCCCTGACGATCAGGCGGCTGGTTTGAGCCCCTCTGCAGGAGACCCCGCGCATGGAATTTGGGGCAGAGTAATTTCTCGCAATCTGTCTTCCCGTCGTGCGAGGTGCGGGAGGGACAATATCTTGATGTCAAAGGAACTTGTACACTTTTAAGCATCATCTAAAAGGGATTAAAATTGATGACTGATTATTAATACTATCATCCTCGTCCTAATTTATCTTATTTTGAGACAATTCTCTGCCTCCTTTTTTTTTTTCGGGGGGTTCCCTGGCTGGGAATCGAGCCCAGGGCGCGGCGTTGACAGCGCGGAAGCCTAGCCACTACACCCCAAGCCCCCCCCCCCCACCTCTCTGCCTCTTTGAGGGGCTCCTGAAGCTTTTTAGAGTGTTCCCGTTATTTGGGAGTCTCCAACCCCCTCCTCCATCCCTTAAAAAAACATTACTTTTCATTTCCTTCTGCAAACTCTCCAAGGCTTAGGACTATTTCCCCAGGACCCAGCCCCCTGAGGCCTCGTGGGACACTGTTCAGGTCGCCGCTACCCCGGCTGGGCCTGCCTGCCCCGCACTGCGGCCCCGCGCCCGACCCGGCGCCCGGCCTCGGGGCTCAGCGGTCCTCGGCCCTTTTCATGTCGCCGACAGCGTTTAAGACTACTTTCTTCCCTTCCCGCCCTGTCTTTCCCGCCCCTCCGCCGGAGCCCGACGCCGCCTGGTTTATTGACCTTAGATCGGCTTCGGGGCTGTATCCCACCCAGCGGGGGCGCCCCGCAGCGCTCGGCCCCCTCCCACCAGTGGCGCGCGGCGGGAGACCCTTTTAAGCTTTTCTAGAAGCCTCTTGGTCCTGCCCTGTCCAGGACTCCACTCGGAGAACTTTCAGAAAAATCGCCTGAATTCGCATGATCGCGGGGAGAACCGAGGCAGGGCCTTCAGGGCCACGGACATTTTTCCCGTGTCGCCTCGTTATCTAGATAACACAGGTGAAAGTACCTCCGTCGCCGCAATTATCCGGATAATAGTCTCGACTGTCCACTTGGTGCTGGTGTTTAGACAGTTGGAGATGGATGGCCTGAATCTCTCCTGTGCCGCCACAGCCCTAAACCCCCTCCTCTCTACTGTCCCCAGCCCTGAAACACCTCTGGACTCACACATGCAAAGTATAATTCTCCGTCCTCTAAATCACTTGGCAAATATAACAAGGCATTAGAAAGTCATTTGAAATGGGTATTTTATTGGATTTGAGAAGTAAAACAGGGATAAAAGGCAACTTAGTAACATTTCCTCAATAATAACCGCATAAACCTGTCTTTGAGATGCCCTCCACCCCATTGAACTCGAGAATACAAAATCACCTTCAGTGACACATTTTTTAGAAGAGGAAACGTCTATGTGGCTAAAGATGAGTACTAATGAATTCTCTTAAAGTTCATAAAGTGAGACTTTAAAATACCCTTTTACTCTAGGCCTATTTATTCAAATAAGACTACTGCTACTGCCACTACTAAAAGCAAACCCCCTTTGTGGTGGTTCACCAGAGGTTTCTAGCAGCCTTCCTCAGTGAGAATTTCCTGCAAATCAGAGCGCCACTTCCCTGGCTTTGTCCAGTGAAAAACCTTTCGATTTCCCTTCATTTTGGAGAACTTATAGAGGAGCGAGAATAGCAGTACGGGGGTGGGGGTGGGGGAATGAGGAGGGGGAGAAAACGGGAGTTGGGCAGCAGAAAGATAAGTAAAGCAGATGCGTACAAGTTTTGAGACAGCTTTTGAATTCCCCGGGTTGGAAGTCGGCAGGGCTTCGGGAGAGGCAAACCACGTTCCAGAAGAAACCGTTTTCCATTCTCTGCTTTGCAGAGCTAATATTTGGAGTAAGTGCACGGACACCAAGAGGCGCTGAACAAGTCCTACCCAATTCCAGACGAGCACTTGCTTGGTCCTCCTAAGGCTGCATTGTCTGTTTGCAACCTTTAGGAAAGTGGAGGAAGCTCACACACCCTGGTTGTTCTCCAACTCTCCAGAGCCTTGGTTAAGCAAGACTTCACTTCGAATTTGGGGTCTCCTCATTCTCCACCCCAAAGTTTCTCCTTTCATTTTGGACTCAGCTTTCTTTCTCTGCTACAGATAAGACACAAAGCTCCTTTGCTCAAACGTGGGGATGTATGGGTCGCAGAGGCACTTTGGGTTTGTATGCAAAAGCATATGTGACTGAGCTCTTCAAAGCATGCAGTGAGCTGGGGAAGAAACTTGCAATCACCGCTTTATACTGCAGGACCCACCTCCACCCCTCCTTCCCATCACAGGTTTTGATCCAGAATAAATGGAAAAATTAAGACTGCACCAAGCCTGACTGACTCTTGCCCTGTGACTAGGCAAAGAAAAGTGCCAGATCCTAACAGCCTCGTGTCCAATCACTCACCACGGAAGCCAACAGGAATCGCCACTGAGACTTTGTGCCCCGAGAGCCCACCAGGCAGGTCTGATGTGGGTTCAGGAAAGGTTCTCCTAAGCTTTCTAAGGGGTTCCCAAGGCAGCACATCAGCAGCAGGGACCCCACGGTAAGGCCTTGCTGTCTGGGTGTGTCCGAGGGAGAAAGGGAAATGGGTCCAGGGCACCTGGCCAAACCCATTGGATTTTTCATGTGGTGTGTACTTATTTAGTTACTTTTCTTGACAGATTGACCATCTGCACTGATTTCTGATGATTGGAGTGGGAAGCTGAACCAGGAAAGAGAGAAAGCAAAATGCTATCAATGGTAAGAAACAGAAACAGAAAATGAACCAGAGAGAGAAACTGGGAAAGGAAGACTTGCCTCTGCACCTTGGCCTGCAAAGAATGTCATCCTTCCTTCCTGTCCCCAGAGGTCCGAAGGCGCCCTGCACGTCCTCAGTCGCACACTGGTCAGTCCTGGCCCTCCCCTCTCTCCCCCACCTCACCTCTCCCCACCGTCTGCTATTTAGCACCCTTCCCACCGACCTTCTGTTCCTGCAGCCCTGCTGCTGCCAACCCTCCTCGCCTTCCTCCTGGCTCTCCTGGTGCATCTTCCTCTCTGCCCTGACGGAGGGGTCACCAGGAGGTCCTGGAGGGGACTCACCCGCAGTGGGAGCTCCTCTCGGCTGGGTGTGAGGCGGACTCCCAGGGAAAGTCTCCCTCCCTCGGTCCTGGGGATTCCAGTCTGTTCGCAGCGGGGTGGGAGGGAGGTGGTGTGATCTGCGCCTCCCAGTTCCCTCAGAGCTCCCAGCTTTCCCCTCAGAATTAGATAAGAGGAAAAATAGATAAGAGAAGTGGTTCATTAATTCAGCAAGCCTTTTTTTTTTTTTTTTTTGTACGTGTATGTACAAGTGGAAGGAAACCCCGCTAGAGAATAAAGTCCTGGTTGGATATATTTTTCTTTAAATGTCAATGTTCACAAGGTTCCAGAGATGCTTCTGAGAGGTCACTCAGAAGGATCCAAGACCGACAGGAAACGAACCTCAGGAATCAGCATTCATGGGGAGAAATGCTGACTTCACAGCGTGTGGCTTCTCCACCCCGAGTCTGTCTCAGACACTGGTCCTGTGTTTGCTTAGGTCAGGCAATCATCCTCCGAAGGCAGAGATAATAAGAACAGCAGTCCTACTCTTTCTGGTTTGGCAATGAAAAGTAACAGCTTTTCAAAGTGCTCGCTCAGTGGTATTGCCCGGGCTCCTCCTAACAGGAGTAGGTAGGCAGATTGTATAATAAGAGATAATTGAGACAATTGAGCTCAGAGAGGTTAGAACATGCCCTTGGAGGACCCAGCAAGGATGGGCTCCCATATTGGGCTCCCAGATCAATTGATTCCTAATATAGCAATAAAGAAATCAACGGGTTCTTGGAATTGAAAGAGGCTTTGGAATTCCCATCTCCTGCCCAAAGCAGGAATTCCCTGTAAGGTGATTATATGTACTCTAGTTGAATACTCCTGGTGATGGGGAGCTCACTGCTCTACATGGCATGGACTCTACTGACAGCCACACTTACCCGTGCCCGCAAATAACCTAGGATTGTGGGGCTGTGTCAGGCGCACAGAGAGAAATGGAGCCGCAGCTGGAGCCTGGTTTGAGGAACCAGGCACACCAGATCTTCCCCTGACAGGCCAGCTATGGAATTCTCCCCTCTGCCTCATTTTATTGAGGGTCTCACCTTGCAGTCAGTGTTTCCCAAAGGCAGTTCTTAACAATAAGAAGAATTAACACGATACCTTTGCATTTTAACATATTTTCCACTTCCCAGGGTCCTGGATCTTTACAACAAGGACATGTACAAGTTGTGACTTATTTCCAAATGTAGACCAGGAACTGGAAACAGAAAAGGTAAACGAATCGCCAGAAATCGAAGAGCTTGAGTATGGTGGAAGAGAAACGGGAGAGATGAAGGCCTGGGAAAAAAGGGAAAACATTCATTTTTCCCTTCCAAGAATTCTTAGTTCTGAATATTTTTGTAAGTGATGAATAAGGTGTCTATTACTGTTATCTGTCATTACACTCGTTCTGTGCCAGATAACTTGTAGAAACTATGCCACAGGCAGATTTGAGTGTAAAACTCCCTGTAGCATCAGATCATTAAAATTCCTCAAGGGTGAGCTGAGCAGTATGAGACATAAATGCAGAAGCATGGGCCATGCCTTCTTTCTCCAGGGGGGGTCTGTTATTTTCAACCAGAGGATAACCTTGTTCTCAGGTCTCTTCCCTTTATGGAGTTTTAAAAAATTATGATGGTAAAATATATATAATATAAAATTTACCATCTGAACTATTTTTAAGTGTACAGTTCAGTGGCACTAAGTACATTCACATGGTTGTACACCCATCACTACCATCCATCTCTAGAACTTTTTCATCTTCCCAAATTGAAACTCTGCACCCATTCATGATAACTGCCCATTTCTCATCCTCTCAGCCCCTAACAACTGCCATTCTATTTCCTGTCTCAATGAATTGGACCACTATAAGTGGAGTCCTGCGAAATCTGTCCTTCGTGACTGGCTATTTCATTTAGCATGACATCCTCCAGGCTTATCTGTGTTGTAGCTTGTGTCAGAATTTCCTTCCTCTTTAATGCTCAGTAATATTCCATTGCATGGATTGCCACCTTTGTATCCATTCATCTGTGGATGGACATTTTGGCTTTGGTGACTAATGCTGCTATGAACATGGGTGTGTAAATATCTTCGTAGTTCCTGCTTTCAGTTATTTGGGGTATACACCCAGAAATACAATTGCTGGTCATATGGACTAGTCTCTGTTTAAGTTTCTGAGGAACTGCTGTACTGTTTTCTACCCCTTATGGAGCTCTGATCTAAATTTTGGAGAGGAGGTATCTCCATCCTCCTAAGTAGCAAAGAACTGGGATCAGCAACATCTACTTGTCCCAGTTGGGGTCCTATCCAGGGGCAGATGGCCCTGCATGCTCAGAAGTTTAGTAAAAGAGAATGATTTTGCAATAGAGAAGACGGTGGAACATAGGGTCTCTTGAGTATTACATTGGAGTAGAGAGCATACTCATTTCTTTATTAAAAGATCAGGAGGGGTAACTGCTGCCATTGAAGTGCACCAAGAAGAGCTCTTGTGTTTAAATTTTAGCTCTGACAGCTTCTTGTCTCAATTTCTTCTACATGTGACTGCAAGGAACTGAGGGCCTCATAGTATCACTGTAGGGGCCAGCAAATGCAAGTCATAGGTAGGACATTTTCGTGTTTGTAAATTTAAAAAAAACAATCATAAGCATTAATGAAACTTCACATATTTTCATTTTCTTCTATATTTCTGATTGTTTTGAGTGTGTGAGGTTAAGGAAAACCCATTTTTGTCCCTATGGTTCCAAACTTTTCAGAGGTTTTTAAATATTTTGGGGAATCAGAAACTCCATTGTCCTGAGGTTGAGACTGGGGCTCTATTGATCCAGCCCAAGCCAATGTAAGCCTTTCTTGGGAAGCTTATTATATTTCTACCTCTTGTGTAAGCAAATTAATATCTTTAAGCCTTAATTTTAAAATCATTTAAATAGGTATAATCATAATTTTTATCTCATAGGGTTCCCGTGAAAGTTAAATTAGATGACTATGTAGGAATCACTTAATGTGATGCCTGATATATACTTATATATAATTATATATATAATTATTAATATTATTATTATTTGTGGGCAGGAGAGCAGGATTGCATTCAGCCCATGCCAGCCTGAATTGGATAAACTGCATCTCTTTTATTCTTATGGTTTGACAAAAAATTTTTATGAAATTCTAAATAATCAAGGCTTTCTTTGATATTACATGTTGTAAGAGGAAAAAATGTGATCATTGTATTCATCCCCGACCATCATCCATATTTTATTACAAGAGATTTGTGTTATTAAAATGTGAGGAAAAGGCTATCATTATAGCCCAAACTCTTGAATCTTTTACAGGCTTTACTCATAGAAAAGTCCCTTGACTACTAATTCACCACTAATGTATGTGTATATGTATATGAATACACACACACACACGCAAATGTGCATATACACAAATATATATATATATATAAAAATATATATACGAGAGCTGTTCAGAAAGTATCCAGCCATATAATATGAAAACAGAGGCATTTGTGGCTGGATTCTTTCTGGACAGCCCTCATACACAAACATACACACAGGAAGATGCAAAGACAGTACAGAGATTGTCCATGTACTCTTTGCCTAGTTTCCTCAATGACTACATCTTACATAATTATAGTACAGTATCAAAACCAGGAAATTGACATGGTACAGTGTGTGTATAGTTCTTTTGTGTCATTTTTTCACATGTACATTCATGTAACCACCGCTGCAATCAAGATGCAGAACTATTCCATCACCACAAAGAGGCCCTTGTGCTACTCCTTTATAGTCACGCCCACTCTCCTCCCTCCCTGCAAGCATCCCTAATCCCTGGCAACCACCAATTTTATCCATCTCTGTAATTTAGTTATTTTGAGAGTGTTATATAAATAGAACTGAGTAGTATGTGACCTTGTGGGACTGGCTTTTTAAAATCAGCACAATGTCCTTGAGATCTGTCCAAGTTGTTGCATGTATCATTAGTTCGTTTCTTTTCATTGCTGAGTGGAATCTCAGGGTATGGATGCTCCACTGATTATTTAACCATTGACTTATTGAGAGGCATTCCCCCCCGACCCCCAGTTTTTGGTCATTACAAATGACACCACTAAAAGTAATTGTGACCAGGTGTTTATGTGGACATTTTGCATATTACTTTACAATATTGGATTTTATTTAAATCTTCTATTATAATAAGCCTGTGACACTACTGGGAGTTCAGGTTCCCCACTAAGTCTCTACTGATGCCACTCTGTTTGGGATCATCGCGAGAGTCTTGTTACTGTTCTCCATGTGGTCTCCACTCACAGTACAAGGAGAAGGGTGGCCTCATTGTTAGTGTATGGGAGTGAAAGTCCTCACTCCATTAGGCTTTCTCGACACCATCCCAGAAGAGAGGGTGGTTGTTTTATCATTATTGGGCGGGGTTGTGAGTCTGGGCTTCCAATGTTACGGTATTCTTTGACAATGCAAAGTGAGAAGTGTCTCATAAATATTTAAAAACTCTATTGAGGGAGAAAAAAGAAGTGAAATAAATGGAGAAACATACTGTTCTCTAAGATGGGAAAACTCAATATCAAAAGATAACACTGATACTTTTAGAACTTCACAAATTCACTCCAAAATTTATTTGAAACAATAAATGGGTGAAATTGCCATGAAATGAGAGTAATCATAAGGGACTTGACCATCAAACTATTAAAATGTATTATAAAGCTATAATCAAAGCAATGTGATATTAACTTGATAATATGTAGACAGATCAATGAAACAGGAATAGGTAGTTCAAAAATATATATAATAGGAGTTTATTATATTATAAATGTGGCATTTCAGAAAGAATAGATTATTTAATGGTATTTGGACAACTAGCTACCTATTTGTAAATAAAATATGTTGACAAATGTTATCTTGTACTGTATACATAAATAAATTTTAGTTGGATCAAATGCATAATTAAAAAATTTAACCATAAAAGTTACAGAAAAATTACACTGAACATTTACGTAATTTCAGAGTAGGAAAGACCATTCTATGCTTGACGTCAAACGTAGAAATTATAAAGAAATACATAGATTCAATTTTTAAACTCTGTGTGACAAAATATTATTATGAGACACTGAAAAAAGTTATTTGTAACTTACATTTCAGACAAAGGCAAATATTTAAACATATTAAAAGTTCTTACAAATCAATAAGAACAAGATGAGCCTTCAAAAGAAAATTAGGTAAAAGATATGAACAGACATTTCACACACAAAAAGAAAAAAAACTGCCAATTAACATGTGAAAAAAATATTCACTACTAATTTATCTAAATGAAAATTAAAAATGAGATACTAGTTTTGTTAATTGGATTAACAAAGATGAAAGATGGTTAATGTGCCTGAAAAGCAAAGTTGGGAGGGGATTGTATCAAGATGAGTACAGAGAAAGTCTTGGGCAAGTTTATGGCCATGTAGGCCATGGTAAGGATTTTGGGTTTTATTTCTAGAAAAATAGAAAATCTGGAGTTTTAATCCAGAGAATTACATGATCAGATAGATATATTGAAATGCTAAGGTGTGGTGAATATGTGTTCATAGAGTATGCAGAAAGACAAGTTATATATATCTACCTACGTTTCCTAGCTGTTGAGAAATGTCTAGAAGGAGAAACAGTTAATTCTTAGATGTTAACATTGAGTGTTTTGGCTGATGACATATCTGGTGATTTACATATTTTTCCCTAATCCATACTTTCCAAATTTTCTCCTAAGATCATATATTACCAACCTATTTTTTTGTAAATCAGAGATTTGATGTGTGGAAATGAAAAAGCACAAGATTTAGAATCAGAAGACCTTCATTTAAGACTTACCTGTTTTTCTCACTTACCTGTTGTGCTCCTGTGGAACAAAATACCTAATTCCTCTGAACCCCTCCTTCTAGGCAAAGTGTTTTTGGGAGTAAGAATAAAAATAAAAATAAAATAGCAAAGTTTCCCCACTTGAAAATGGTGATGATAATAAACGCTTACCTTATAAGATTTTTGTGAGGATTACATTCAATTGCACAACACAATTAGAAAGCTTTTAATAAACTACAAACTATATAAATGTTAGTTGAGATGATGATGCTTAGTATTAGCTGCAGTTATACAATAAATTGTAGTGATATTTGAACAGAGATGTGTTAAAATATCTGTGTAATTTATTTCAAGGACTAAATGAAGTATCAGCGCAGCATTCTAACTAACTGTGCAAAGGAATTTTTTGGAGCATGTACATTTTGACAGAGATTTATTGAATGCTTTGGGAAAAGGTGAATAATGTCAAGATTATAACAAATTTTGGAATTTTTAAAAAAGATTATTTGCCATTCAGAGCAGATACTCCTAAGGAAGCTTCAATTTCTGAGTTGGTGCCACCCAGTCTTTAGACTATGCTTTTTATTTTTTTTTAATTTTTTTTGCTTTTTGGTATGTGGGTAGCTTCCTGGCTGGGAATCGAACCCAGGCCACAGCACTGACAGTGACACCGCTGAAGCCTTAAGCCACTACACCATCAGGGAACTCCCTAGGCTATGCTTTTTAAATAAATAAAATTATCAAATAATCCAGCCAGTGGAAAGTATAAGCATTGGCAGATAAAATTCAAGGTACCTAGTTAAATTTGAATTTCCAATAAACATCAAATCATATTTTAGCCTAAGAAGTATATCCCAATTAGTATATGGGATGAACTTAGACTCAAATATGATTTTTTAAAATCTGAAATTGAACTTTAATTGGGTTTTCTGTGGTTTTATTTGATAAATCTGGCAACTCTAAATATGGAGAACTTGCTGCAAGTGTTTTGGGGTTGATGAATGGGGGTGTGTGCTGATGGGAATCGTGTGTGAATGAGGGGTTTTTATACTTGGGATGGTGCTTGGGGCACCATATCATGAAAGGATCCTGTTTAAAGTTTGGATTAGTACATATGAGAACCCAGAGTTGAGAATAAATGAATATTTTATGAAGATAATGTGTGAAATGAGTCATGAAAGAAGGTGGATTTCCCAGGAATACAGAGGGTGCCCCCCAAAATATATATATATACACATTTTAAGAAAGGAAAAAAACTGTATTAAAATTGTAATATTCGGGAGTTCCCTGGTGGTGTAGTGGCTTAAGGCTTCGGCGCTGGTGCTGTCAGTGCTGTGGCCTGGGTTCGATTCCCAGTCAGGGAGCTACCCGCATACCAAAAAGCAAAAAAAAAAAAAAAAGTAATATTCAATATATACTGATAACAAAAGATGAATACAAGTCACATTTGACTTCTGCAGTTACAAGAGGTGCTCAAAGTGGTTACCATCAGCGCCCAGACACGTCTGATTACGGTGAACTGCTGCTTGAGCAATGGTGACCAAAGTGTCCACTTGCATTACTGCGCATGACATTTCAATTTTATTTCAAGTACCGCGAGTGTAGCTGGTTTTCTAGGGTACACCACATCCTTTAAGGTCCCCCATAGGTAGGAGTCAAAGGGTGTTAAGTCAGAAGAACACGGGGGAAACTCAAACAACATCCTTGAATTTCAAATATCACTTCAGAATGATCTTGTACTCCTTGAATGACAACCATACTTCCACCATTGTCTTTGACTGTCCTGCCTGTTGCATGGAGATGCTAGCATTCATTTGATTAACACTATCTTTTGAGCAAACATCATACGACACATTACAATGGTAATTCAATTCAACTTCAGAAAGTAATTCATAGATAACATCGCTTGAAGTGTGTATACATTTTTTGGCACCCTCCGTATTATGCATACACAAAACATAATACGTTGAACATAATGCCTGCCTGCTCCACCTACTATGCCCATAATTCTTGTTTTATGACTTGTGTTTCTCAAGTCACTCATGGACACTGACTCACTGATAGCTCAGGGCCTCCCCCTGTCCAGTTGCCCTCTGACTAAGCTGGTGGTGGCCCAGTCCACAGGCCAACACGCTTGGTGCTTTCAGGCTGAAGGAGAAGGAGCTGGGTCAGGAGGAGCCAGGCTGACTCAGTGTTTCTCTGGGAGTAAAGTCTCTCCTTAGGAAGGTGAATGAACTCTGTGCTCAGTCCGCTCCACACGGCACGTTCTCCTGGTCTCCAAATCACCCTGGGGGAGCGGATTATGAGATTGGGGTGTGAGAGTGCGGGAGGCACTTTTACTTTTTGTACTTCTGCGTTGCGTGCAAAAAAGTAACGAGAGAATGAAATCATTTTTTATTAGACCAGTAACATTGGAGACCAAATTTTAAACTAAAACCCACTCCCAAATACAATTATTTTCATTCATTTCGAAGCATCGCTCTTCCCAAGCAGCTGTATGGCACAGTTGCTGTCCCAGGACTCGCATTATTCTGTATTCTGCTGGGTTCCTTAAGGTTTTATCACAGCTGCTTCTCTGTGTTGCTAAAAATTTTAAGTATCACTTTTCAGGGCTAGAAGGGTGGACCTTAAGTTACCAGTGACTTGCAGCATGACCTTAGTTTCCCTGGGTACTGATCGGACCAGCTGAGAAAGGTGGGGGTGGGGTTCCTTGTTTTTTTTTGTTGTTGTTTTGTTTTGTTTCTTTTTTTTTCATCTGGAATATGAGACCCTAAAGTAGGTTGTCTCTGGAGTCCCTTCCAAGTATCATCTATTACCTTCATGCAGCACATCATAAATAATGATCATTTGGACATAATTCTCTGCAAACCTTTATTTAATCCACCAGACTTCCTGTTTTAAGATAACTTGGCATAATGCAGCTCATTTATCCTCATGATAGATGGCTGGTGGTGGATGTACTTTTCCCTTTCCTACATGGAGAAACTGAGTCCAGAGGCGTGGGATGATTTACCGCAGCGTGGGCCTCTTATTAGGGCAGTCCTGGGTTCGGTTGCCCTGTGTTATGGCTGACAGATAGCAGATGAGATCCCCCAAGAGCAGATAGCAGGAGGAGGCTTTAGTGTGATTACTGAATAGACCCACCATTTTTCTGCCACCTTCCTTTTTTTTGGGGGGGGGGAGGGATTCCAAGTCACTATTTCTCTGAGATATTTGGGACATACTCCTGAATGGATCCTTGGAATTCACACACACACACACACACACACACACACACACACACACACGACAATTTGGTCACACCTACAATGCAGATAAACCAGAGGGAGCCTGCAAAAGGATCTGCAGATAAAAAGTCCGGTATCTGGGCAGGTAACACCCAATTACAACAGACCAGTGTTGACTTACACTTTTCCTTATCGAGGGATCAGGTATTCGTGTAAATCAGAAAAGGGTTTGATGGATGCTACTTCACTGGAGTTTCTGGCCGAAGGACAGGTTTGGTTAAACAAAATATATATTCTCCTTATCTACAGTGGCAACTACCATGCAACTCCCCGTCTCCCTTCCACTCCCCAAGCCCTATAAAAACGAGGGCCTTATCTTGAGTTTTTAAGAGCCTAATGTCTAGCAGGGTCTGTGCTAAAATCACTCTGACAATGCCACAACTCAGGCCCCTCCGAAGCCATGTGGGCAGACAGATGATCTTTCCTTATCTCCAATTGTCTTGGCAATAAATGTCTCTTTCTTAAAATGCATGTTTAGACTACCCCAGGGGAAAGGAACAGGTACCCATCTCACTGGATGGGAGAAGTCTTGAAGATTTGGAGACTTAAGAACTGCTCCATTGCTTCGTGAGGTCGAAGGGCCATGGTGGAAAAGCATGCGGACTCCAAGGAGCAGACTGCTTGGTCACATGGGCAGCAAACTTGTCCAGAGAAGAGATTGCCCGGAGAGATCCTTAAGGATGAGGAGCCTCAGGCAGAGTGGGAAGTCTGAGTTTTGGGGGAAAAGAAATAAGGATGGGGACTGACATGGGGATAAAGTGAGGCCGAAGGAGGGAGAGTGGCTTAAATTAGACATGAGGGGGTTGCTGAGATTTTGGTCCTGTTCCTTGAAAAAGATGGCTGCCTCTCAGGATTGCTGGTGCCAGGCGGAGGACAGCTGGGTATGGTGACAAGACACCGTGCAGTGGGGTCAGAGACCTGGGTAAGGCTCTGCCTCTAACCTGCTAGGAGGCCCTGGACCAACTCCTTCACCTCTTGGGGCTCCAGAGTTGATCTCTGAGATTGTGTTCCATGGTGTCCAGTGCCCACAAGTGCAGGGGACCAGCAGCAGGCGCTTGCTTTGCCCATGCTAGAGGTGCATGCCCCTGGAGCTCAAACGGGGTGAGCAGGGAGCTACATGAGCTCTCTGCCCTGAGCCTTTTCCATGCACCTGATACGAGTTTGCTTCTCCTCCTGCTCCTAGGTGCTCTTGCTTTTGGTACAGATAATGTGCTGCTCAGTGACAATCCCAGAGGTGGCTTCCAACTCACGCAATTCAGTATCCTGTGACAATTTGTGTGTCATCTCCAACTTCTTCCCTAAGAGGAGTGTCTAATCCTGTGCTTCAAATACCCCAACGAGGAAGACGTCTCACTCTTCCGGGGTGTGTTGCCTCCAAATTGCACAGGCCATCCCTCCTAACTTTGTTTCCCTTCCTTAGTTTCAATTTACATTTCCATAATAAGTAGTGATGTTGAGCATCTTTTGATGTGCTTATTGGCCCTTGGATGTCATCTTTGGAGAAATGTCTGTTCAAGTCTTTTGCCCCCATTTTAATGGGGTTATTTGATTCTTTGTTGTTTATTGAGTTGTGGGGATTCTTGATATATTCTGGATTTTAACCTCCTATCAGTTATAGGATTTGCAGGTATTTTCTCCTGTTCTGTACAATGCCCTTTCACTCTGCTGAAGGTGTGCTTGCATGCACAGAACTTTTTAAGTTTGATGTAGTCCATTTTACCTATTTTTTGTTTTGTTTTGCTACCTGTGATTTTAGTGTCATTTTTTCTTAGTTTTAACCCATTCTTTTCGGTCTGTAAGGCAACAAGATCTCAGAGCCTTAATCCAGCTTGGGAAGAGAGGCCGTCTGTCTTGTCTTTGTGACTTTTACTGCCCTGCAGTGTGTGTACATGGAGGAACAGATGGCAACAACCTCAGGACTGTTCTCTCTCAGCAGCCATGGGCAAAATTTGAGATTCTTTCTTGGTGTTTATTTTCTTTCTGCTCAGCCAGCCCAGCCTTATTTTAATGATATGCTGTCATCTCTCTTCCCAGGGCTACACTTTCCTAGATGGTGGGACCTCTTGCCTTCCTGAGGGGTGCACACACACACATAGAGGCCACACTGGTGCACAGCTTCAGGGTACTTATGGTGTCAGCTGGCCAGACTATGAGATGTGGGCTGATCTTGGAGAGCCGGGGACATGGGACTTTCATGAACCCAGACGATGTGAGGAGCAGAGCGGCAGAGCACTATAGCCCTGGTCTCCCCCTGGTTCCACATCTCCTGAGGAGTGTGTGTGTGTGTGTGTGTATGACAGAAAGAGAAAGAGAGAGAGACAGCAAGACACAGAGAGAGGGGTTGAGCTGCCTTGTCTCCATTCATATTGGGTCAGAATTGCCGTTTTCCTTTCAAGATTGACTGGTTTGAGACTCTCCTAACCTCTTCCCTAAAGTGATCATTTTGTTCTTCAAATACTAGCTTTGAATTCGAATTTTATTATAAAAATTATACTTTAATTTTGAAATTAATTCATATCTATTGAACATATTTTGGAAAACATAAACATGTACAAGATGAAAACAAGATCCCTCAGCAGAGATAGCCTCAAATTACATTCTGATGTATTTCTTTCCAGGCTTGATAGAGGGAGAGGTGAGCTGGTATGCAAACAGAGCATTAGGCAGACAGACAATGTGGTTATGACAATGTACAATGTCATAGTTGTTATCACACTGTATTTCATTCCTACTTTCATCCCAGACCTCCAACACCTCTTCCTCTCCTCTTTCTCAGCTTCTTACCTCACTGAGGAAACAGAAGCTCCCCATCCCTGCATCCATTCACCTACTCCTCTCTGGGCCTGTCTGCCCCCTTCCCACCATGCGTGGCTGCACGGTCCTTGCTCTTACAGAAGGCCACTCCCTCCTCTCCTTGGGGATTGGGCCTCATTTCTTCCTGATGCCCAGGATGTGGCTCCAGCCATCCTCCCCTCTCTCCTGCAACTCATCCATTCTTTCTCTCCTTCTGGATCATTCCCACCACCATCAGACACAGCATCAAGGTTTCCTTCTTTAAACACTAAATTCTTCCTTATTTAATTCCACATTCACCTGAGAGAGGGAAAGAGACTGTGCACATTCTGTGAAGAAAGAGTAGGTACATTTGGGTGTAAAGGACTTACACCGAGGTTGTAGGAGGCCATTCTGGAGGCTGGGGTCAGAGTGCTCAGGGCTTCGAGATATGGAATCATTCAGGGTTTTGGAGGAAGGAGATTGTGGTGTTGCCTTGCAAAGGTTTTTCTGGCATCAGGGAGCAGGGGTTGGGAAAGCCATTGGGAGGTCAGTGTCCCAACACAGGCAGGAAGGGACTGTGTCCCCAGAGACAGAAGTAGCTGTGCAATGGAGAAAAAGTGCTCTGCAGGAGACTTGGCCTTGCACAAATTTCTAAGTCATGGAAATCACTTGGATCTGGGTGGTGAAGGAGGGAGGAGTAGAAGATGCCTCCAGCAGTGGCATTGAATGTCTAGGAAAATGTGATTCCCTCTCATTTAAAAAATTGAACAATAGAGGAAGATGAAAAGGCAGGAGGTTTCTAAAATGTGGAGGTAGGGAGCTTGTCCTGAAGTGAGGTTTCCACCGCAGAGAGGGCTGAGGAAGGTTTTGTTGCCTGGGTCTTTCTGAGAATGGATGCGGGTGAGTGATGGCTGGCATGCAGGTTGGAAAGTCTCCCCAGGAACCCAAGGTCCAGTCTGCTTCTCCCCAAGCAGACCCCTCTAGGCAGCAGCAGGGGTGGGGCGTCCGGAGTGTCACGTGGTGCTTGGGAGGAAGTAAGGAGGAGGCTAATGGAGAAGGTCCCAAGTTTTATTCCCCTTCCCTTACAAATAACATGAGAGAGACCCATGGAGGGGACTTCTAAGAGAAGCAGGAAGAGGATTTTGGTGAAGAAAGAAAAACTTGAGTCTGGGATTCAGAAAGACCAAAAGGGGTGATGGTGAAAGGTTATGGTGGGGACCAGGGGCAACTCTAGACAGTTACAAGTGACAAGGCAGTCACGAGTTAGAAGGTGAGGGATGGAATGGCAGAAGGGATGAGTTGAAAGCCGTAGGTGAGTCCTGACAACTCCACCTGGGGAGGAAGTCGTTTGGGAAGCAGACAAGACAAGGCCGGCAGGAGAGCCTGCTGAATTCTGAAAGGCCTATAGGGTTTCTCTCCTTATTTAGGTGAAAGGTGATAATTTCACTTCTGAACGGAGAAAGTAGGACCCCTCCCAACCTCTCCCCACAAAGGGAGCACCAACAGCCAATTGCTTATTTATTTCTTTCCAATCCTGTAGTTTTATGGGGCAGTAAATGAGGACAGCAGGGAATCAATGTAAAAGGTGTAGCCAAGACAAACAGCAGAGTCCTTGCCCATGTGGCACTTGCAGTCTAAAGGTGTGCATGATGCAATCCCATGGCCCTGTGTTCCCAGGAGGGCAGGGTGGAGCCACCTTGGGCAGCCTGGGGTAGCCAGGAGGTGGTTGAGAGGGACAGGTGGCCTTGACCCCCAAGGGATGACTGAAGGAGGGTCTTCTTGCAGAGCAATGAGGGGACAAAGGGCAGGGTGGTACAGGTGGGCACAGGCAGGAGGTTGGAGTAACTGGAGTGAAGCAAGACGGGGAAGGACCCAGAGGTTACCTTTATTTTGCAGAAGAGAGGAGTTTATGGTTGAGTGGAGGGAGCAAGTGGGCAGAAGATCAGCATCAGGCCTGCATGGCCCCAGTCAATGGCAGGTTATTAAGAACCCCCAGATCCTATCCAGGAGTCATTTGCTGAATTTGGAAGCCTTTCCTAAGGGCACTACCTGGGTGTGTTTGGGGATGTGTTTAATCCTGGTGAGATCAAGGGGCCCGGGCAGCTCTCACTGGGCAGCACGCCCCAAGACAAGTGGGTCTGGAAGTGTGTAGAAATGAAGAGGAGGGCTGTTTCTCTAACTTGGATTTATTTGAATCTAGTCCATGGGGAGAGAGGCCAAAAGGGGTTTGCTGGTGGGTATTTAGTGCAGGTGACTTGGCATTCAGTCCCTCAGCAGAGAAGGGTGAGTCACCAGGACACAAGGAGTCTTAAAATCCTAAATCCAACCTTGAAGACATTGTACTCAGTGAAAGAAGCCAGACACAAAAGGATAAATACTCTACAATTGCACTTACGTGAGGGACCTAGCAATCAAACTCAGAAAGACAGAAAGTAGAGCAGTGGTTACCAGGGACTGAGAGGAGGAGAGAATGGGAGAGTTTCAGTCTGGGAAGATGAAAATGTTCTGGAGATGGATGGCGGTGATGGTTGCACAACAATGCAAATGTGCTTAATGTCACTGAATTCTATACTTAAAACTGGTGAAGATGGTCCATCTTATCTTCTGCGTATTTTACCACAAGAAAAATGTATTTTAAAAAATCCCTAAATTCACTTTGCCTGGTCTTTCTTCAAATCAAGCTGGCTCTGACCTTGATTTGGCTTCCTGAGCCAGGAGGTGGTGGCTGACTGGGAGCCAGGCATTCTGTCACCATCTGGCCATCATACGTGAGTAAATACTACCCTGTTTTCAAGTTGGTTTCCTCTGAGTGGTGGCCAAGGTGGTGGTCAAACCTTCAGTGCCTGTTCACACTCTGGGGAAAGTCCAGCCCTGAGCCTGCCAAGTGGAGGCCCAGGTCTGGAGCCACTGCACTCCCCACCCCTTCCTTCTCTCCCCACCACAGCAAAGAGGCTGGGAAAGAGAGGTAGATGGTAGTATTGGTCAGCAGCAGCTGGTCATTAGGAAGAAGCATGGATTTTGGAGGCTGACACGTCTGGGTTTACATCAACATCGTTAATGGGCAAGTTGCTAACCCCCTATAAGCCTTAGCTTTCTAATATGTAAAATGGGTTTGATATTACTTAGCCTCCAGGGTTGCAGAGCTCTATAATATGAAGTATATTAAACATAGAGTATGCTGTTTGCACAGAGTAGCTAGCTGTTCAACCAATGCTACTTACCTTCCCTAACCCCCACCTCCTGCATTTTTTTTAATGGCATATGTCTTAGTGCATTCAGGCTGCTATAAAAGAATGCCACAGATTGGTTAGCTTAAACAAGAGACATTTATTTCTCACAGTTCTGAGGGCTGCAGTCCAAGATCATGGCACCAGCAGATTTGGTGTCTGGTGAGAGCCCGCTTCCTCATAGATGGCCCCATTCATGCTGTGTCCTCTCATGGCCAGAGGGATATGGAAGCTCTGTGGATTCTCTTTTATAGAGGCATTAATCCCATTCATCACCTCCCAAAGGCTCTGCATTCAAATTTCATCACTTTGGGGGTTAGAATTTCAACACAGGAATTTCGAGGGGGACACAAACGTTCAGAGCACAATAGTATAATGTTTAAAAATATGCAGAAAACTTCTTTTCTCTTGAGATTTCTAAGAAGAGAAGAGGGTGGATGTCCTTCTGCTACAGAGTTTTGGAGGCAGGGTGGGCACAGAAACTCTTCTGAAGTGACTTTAACTCTAAAATCTTGATTATGATAGGGGTAGTCTTTTTATGTGTGGGGGCTTCATTTGCACTGTCTTTTTTTTTGGTTAAGCTTCTGAATATCTCTGTGGAAACCCCACATTCCACCACCGACCAGAGTGTTTCTTAGGTAATCAGATGGAGGGGAAACCCTCTCAAGAGCCCTTGGCTCACCATCAGCCCTCTGCAGAAGTGAGGCCCAAGGTTGGTGGCCATCAGGACAGGGGCCTGACCCACTCACATGCAGGTCAAAGTAACTGCCAAACAGCCCTGGGCCAGAGCCAAACAAGATGAGGCAGGACGTATGAAGTCATCTGGATGTTATTTTATATGATGTAAAACATCTGAGCACTAGGGACCATTTAGAAACAAGGAGTTCTGGAGGAAAAATACCTTGGAAGATTGAACTTTTCCACTTTTCACTAGCATAAACAGAGAGAGATTATGAGCTGTAGGTAAAAATTGCTGAGGAAACAGATAATAACAAGTGTTTGTGAGGAGGGAAAGAAATTTGAACCTTGTGTCCTGCTGGTGAGAATGTAAAATGGGGCAGCCACTGTGGAAAACAGTGTGGCAGTTCCTCAAAAAGTTAAATACAAAATTGCCATGTGATCCAGCAATTCCACTGTTGAATACAGACCCAAAAGAATTGAAATCAAGGTCATGAAGAAATACTTGTACACCCATGTTCACAGCAGCATTATTCACAGTATTCAAAGGTGGAAGCAACACAAGTGTCCATGAATGAATGAATGAATAAACAAAATGTGGCATGTACACATAATGGGTTATTATTCAGCCTTAAAAAGGAAGAAAACTCTGGTACATGATATAACATGGATGGACTTTGAGGACATTATATTAAGTGAAATAAGTCAGTCACAAAACAACAAATGTTGTATGATTCCACTTACAGGAGGTACCTAGAGTAGTCAGATTCATAAAGACAAAAAGTAGAATGATGGCTGCCAGGGCTGGAGCGGGGGAGGATGAGAGGTTGTAGTTTAATGGGTACAGACAGATTTTAGTTTGGGAAGATAAAAATGTTCTACAGATGGATGGTAGTAATGTTTGCACAAGAAGGTTAATGCCATGGAACAGTACGCTTAAAAATGGTTAAGATGATAACTCTTATGTTATGTTCATTTCACCACAGTTAATTTTAAAGAGAGCTGAGGACATGGATCTGGGCAGGATTTACTCAGGTGATTGGAGGACTCTACTCTTAAGGAATGACTGATGGAGAGTCTTCTATAGAATTGAGAGACAGGTTGGTGGGCACAGGCAGGAAGCCAATGGGGTGTTGTGGACCAAGAGAGGTTTCCCAGAAGAAATGGGTTTTGAAGGATGAATAAGAGTTTGAAAATAGGACAATGTCAGAGGAGGGCATTCTGGCCACAGAGACTGGCACCTGCTAACATCCTTGACCATTTGTCCCCTCTATTCTGTTCCTATTGCCACTGCACTGTTTGCTGCAGCCCATATCCTCTAGACCTGCTTAGTTTATTTCTGGCTGCTGAGACCTGGTCTGTTAGTCCAGGCAGGGTCATCAGGGTTGTTTTGATGGCAGTGCTCAGGAAGAAAGAATATACACATTTTTTCCCTTATATTCTACAGTTTCTGATTCTGAAGGTCTTAGGGAGGGGTGGAGAATGCATAAGCAGAGGGAATGGAGGGAAGGCATACAATGACTGTCAACACCTCTGCAAAGGGTCATAGACTTTTTTGGGTGATGAATATGTTCATTATTATGACTGATGATGGTTTCATGGGGACATACATGTATCAGCTTATCAAATTATATCCTTAAATAGGTGCAGTTTATTGCACATGGTTCATATTTCCATAAAACTGTTGAGAAGAGTATAAGTACCTCATCATTTCTAGCTGCTTTTAAAAAATGTTCATTTTCCAATATAAAATTAATACTGGATCACCAGAGAAATTTGGAAATCTGTGAAAGCAGGAAAAAGGAAGTAAATCACACATTGTCTTTTTGTTGTTGTTCTGTGAGGGGGATCATTAACAAAACCAAAAATATGTACACGGGGCTCACCCATGAGCAAGCCTTCTGCTCTAGCACCAGTAGGCCAAGCTGCCTAGTCCTGCTGAGTGGAGAGTCCCTTGGGGATTTGTATCCTGCAAATATCCAACTGCCCCTCGTCATAAGATTCTGGTCCAGTAAGTTTAAGAGGGAGACCTAGAAGCTGAATTTAAAGTGAGCTTCCCAGGTTACTCTTGTCCAGGCAGTCCACAGTCCAGTTTCTGAGAAATGCTTAAACAGTAAATGGATCACAAAGTACTGGTGGTCCTTGATCTTTTCTCCCTTGGCCCCAAACGTATTACTAATCCCCCAGATATAGTGATGGGGTGGCCGCTGTGTGGTGAGACAGACCCGCTGACTCCAGCCTTAGGAAGCCTTGTAACAGCAGCAGCAGCAGCAGTACTATCAATGGTAGTAATAGTAGTGGTAATATTAATGGTAGTAATAGTTAGGCTGACCAGAAGTACCATTTGAAACAGGACAGAAAACAATGGTACTGTCCTGTTTCAAATGCTACATAAGGTCATCCTAGTAACACCTTGAATTTAGCCCAGTGAGACTAGGCTGACCACTTGTAGCATTTGAAACAGGACAGTACCGTTGTTTTCTGTTCCATTTAAAATGATACATCTGGTCAGCCTAGAGTAGTAATATTAAAAGCAGTGACAGTAGTAGTAATGTTAATGGCAATAATAGTAATACATGGTAGTAATAGTGGTAGTAATATTAATGGTAGTAATAGCTTGCATTTATTGAGCACTTGATCCATCCCAGGCAGTGTTATGTCAGTGCTAGTTGTTAAGAGCAAGGTCCTGCAGTGAGATGTTTGGGTGTGAACTTCATCCTGCCACCACTAGCTGTATAGCCTCAGACAAATTACTTAAAAGTCCTAAATTTTGCATTTCTCTGAAAAAGATATGCAAATAGCCAGCATGTACATGAAAAGCGTTCAATATCATTAATCACGAGGGAAATGCAGATCAAAACCACAGTGAGATTAGTCAGAAAATCAGTGCCAGTGAGGATGTGGAGAAACCAGAACCCTTGTGCACTATTGGTGGCAGTGGCGCAGCCCTGGGGAAAACGGTGTGAAGCGTCCTCAATAAATTAAATAGAAAATTACCATTTGCCCCAGCAATTTCACTTCTGGGTATGCACCCAAAAGAATCAAAAGCAGAGACTTGGACGAATGTCTACATACTCATGCTCATAGCAGCATTATTCACAGTAGCCAGAAGGTGGAAACCACCGAAAGTATTCACCAGTGGGTGACCAGATAGACAAAATGTGGTCTCTACTTGCAATGGAATGTTTTACAGCCTTGGGAAGGAAGGACATTCTGACACATGCTACGATATGAATGAACCTTGAGGATATTATGTTAAGTGAGATAAGCCTGTCACAAAAGGACAAATATTGTATGATTCCATGTACAGGAGGTACCTGGAGTGGTCAAACTCAGAGAGACAGAGAAGGGACAATGAGGGTTGCCAGGTTGCCATGGAATTACAGTTTAATGTCAGTTTGGGAAGATGAAAAAGCTCTGGAGCTCGACGGTGGTGAGGGTTGAACAACCGTGTGTGTGCTCAATGCCACTGCACTGAACACTTAACAAAGTGGTTGAGGTGGTAAATTTTATGCTGTGTGTACCACAATTTAAAAAGACAGAGGAAAAGGAAGTCCCAAGTTTAAGTTTCCTCATTTCTGAAGTTCGGGAAAAGCCTCGCCCATCTCTGAGGTTGGGATGGTTGAGCGGGTGGACCCAGTAATGCCTGAGGTAAGTGGCTGGCCCAGAGCGAGTGGGGACGGTCGGCTCTTCTCTGGGTGGCCTTGGGCGCATCCCTGCCCCTCTCCTGGCCTTACATAGAAAACCAGCTGGGATCATTGCCAAGGTCCCTATCCTCCACTGACAATGATGCTCTGTGTGACTGCCGGTTGGAATCACTCTCCCAGAACCGGAAGCACGCATCTAGGGGACAGCCCTGCCACCTTTATCTGGTTGGCAGCAAGGACTAAGGGTGCCCTGCTGAGATTGTCATTGCTGGGGTGATGTGAGGTAAACCAGGGTTTGTAACTCTTGCCTCCCCACCTGGAGAAGCCCAACGGTGGCATCTGACAGACCTTTCTCCTACCGGCTAATGACAAATGTGTGGTGTGTGCATGCGCATGCGCACAAGTGCCTGTGTGTGCACATCCACAGGTGAATGTGTTCTGTCTGTACGAGGTGATGCTGGAGGTGGGAATGTGGAGCGGAGGGATGCTGTGCTTAGTGTCACTCCCCTTGGCAATGAGGGACAATAAAGAGTTTTTACCATATTTATAGAGGGCAGTGTTTTTTTCAGCCTCGGCTGCATATTGAGGAGTCTTATACGAATTCTGATGCCTGAGTCCCACCTCTGAGGCTTTGATTATATTGGTCTGGGGGTGGCCTGAGCCCCAGGATTTTTCAAAGCTCCCTGAAGGTTTTATGTGTGGCTAGGCTGGGAGCTGTTGCTCCCTGGGGTTGAGGTGAGAAGTCCCCGGCCCACACTAGCTGGGCTGGGCTCTGTCCCAGGGTTGAGGAAGCTTGTGTGGTGTGTGACGGAGGCTACCTGTAAGCTGTTTATTGCCTGCTTGAATTACTGGGTAAATATTGACCCGAAGCTTGGGTATCCCAGGAGCTACCTGTTGTTTCCACGGGCACGTCTCTGGTACATCTCACACCTTTGTCTGGTTTGGGCTCTGTCAGCCAAGGGATGGGTGACACAGGCAATGTATCCTCCTGAGGGACACAATACCAGGTCCCTTCATGCAGACTGGGCTTTGCTGGTGGACATATCCCTGTACGGGAGAGGGGAGAGGGTTAGGTGGTGGAGTCAGTCTAATTTTTGCTCATATGAATCATGAGAACTTGTTTTTTTTTTTTTTTTGCTTTGTTGGTATGTGGGTAGCTCCCTGACTGGGAATCAAACCCAGGCCGCCGCACTGACAGCGCCAGCGCCAAGGCCTTAAGCCACTACACCATCAGGGAACTCCCCGAATTATGAGAACTTTGACAAGTGTTTTAAGCTGTCTGAACTTCAGTCTCCTAATCTATATGGCAAGGATAACAGGAGCTGCCTGCAGGATAACCGTGAGGATGAAATGCATACCATATGTAGCATACCCTTCACATAGTAGTTGCTCAATAAATTTTTTTTTCTGGACTAGAGAACCAGCTGGTTGCCTGATCTGTGGGGAGTTGCTTTAGTCTTCGTGCCAGTAAGTTTATGTGTATTAACCAGTGAGTATCTGGTGGCTCATGGGCAACTACTGAAAGAGACAGAGCTCATTCTCTTCCCATCATGGGCTGAATTGTGGGTCCCCACCCTCAAATTCCTATGTTGAAGTCCTAACTCCCAGGCTAAATGTGATCTTTTTGGAGATAGGATCTTTAAAGAGGCAATTAAATTAAAATGAGGTAATTGGAATGGGCCCTAATTCAACACTGTTTGTTGTTGTTTTTGTTGTTGTTGTTTTAAGAGGAGATCTGGACACAGGGAGAAGACAGCCATCTACTAGCTGAGGAGAGAAGCCTCAGAAACAAACAACTCTCCTGACACCTTGAGCTCAGACTCCAGTCTTTAGAACTGTGAGAAATTACATTTCTGTTGTTTAAGCGCCCTAGACTGTGTTACTTTGTCATGGCAGCCCAAGCTGACTGATATAAATCCCAATAGCAAACCTGCTTCAGACCCCTCCCCACGCCAACCACATCAACATTCACCCTCTTCTGCTGCTCCAGCAACTTCTAAATCAGGCTTGTCCAACCTGCGGCCCACAGGCCACATGCAGCCCAGAACAGTTTTGAATGAGGCCCAACACTAATTTGTAAACTTTTATAAAACATTATGAAAATTATACACAGACTTTTTTTCTTTCTTTTTTTTTTTTTTAGATCATCAGCTATCATTAGTGTATTTTATGTGTGGTCCAAGACAATTCTTCTTCCAATATGGCCCAGGGAAGCCAAAAGGTTGGGCACCCTTGCATTAAATGAATAGTTTAGGCCAGGGTTTCAAGCCAGACACTTCCTTGCAGTGGGCACTCTCTTGTGCATTGTAGAACGTTTAGTGACATCCTTGGCTTCTACTCCCTGGAGGCCAGTAGCCCTGCCCCCTCTCAAGTTGTAACAACCTAAAATATCTCCGGATATTGTCAGATGTCCCCAGGGAACAAAATTGACCCGGTTGAAAACTCCTGTTAGGCTTGCTGGCATCTCTGAATTTCTTGAAAAAAACACTGCTGGTACATCCAAGGTCAGGATGACACTGATGTTAATTTTGTTGGATCGGGAATCAGAGACCAACAGCAGTTTCGGAGGCCGTGTGCTAAATGGGGTTGTGTAAGAAAATGGTAGCAGGAACAGGACCTCCCATCCTAGTTAAGGTTGGCGAGACTTCTTTTCCTGACATTTTGGCTTCCGTTTCCTATCAAATTGAGTACAAGGTAAATGGGAGAGAATATACTCTTACCAAGCAGAAGCTCTGACAATAGCCAGATTATAATTTTCAGAAAATGGATCATCACCCATTCCACCTCCCTCTCTTTCTTTACTGATTTTCTGCAAAATTACTTTGGCCCTGAAACTCCCTCAACTTCTCCAGTAAACACTGGTGAGTGCCCTCAGAGCACTTGAGACTTCATTTTATTGGATTTGTCCACTGAGCATCGGGGTGTCCCTCCGTATCCCTCTGTCTCTCCCATGATGGCCTGAAGAAGAACGTGTCCCCTCCCCACCTACCAGTCATTGACATCTCGTGTAAATACCTTTGTTAAATGCTTTTCAGAGAGCTGGTTTGGGAAGAAGAGAATGGGGAGCTCCTGGAACTACCTCTTTGATGGTAACAAGTAACAGAGTCTTTGCTTGACCAAACTTTAGTCAGACCCCTGAACCTTCTCCAGGGCCCATCTGTGCACTCCCTTGTAACATCTCGTTTTCACAAGTCAGCTTAACTAGAACACCACCCCCTCAACTTCCCATATCTGGTCACCCTTGATATTCAATGAAGTTCCTCATGCCCCAGCGTCCCCCAGGTGATGTCTCATCACCCTGGCCTTCAGCAAGAATCCTGTTAAGTTGGTTTAATCAGAATCCCCTCACCCTTGAAGTATCATCTGAGTAATTCTCCATCCACTGGCTCCCACCAGGCTTCTTGGCTATGATTTCCCACTTGCTCAGGCTGCATTCAGAGCTGAGCTCAATCTCTCTCCCCACTGTAAAATCCCACTGCTGTGTCCCCACACCTAGGCTGAGGTTCCTGACTTAAATCTGCCTTACCCTCGTTAACAACTGTCATTGATGGATTTTCCTTTGGCACCCGTATGGTAGCCCTGCTGGGTCATTTTGTATGGATTGCTTCACCAGCTGAGTTTTATCTATCATGAGACAGCTTTATAAAAATAAAATAAAATAAAGAAGCCTAGTTCCCACTGATCCTGTGGCTCTTACATGAAACATGTGTGTAAGGCTTCTGTGCTGGCCCCAGTTCTCAAAACTTTTGGCAAAGAGAGCCAAAAAATAGCTTCTGTGGAAATTATTTATTTAGTATTAATGGGGCAAAGAGAGATCTTGGCTAGACATTTCAAGTAAACAGGATCACTCCACATAGAGTTGTTTGAAACCAGAGATTTCCTGTGACCACCGCCCCCCGCCCCCAGAGTTTTAACAAGAGCCAGAGAAGTTATATTTATAGAAACCCCCTTAATTTTTCCTTCCACCCCAACATTTAATCCCAAATACAACAAATCCCAGAACATCTGCAGACAGTGGCCTGTTTGATGGATGAGGCCAAGAGGCAATCCCTTGGTGCAATTGTCTTGATAAATGAAAGGCTGGGTTGAGGTTGTCACAGTGTGACCGGGGGCAGGTGCCAGTGGGTATGTAATATTTTTAAGATGCTGTGAACCCAATCAATTAATAAAAACATTAACCCCCAGCACACAGTGTCTTTTGATCAGGTTTCTTAGAGGACTTTGCAAATTGCTCCTGACCTCAGCAGCTTAAAAGGGGTCCCAGGCAGACCCAGATGCAATGTGACTTTTTCCTATTTCTTTTTGAGCAATCCACCCTCTCTGTCTAAATCCTAAACATTTGCTTACATACTTTGTGGAAGTCAATTTGGGTGGAAGACCCTTTTGGAGGGGCTGTCAGCTGGACAGACTGCTGTACGATGTTTACTAGTAATTTCTCCTACTCAAGGACCTTCCTAATCCAGTCAGAGTTTCAGAACTAAAAGAGATTTCCAACGTGAGAGAGACAGAAGGACTGAGAGTTTCCAGAACAAGAGGATTTCTCTAGTGCTAACAGAGAGTCATCAAAATGCTGGGGTGGGGGTTGGGGGAAGGTCATAGTAGGAAGAGCATTAGAAGACCCAGGTCTCCATCCTGGTCACAGGTGATTTTGGGCAAGTCACTTAGATAGTTAGAACTTTACTTTTCTCATCTGTTAAATAAGAGAATAACATTACCTATTCTGCTTGGTTATTTCTAGTGAGATAATGCATGTAAGTGAAGTATAAATCACTGCTACTGTAGTTAAAAGGTATATGGGGATCTGAGCCGAGTCATGTCCATTGAACCTAATGCAGTGGAATGACTCACAGAGGCTATGGGGACCTCATCGGGTCGTAATTCCAGTCTTCTCAGAAAGGTCTGATGATGACTTCCAGCCACACCTGAGAGTACCATCGCTCTAGTGAACTTCTATCTCCTCTGGGGCCCCTTTGGGGCCAGAAAGTACCCCTAGGTCACCACAGCCTTCCTGTGAACCAATATTTGTTCAATTATAGCAGCATTTCTTTTCAGTGATAGAGGAAGGAAGAGATGGAAAGAGAAAATACTAGAATGCATTGCAAATAGCCAGGGTGAGTCTCAGTTTGTGAAACTTTTTTTTCAGATATTTTATGTACATACATGTTGAACTGTAAGAAAAAAGATATTGCTTACTGTGAGTTGTGCTTTAAAAAAATCAAAGGTGCTCTTACAGGAAAGACAAATATCATTTCTCATCACTTGGGCAGTTTTGAATCCAAAATGCAGCCAAGTGCTGACAGAGTCACCGAGGCAAGGAGCCCAGAAATGCCTTCTTGATTTGAGTCACAGGACTGGTGTGGTGACACCAATGTTGTGCCATCAGACAGGTTCTAATCCCAGCTCTTAACTTAGTAGCTAGAAGCCCCTCTGAGCCGTTTCCTAATCCTCAACACAATGGGCCAGCTTCCAGGAGCACCAAGGACTTTCCAAGGCTAACATTCTGGATGGGCTGACCAGATGTCCCGTTTGTAACAGGACAGAAAATGATGGTACTGTCCCATTTTAAACGGGACGTATGGTCAGCCTCGCCTCACTGGGCTAAGTTCAAGGCGTGAGCAGGCTGACCATAAACGGGACAGTGCCATGGTTTTCCGTCCTGTTTCAAATGGGATGTCTGATCAGTCTAATTCTGGGGTTTGTTACTTCTGCTTTTAGGGAACCATTGTGCTTCCTCAGTGTGGGAAGGAGCTGAGCGGGAGACCAGGCCTGTCCCCTCACATTTCGGGGCCAGTGCTCTGGGGATGGCCACCTCCCACATCACCACTTTCCTCTCCCTCCTTTTGGGGCTCCCAGTGTGCTTTGAACATCCTCGAAGTGTGTGGAGACAGGGATGTTTCCCAGACATTTCCTTCTGCTTCTGAGGGAAATAAGATTCTTCCTCTGTGCTGACAGTTTTCACCCCTTTGGATAATGTAGGGGACATTTTGAACAGTTTGGGCTGGGACTTTTGTCAGAAGCAAGATTGACAAACCCAGAAGCCTCCTGGCTTTGTCCTCAGGAGGGGACCTCCCATCACCCAGGTGCAACCCCCTAAATGTGCCCCCCGGAGCGGAGCGGAGGTCCTCTCCTCAGCCTCTCTTCCTCCGTCCTGTCTCTCACTTCCCTCCCCACTCTCCCCGTTATTTGCCACCTAAATCATGCTGTTTCTGAAGGAGCTTCCTACTTTGTAAATAGACTTATGCTGGTGTGTTTTTATTTGGGAGGAAACATTTACAAAGATACAAGTAAAACCAATTCGCAAAACTGCATCGCTTTGACGATTGCCTATTGTAAATATGAAAATTGTTGAACTGGAGGACACATCAAACTGATGTTCTTACACTGTGTTGTTTTTGGCTCCTTGTACTGCCTAAATCTGAGGATTATTCATCTGGGATAGTTTCTCACTTCCTTTGAGGTGGGGATGGAAGTGTGGGTAGTGGGTGGAGGGGTGGGTGATGAGGATTTCCTTATAAATTGCCTTTAGTAATTGCCTAACCAAACAATTTATTTATTTATTTATTTGCATTTTTGAACATTTTATTATGGAGAGTGTCAAACATACACTAAACTAGAGAGAAGAGCATAAGAAATACAGTAGATTCTCAGTTAACCGGCACCCATGGTGATTGGTAGATGCCGGATAAGTGTAAGTAGACTCTCTGTTAACCAGAATCCCAGCAAACTGCACTCTCAGGTGGTACTCAAGTGTGGGCTGCCCAAGCTCCAGCCGATGGACAGTCCACTGTATTAGGTACTCATCACATATCTTCGGCAATGATCAACTCATGGCTGGTATTTTTCATAAACACCCCCATCCATGTCTTCCACTGGATTATTTTGAAGCAAATCACAGATATCACTTCCATAAATATCTCAATATTTTATATCTAAAGCAGGGGTGTCCAACCTTTTGGTTTTGCCACATTGGAAGAAGAACTGTCTTGGGCTGCACATAAAATACATGAACACTAACGATAGCTGATGAGCAAAAAAAAAAAAAAAAAAAAAAAGTCCGTGCATAATTTCAATGTTTTAGGGAAGTTGATGAGTTTGTTTGTGTGGGGCCTGTTAACAGAGGGGTATGAGATACCCTCCTTCTGCAAACCTGGCTCACCTTGCCCCCTCCCTCGTTGCGTATTGGGTGGGTGGTGCCATCTCAGAGGCAGGCAGTCAGGAGGCAGAGCAGGGCGTGCCTACACTGCCTGGGTTAGCCCTGATCCTCTTAGATGCCAACAACTAAATGGGATTAGTGCTCCTGGGAAAGAAAACTGGGAGGGAGCTGGGAAAGCTGGGAGACCTGTCAGTCTGCAGCACAAGTCTAAATGCAATGCAGGAGAGAGGGAGCCCAGTTAGGTGGGAGTTTGTAGACTAACACGAGGTCAAAGGCAAGTTTGGGAAAGCTCACATTGTCGTCCCAGGAGCCCCGGGTGTCCCAGGAACACTGCCTTGTGTTCTGCGGCACTTGGTCGTTGGCGAGGCACAGCCCCTGGAAGTGGGAGGCGGGGCCTTCCTGTAAGCACAGCCCTGGATTTCGGAGCACAGAGGCCGGGGTCCCTGGTCAGGTAAGCCCTGGGAAGCTGAGGGTCTACTACGTGCGCTGCCAGGGCAGACTGCCTGATCTGGCCATTTTTGTACTTCCCTGATAAGGATCTTCTGCCCTCTTCACATGTCTCATCTTAAGGATACTTCTGCAGTAGGCAGGATCTTTCTTTTTTGTTATTCGTTACTCACCACGGATAATTCACAGGTCAATTGTGCAGCTTACCCTACAGCAAATGGACTTCTTCCAGAGTTTGGTTAGTAGATGCCAGGAGGTGGAGAAAGCAAACAGCAGAGGGAGGGGGGTGTGTGACCAGGGCATTACTTGGTTTTGATGGGGTGACTTTCCTTGTGCCCTGTCTATCATCCTGATGTCAGTATGGGCTGCACGTTCTCAAGGGAGCAGATCAGGGTCACCTCCCTGGCGAGGAAGTAATGCACATTCTGTGTTCCACGGCGCGCGAGAGGGTAACCCAGCACTTGGGATCTCTCTGACCTTTGGCGATTTTGGTGAAGTTGGCTCCAATCCTGTTCCTAGGCTGGGTAAGCTGGGTGGCCTCCTGAGAGCTCTGGGAACCGTCGGCCTCACTTCCTTATGGCCCTCGCCTCTGCCCCTGCGTCCAGGTGTGTGCCAGGTCCATGCAGCCTCCTGCCAACTGGCACTTCTTCATTTCTTAAACAAGAAATCTAATCACAATTATATTTCATGAGGTTAGTAAATTTACTGAAGTTTAGCTTTTGTGGGTAGAGATCACTGCAGCGACACCCTGCTACCACCTAGCTCCCCTGCCCTGCTCCTTCCCTGTCCTTTCCAAACATGTGTGTTCTCTGGGGTATCTGGGTCCCTCAGCTCACACTCAGGCCCTGTAGGGAGCATAAACTCTGCTATAAGTGTTCCTCTCCCTGACACCTCTTACCCTAAACCTGCTTTTCCCAGGCCCTGGATTACTGAGAGGAAGACTCTCCATCCCTTCATGATCAATTTTTGCATTTCTATATTTTTCAAAGTAATTTCAAGCTTACAAAAGAGTTACAAAAATCATACAAAGAACTGCCATATACCCAGATTCCCCAAATGTTAACATCTTGCAGAATCACAGGACAATGATCAAAATGAAGAAATTGACCTGGATGCCAGGCTTGCTCATCTAATCAGAAGGTCTTATTCAAATCTTGCCAATTGTTCCACTATTGCCCTTTTTTTGGTCCAGGATCCTATTCAAGTCAGGTTCACATACTGTATTTAGTGGCCATGCCACCTCAATCTCTTTTAATCCAGATTCTAGGTCAGAGGTCAGCAAACTTTTTCTGTAAAGCACCAAATAGTAAAAAATTTAGGCTTTGTAAGCCATGCCGCCTCGTTTAACAATTATTTTTATTTATTCTAAGTAGCTGCCAAATCCAGGCCAATAGATGAAATACTAATAAATAGTCCCCTAAATAGTATTCCCCCATTGAAACTGCCTGACAACCATCTGTATTTATTCAGTGTACTCTAAGCAAACTTTTCTGGTGAATGACATGTCCATGGGCTATGGCTGACTGCATCCATGTTTTGGGACAGGAGGAGCAAGTATTTTCTGAGGCTGACAGCCTAGGCAGTGGGGCAGAAGCTTAGTCTGGGATGTCTGCTTACTGCCATCACTTAGATGCAGACTCTGTCCCCACCTGCCAAGCTGTCACTCTACCCCTACCTGCCCCCGCAACCCCTTCTAAACACCTGGGAAATGATCTCTCCTTTAGATTTCCTCCCCGCCCCCCAAGTGAGACCCTTGGCATCCCAGACAGGCAGAGTCAGCTGAGGACGGTGGGAGAGGCCAAGGGGAGGAGGAGGGGAGGGATGGCGAGGCAGCCCTGTGCCTCCTTAGCAATCAAAGCCATCATTGTTCGCAAAGAGTTAACCTGCATACCAGGCTTGCAATTAGCAAGGAATAATGGGGTGTGATGGGTGTAGAACAACGGCTGGAACTGATTTTCAGCCTTATAGCAAGAAACTGCCCTGCTGATTCCCCTTCCTTATTTCCTGGTAACTTGCAGGCGGCAGGCTCAGTAGAGCAGAAATCCTTGGGGGAAGGGGAGTGGAGGGCAGGGGAGCAATCTGTCTTTGAATAATTTAAACAATGCAGCACAGCCAAGCTAAATGGAGCTTATCAAATGTTACACCTCTTAAAGCTGCAATCAGAGGCGGCAGGATATTAACTGCAAAGCCCCCGTTCTGCGCAGGGGGAAACCAAGGAACAGACCTGCTACTTACTGGAAAGAAAGGGGAATTGGGGAGGTGGCAGGAGAGAGAATTAGATCCATTTTGTAGGCCAGGAAGAAGCAGACATCTGAGGACAGGACAGAGGAACAGCATTTACTGAGTACCTACACTGTATAGGATGACAGGCCCTTTTATAACAGGATATTTTCTTTAACCTTTGCCCCAGTTTAAAAAGCACATGCTATTATTCATATGCATGTTTAAATAGAGAAGCAAGTCGCTAAGACTTGTTCACGTCAAAGCCAGAAATCCCTGACCCCAACTGGCCTAAGAGAGGGGATTTTTTTTCTCATGGAGCTAAGATGTCTAGTGAACCAGTTTAATTCAGGGCTCAAGTGATGTCACCAGGACCCCATTTCTCTCCATCTGTTGGCTCTACCTGCTACTCTGTTGGCTTTGGGTTCAGGCTCCTTGAAGAAGTACAGTGACAGCAGCAGCGCCAATTCCTGTGTCCTCTAAAGTTCACACTCAGTGAGGAAAAACTCTCTTCTCTAAAAGGTGAAGCAGGAATTCCATTTCCAGTCTAGATGGGGTGACAGGGACCCAATTCAACTCTAATTTAAGCAATTAAAAAACAGAACACACATATGAACGAATGGTGTTTCCACAATGAATGACATGCAGTGCAGGGTAGCAGCCCCTGACAGAGGGAAAATAGGAGAGCGTTTCTAGGCTGTAGCACTGGGAGAAGAAACACAGGTGGAAGTCCTCCATGGGGAGGACAAGGCAGTGAGAGTTCACAGGACAGAGCAGTAGAGAGATGAGAGAGAGATTTGGAGACCTGCAGAGGTTCTCCTTAAGTACTCAGAGCACTGATGGATATATTCATGCAAGGAAGCTACTGGAGGCCAGGGAGAGAGCCCCTTAAAGGAGGAGGCATATCAATCCCCAGAGTTTATACAGGTCAGGAATAATTCATGTTACCACCAGCTAGAGGGGAAAGCCTAGCAATACTTGGGGTGTTTGGTAGAGTACTCAGAGGGTTATGGCCTCTGTAGTGGCAATAAGTCTGATTAGCTCTAGACTTAAGGTTGATCTGGTCCTGACAAACAAATCTTACATTCCTTGAAAGGAGTTGTTCCCATGCAACTTAACTGAATTCTAAAACAAAACTCAAGAACATTGAAAAGAAGACAAAAATATTCAGCTCCTGAGAAGGTAAATTTTACAATGTCCCTCAGCCAATTCATAATTACCAAGCATGCAAAGAAGCAGATAAATACGATCCATAATGAAGAGAACTATCAATCAATAGAAATAGACCCAGAGATGATACAGATGATAGAATTAGCAGACAAGGACACTAAAATAGTTATTATAAGTATATTCTATACATTAAAGAAGAGAGAGAACAGTGTGAAAATGACATGGAAGATATAAAAAGATATTAAAATATAACTTCTAGAAATAGGAAAAAACCCCCAATGTCTGAGATAAAAACTAGACTGGATAATTAAACTTCAGAGAAGAAAATAATAGTGAAGTTAAAGAAACAGCAATAGAAACTATTCAATATGAAACACTGAGAAAAAGACTGGAAAAACTCAAGACAACGTCCAGTGGCCTAATGTACATATAATTGGAGTCTCAGAGAAGAGCAGGTGGACAGGGATTTGTGCATGGAAGATGCTCAATTGTTGAATAAATGAATGATCCAGATGCTTTATAGACTTCTACTCTATGAAGTTGGGTCTCATAGTATCAGTTTTAATAACAAAGATGGTGATGATGATTCATTCATTTATCATATACGATGTGAGGCCTTGGATTCTGGACATGATTTGAACTAGAAAAGTGGGAATCAGGAAACATGGTTTTATCTCTCAGTGAACTTGTATACATAACAAATCTTGCCCCTTCTCTTGCCATCGTGGTTCCCTCCTGTAATATGAGAATATTAGAACAAACTATTCTCCAAGAGCCCCTCCCCAGTGTAAACATTTGAACTATTTGTATTGGTTTCTGTCACTTGTGTATTCCTTTTACCCCCACAGCTCCTATCACTTGGGTGAGAGGTGTTTCTTGGGTGGTATGGAAATCTGGAGACCAGCTCACATTCCCTAAATGGAACCACATGAGAATAATCATTATGTTGGAAAAGTTTAATTTTGTCAAGTACATGCAAATACCTACATTGTAACCACTGAGGCACTGAGTAATGGTTCTGTTGGATCACTGTCAGGAGTGGGTGAGGACAAAAAGTCAGGTCAAGCAACAAACGACTGAAGAATTTTTGGCAGAAGATTCAAAGGACCCTAGATTTGGGGTATTTGAAGGGCTGCTATGAAGAAGGAGGGTTAGACTGTGTAGGGGCACCTTTAAGTTCTGCAAGATTGGGAGTCTGTCTTTCTGTATATCTGGAAATGTGACCTTTCCCATCTCATTCTTCTTTGGGACACTGGAGAAAGGCGCTTTGCTGAGAAAGAAGCATGAAACAGATTCGTGCAGGAATGCTGGGCGGTGAGATGGAGAGAGCCCCCGAGGCCTTTCCGGGCTTGGCTTTGTTTTTTTCTGCATTTCTGCCTGGGGATCCTAAGAAAGAGTCTGCACGCTTATCATATGTTCTCCTTATGGCTTAAGCTAACTTTAGCTGATTCCTGTAATGTGCTACTTCGAGCCCTAACTTTTTCAGGAGCCCAGTGAGGAGTGCAGGTGGACCTACTCTAGGTATGGTGCAATGCATTGCACCACAGCTAGAGAAGTGTTGAAGATAGCTTCACAAGCCTGGGAAGGACTTCTTTTAGAAGAGGTGAGTCCCTCATCACGGTGTGCAATCAGGAGTCTGGGGATGGCAGGATGGACACAAAAGCTCATTCAGTAAAATGGGATAGATGACATCCCTTCTTCCCCCACTCTTTATTCTAAGAATAATGCAGGTAATACACATGAGTACCTTCTCTACAAGAAAAATGTACTTCAGTCCACAAGTTTTCAAATGTGTCTTTTAATGCACTCTTGAATGCTGACTAAATATATCTCTAAGGACTTGCATAGTCATTAATAATTTTTTATAATAATAAAGAATATTTTTTCATGTTTACCCAGTTTTCTTTGGACCCAAGAATTACTGAGTTACTGAAATGTAGAAAAATAAAAGTATGTATTTTTTTAAAAAAAGCTTTGATTCATTCTGGAAGAAAAACTTATTAGGCTCTTCCATTATAGTCACCTTCAGTTACGTGATATTTGTTTGTACATGAGATCTTCATAATGCTAATATTATGATAAATAATACTCCTTGAAAACATGATATCAAAAATTTTTAATAATGTTTGATGACCCTGAAAGTGGCACCTGATCCTCTGGTTCCCTAAGTAAAGCATATTGTATATACCCTTTTCTTGATGAGAAGAGTCCTCATGATAAGAATCATTTCTTACACTTTACAGTAATGCAGCGATGTCCTCTAAGGTCACTGAATTTTATACAGCTATTTGCCCTTAAGCTAAATTACCACATTGGTCTGCTGTTCATGGGTTAAGTTTTAGCAAACCCACTTTTAGGCTGTCTGCCCTCAGCTCCCACTAGTGATAGTGCTCATCTCTCCAAGGACACATTGACATATGAAGACATTCACACATTATATACGCGGCACATGCACACACATTGACACACTCATACACACTGACACACACACATTAACACACTGATGCAGACACACATTGACAAACATAGGCACACACATTGACACAGGCACACATGCATTGACGGGCACTTGTACGCATGCGCAGGAAACGTCACCAGCCTATAGCTGCAGTATGGCTGCTGCACACCTTTCATGTCTTCGCCTGGAGTTTATAGCACTTGGAAAATGGTGGGCGTGGGAGGCCTTCTAGTCTTAGGTCAGGTTAAAACTCCCTCTACATATTTGGAGGGCGTCCAGGCCCTGTGAGCTTGCTCGTTCCCGGAGCAGATAACGGTGACCTTGCTGGTGAGGGAGGACAGCCCAGCTGAGGCCAAGGAGCCATGCTGGCTGAGCTGAGGTCACTTCTCCTCCCCCACTGCACCTGGGTTGGTGTTGATGTCAGAGACTGGTCTCAGCACTGGGCAGCAACACAGCGCTCCGCTCTCCAGGAGGAGGGGAGAACAGAGGCTGGCCCTGCAGGTTTGGGTGGAGGGGCTTTTGGGCTGATGGTCATACTTCAACCCAAAGGCACAAAGCACACCTCTCCAGAATGGTGACAGATTTCCCATCCTTCTGGGCCTGCGTCCTGCTCCTCCCACTCTGGCCGGGTCCTGCCCGGGAAAGCACAGTCTGCACCATGATGGGTGTGTGTATGTGGAGGGGGCCCCAAAGTAGAATGAACTCTTAGAGTCCTGAGCTTGGCCTTGGAGGTCATCTCATCCAAACAGAATCCTTTCTATTGCCACCCTCTTCAAGGGGCCATCCTGTCCCATTCAGTGACCACAGGTGATCAGGAACTTGCCACCTCTGGGAAAAGCCCATGTTATAGGTGAAACCCACCGTGTTCTTGCCTCTCTGTTGCTTCCACTCCCAGGTCCTGATTTGCCTCTGAGCCATTCAGGTTAGGATTAACCCTTCTCCCACATGACAGCCTTTCAAATATTTGGAAACAGCTGGCACGCAGACATTCGGCAAATATTGATAGGGTGCCTGCTAGGCACCAGGCCCAGGGCTGGGAGCTGGGGGTCCAGTGGCACACAGGAAAGGGGAGCAGGCCTCTTAGGGTGATGAACCTGAGGGCTGGGGGGACATATGGAGGCTGCACTGCCTAAGGGAGAGGGCAGCAAACCACACAGTGGAGGTCATGCAGGGGTGACTGAGATAAGGGTGCCGGGGGCTGTAAATGCTCCAGACAGACAGAGCAGGACATGCAAAGGCTGGAGGCACAGCATAAGCACCAGCTGTGAGATGTGCTGGACCCTATCCTGAGGCAAGGACAGGGGGAGTGGGTGGGAGCGTACAGCAGAGTTGTAAGGTGGGGAAGACAGGATCAGGTGTGGATTTTAGAAAGGCCACTCTGGCTTCGAGGTGGAGAAGGCATTTCCAGGGCTGTCCTCTGGCTTGGGCAGAGTCTAGGAGGGGCTGCTGGAGGTACTGGGTGCCTGAGCTCAGGTGGCAGCCAGTGGGTGAAGGGCAATGGGAGGAGTTGAGAGACGGTAACATATGGTCCAAAGGAGCCAGCTCTATTCACCTTCCTGGTGGCCCCTGGCTGGACTTTGGGCTGCTTGTGGTAGTCCCATGGCAAACCAGGGAAGGACTCAGCATCTGCGCCAGCCTGTTCTCCTGCCATCTCTCCATGGGGGCCTAGCTCAGCTGCCAGCTAAGCATGGACCTCCAGAAGACCATATAAAAGTGCAGTAGAAGTGCGTGCGTGCATGCATGTGTGTATGTGTGGGTGTTTGTGGAGTGGGGGTCAGGCTATTAGGGGTGGAGGGAAGGAAACTGTTTGATTAATGGGTGTCCTGTGAACCTGCACATTTGCCCAAGGTTGCATTCCTAGGCTTTCAAACTCAGGGCAGTTTGATAAGCTGAGACCAAAGTCCTCTTGCCTCCCAACAAGGAGAGCAAACAGGGCCACTCACTAATCCCAGCCCTGGCCTCTGGGGCCGTCTCTCAGCAACCAGCCCACCAAGTGGCCTTTCACAGGCCAATCAATTGGGCAGCCCTGGGCCTGTGGGAGGCCTGACAACCAGCTTGTCTGAGCAGGGTGGGAGGGAGGTGATGGCTCACCTGTCTAGTACGCAGTCTGAAGGCCCATGCTTGGCTGACGAGGTTGTCTGTAATTATAGCACTGGCTGAGCTGGCTTCCTTGTCCTCTCCTTCCTGCCACCCCCTTCCTCAGGGCAGCTTATCAGTAGGGCTTTCTCCATTCTTCCAGTGCCTGTTCAGAATGTTCTTCCCCACCCCCACAGCCTTTAAACTCTTTCCCTTGCTCCTCCTTCTCCAGGAAGCTTTCCCTGATCACTCCAACCTACATGGGACTCTCCCTTCTCCAGATTCCTACTGCCCTCAGAGTCGTGGCTCATGACTTAGTGCCAGACACTTCTCCAATCTGTCTGTATGTTTTGGCTTGAGATCACCAACTAGATTCAGGACCTTGAGGGTAGGGCTTACACTTTGGGACACCTCCCCAACCCCAGGAGAGCTCTGGGAAAATCATACAGGTAGAGAGGGCTTGAGAGAACAGGGGACAGATCAGGGCTGGAGGTGAGCAGCTCCAAGGCTGAAGCACTCAATCCCAGGAAGATGTGGAGGGCAGCCTCTTTGAGAGAAAGGCAGCCAAAGGATTAACCATGGGAGAATGTTTATTTCTGGGGAGTCACAGTAGATACCTGGGGGTGTCTGCCCAGCCTGGTACCACCCTTCTCTCTGGGAACTGTTTCTATTTTTGGAAGGGGAGGAGGCAAGGTGAAGGAGCTGCATTGTGGTGGCATGACTGGGTCCCTCACTCTGAACTGGGGCGGGCGTTAGGGTTGTGCTGGACCCTTCAGGGCCCTATAGATTCTTTTCTCTGGAAACTTGAGCTTAGGAGTGAGACACGCTCCGTTTCTGGGGTGTTTGCCTCTGGGGAGATGTAGACTAGCTATGAGTTGGCTCTATCCATGCGGGGAGAAGCTGTGGAAGACGGGCTGAGAGTGGGGAGGAAGCAGCGCAGTGGAAAGGCTCACAGTCCGGCTTACCTTGCTCTGGCTGCCTGGGCCATCGAAGTCGCCGCTCACTGTGCTCCTGAGAGCAAGGACTGTGAGTGCCCTCTTTACCGAGGGGAACATCAGTCTGGAAGAGATTCGGTAACTCCGTCCAATACCCCCAGCCAGTAAGAGGCAGACTTGATTCTATCCTGCCAGATGACTGAGTCCAAGTGTACCCTGCTGCTGCCTTTGCTCTGGAGAGCATCGTGGGTCCAGGCCCTGTCCTTTGTGAGACTCTGCTCTACACCCCACACTTCAGTTCCAGGAGGTACCAGAGAACTGTGGCCAAAACCGTAATAAGGTTTTGCTCTATCTATCTGTCTATCTATCAATTTATCTATCTATCTACCTATCTACCTACCTATCTATTCTATCTATTTATCTATCTACCTACCTATTCTATCTATCTTATATCTATCATCTACCAGTCATCTTTCTATTTTTCCATTTATCCATCTATCTTGTCTGTTATCTATTTACTTATCATCTATCAACGACCATTTATTGAGCTCTGTACAGTACTAGGCACTGTGGCAGGCACTGCAGTGCATTTCAGTTCTGCCTATTTGGCACAGATGATGAGGGATGGTAGATGATCAGGTGTCAATCTCTTGAAATTCCCCTGTAGGAATCATTACAAATGCAGACTCCCTGGCTCCATTTTTAGGGATTCTAATTCAGAATGGGGGATGAGATCATGGACCTGCTGCTTTAAGTTCCCCAGGAGAGTCTGATGTAGGTGAACCTTCAGGTTGAACGCTGAAAAACAGGTTCATTGAGGCCTGAATGGTCCGGGGAGGCCACCTGGGGTCAAGGCTGGGCAGCCTGCCATCCCCTGAGAGGGCCTGGGGAGCCTGAGGAAAAGACCCTGGTGTGGCAAGGGGAGGACACCCGGGGATGGTGGGCAGCCTAAGCAAGGGCCCATCATCTTCCCGTGACAGTGAGGGGCATGACCATGAGGCGGAGGAAGCAAGGCGCCCAGAAAATGCCACGGTTAACTTTTGCCCAATAACAATAATGTCACCAACAGCCACAAGAAAAGTAGTTTCTCATACTTCATCTCAGTGGCAAGTGAGTAACCTTCTGCATTCATTTCTAGGGGCTACGTGGACATTCCATGGTAAGGAGAGAGGAGGTGACCCCTAATACCTGATCCAGGACTAAAGAAACAAAGAAAACCAAGGGCCATTAGGACTGGGGTGGAGAGCAGAAGGGTTGCGAGCCCTGGAGGTCTTGGGTTCAGTGAGGATCGAGAGATGATCACTATCATTATTACTAACATTTTCGGTCATTCACGAGCCCGTGCTTTCTTCACAATGTCTGATTCAACCCTCAAGCAACCCCATGTTACGGAGGGCAAATGCAAGCAGTGTGAGCTACCCAGTGACCGGGTCAGTGGTGAGCGGAGGCATTCGTGCTCTCAGGCCGCCTCTGGGCGTGGCTTCTCCCTGCAGGTGGGCAGCCTCGAAACTCTCCAGATGGCAAACACGTGTCTTCTTCCCAGCCTCTCTCAGTGGCATAATGCCCTGGCCAAAGGATCCCTGAGACCACCATGAGGTTCCAGGCTCGGAGCTCTCTCTTGCATGGAGCTTCAGTCTCTGTCACTCTATGTCCAGCTTCCCTGCCAAGCAGCCTCCAAACCAGACAGCCAACCCCCACCCCACCCCACCCCTGCTGGTTTCCCAATTCCAGAGTAAGCTGCTGCCTCCCATGTGGGCCCTCCGGATCCCGCATCCCCCCACCCCTTTCAGCCTTCAGCCAAAACCCAGCAGCACCGCCTCTGCCTCCCCAACCTGCCCTTGGGGGGGCCCACCTTCTCCCACTCCTTCCTTATTAGCCTGTGTGAAAAGAAAAGGAATTTCTTTTGCCATTTATCCTTGCAACAGCCTCCAAAAGGAGTTGAAGGACATGCTGAAAAGTGTGAAAAAAACAAGGCCTGAGCTTGCCAAGAGGGCCCAAGCGGTTATTTTAATCATGTGGAACAGCCCCTTTTTCATGGAAAATTTTCTACTCCAACACCTGTGGCCATTAAAGGAACCCTCACTCTTTTCTACCCTGGGGTCCCAGGGGTCACCCTCTAGCTGGGGCTGGCTGCCAGCTCCAGTAATTATTCCCGCTGCCCTGCCCCAGCCCTTCCTCAACCCTTCCCAGTCCAGCCCTGCCTTCCCTCCGGCTGGCCTGGCGGGGGTGCGAGGACGCAGTTCTGCTTGCCTCCCTCCTCCTGGGAATGAGCTGGGACCCCCTTGCCCAGCACTAACTGCCTCACAGGACTTCAGTGCCTTCAATGCCCTAAAGTGCTCTGTGCCCACCTTACTGCAAAGAAAATGGGGAAGAGGGTCCCTAGAAAAATGATACCACCCAACCCTCCTTTGATCCATTGTCCTTGTAAGCACCCAGTTTTCTGTTTCAGATTATATATGCTCATTTTGGTTTTTAATAGATTATCTACACCGTTGGAGATGTAGTATAGCCTCCTGGCTTCTTTGAGGAGTAACAGATCCAAAGAGGTGAAGAGATGTCCTTAAAATTACACAGGACTCGGTGAAGATGGAGAGGGACTAGGAGTAGACTATGTTTGGAAGCCGAACTTCCCAAAGGAGCTGACTGCATTTTCTCCACTCCCTCAGTTGCTCCATGGTCCACTTCAGTCTTGCCTCCTCCAATCTCACCCTGAAGCAGCTCTTAAGGTCACCGATGACCTCAATGTCACTAAATCTGGCGGACATCTCTCTTCATCTTGACCTCTTAGCAGCATTTGACATTGTGGCCAGTTCCCTCCTCCACTTGGAAGCACTCTCCCTTTGCTTCTCTGCTTCCACATGCTCTTCATTTTCTTCTGACTCCTCTGGAAGCTTCCGGATCTGTGTTGCAGAAAATCCCTCCAGTGCTTATAACATTGGCGCTCCTCAAGCCTCGGGTCTTTGTTCTTTTCCTACTCTACACTTTCCCTTTGCAGTCTTGTCCAGACTCCATGTTTTTACCACCACCCATGTTATCTCCAGCCCTGACCTCTTCTTGGTGTCCATCTGCCTCCTTACTGATGTCACTTGAATGCTTCGAAGACACTTTAAACCTGTTTTCTAAAACTGAACCTGTGATCTCCAGGACTCCTGTGCTGTACAAGTCTGCTGGGCACCATTGAGCAAATTAGTGTCCTGTTCCTTCCAAACCTGGCCCTTTCTGTGCTCCTGAACTCACAGAATAGGGCCAACCAAATAGCACGATAGGCCAGAAATCTAGGAGTCATTCTTGATATCTTTCTCTCTCTCTCTCCCACCATATGCAATCTGTCACCTGGTTCCCCACCCTTAGGCAAGCTACCATCATCTCTGCAGTGGCTTGCTGGTGGTCTATCCACATTCCAACATTAGAACATGAGATACAAGGCCGTTAAAGTAGACATGGAAACAAGAGACAGATGTAGACTGACTATTGAGATGATAGCATTCTCTCACACATTCTAGAATTTGGACTAGATCTCTGGAGGAAAATCTATAAAATTTCATCAGGTTAAGAATGCCAACACATGGTAGCAAGTACACCCTAACTTCAGTATGTAGCACAGACTGTACTAAATTGCTTGGTATGGAAGGTGGCATCCAGATGTGTAAGCAGTTTACCTTTCACACCCGGTGCTTTGATTTCCTGTAAGGCTATTTACACATGCAATAGCAGTTCAAACAATAGAAGCAATATCCAAATCATGAAAAAAAAAGTAGGGACTTCCAAAATAATTAAACATTCCCTTGATATCATCAAATGTGAAACTGACTACCAGAGGATGAGACTCATAACTAATTTATCTTTGTGTTGCTGTAGTACCAAACATAATGCCTAGCACAAAATAGCTCCATATCTGCGTGTGTGCGCGCACGTGTGTGTGTGTGTGTGAGAGAGAGAGACTTTACTCTTTATTCATTAGTCAAGTTCTAAAAAATATGAAGCACAATTCAATGACAGAGGATGAACTAAAGGTGACACAATCTCTAACTTTCTCCCTGGCCCAGACTTCTCTCCCCTCTAACAATTTAGTGCTTGCTGGAACACCTTTACTGATGGCATAGGAAGGAGCAGGCAGAAGCCTGGTAAGTATAGATGTGGGGTTTGTGGGAAAGGAGCTGTCTGCAAGTCACTTCTGGTATCTGGGACCTGAATTTGAGGACTCTAAGCATTTTCATCTGATTAAAAAGCTTCAGTCCCACTCCAAGCTGACAATGTAAATTTGAGACCCCTTGTCTCCACTTTGTGGAAGAGTAAAGCAAGCCCTAAAGTGGACAGGTGGTTTGCAAAGGGCACTTAGAGAGTTGGTGGCAAAGCTGGAACCACAACCCGGTTCTCCAGATTCTCCCTCTAAGGATCCTTCTACTATAACAGGTTGCTTCCTGCAATGACTTGCGTGAGTCTCACCAATCACAGGAGGTTTCCTGTAATAAAAATGAGTTATGCACCAAAACAATGTTGAAACAGAAGAACAGAGTTGGAGGGCTTACATTTCTCAATTTAAAAACTTACTCCAAACCTACAGTAAAAAAAAGAGTGTGATACTGGTATAAAAAATAAATATGTAGACCAATGGAATAAAACTGAACTAAAATAAACCAGAAATAAACTCATACATTCATGGCCAATTGATTTTCAACAAGGGTGCCAAGACCATTCAATGGGGGAAAAATATTCTCTTCAACAAATGGTGACGGGATAACTGGATATCCACATGCTAGAGAATGAAGTTGGACCCCTTCCTCACACCATATGTAACTCAAAATGGATCAATGAGTTATATATATGAACTAAAACTATAAAACTATTAGAAGAGAGGGATAAATGATCATGAATTTGAATTTGGCAATGTTTTCTTAGATATGACACCAAGAAAGTATAAGCAGCAAAAATAGAAAAAGAAAGAAAAGAAAGCTGTACTTAGTAAAATTAAAAACTTATGCATTAAGAGAGTGAAAAATTAACTTACAGAATTGTAGAAAATATTTGCAAATCATGTGTCTGAATAAATATTTAATATTCATAATATATAAAAAACTCATACAACTCAACAACAAAAAGACAAAAAAATGAAATTAGAAAATGGGCAAAGGACTTGAATAGACATGCGCAAATGTCCAACAAGCAAATGAAAAGATGCTTTATATCATTAGTACTTAGAAAAATGCAAATTAATAACAGTGAAATACCACTTCATACCCACTAGGATGGCAATAATAATAATAATTCTGAAATTAACAACTTTTAGAGAGAATATAGAGAAAATGGATTCATTGTACATTGCTGGTGGGAATGCAAAATGATTCAGCTGCTGTGCAAGATGGTATGGTGGTTCCTCGGAAAAAATTAAACATGGAATTACCACATGATCTGGAACTTCTACTTCTAAACATATGTCCCAAATAATAGAAAACAGGTATGCAAAGAAATACTTACACATGAATACTTAGAGCAGCACTATTCACAATAGTTAAAAAGGTGAGAACAACCCGAATGTCCATTAACAGACAAATGAATGAGCAAAATGTGGTTATACATAGAATTGAATATAATTCGGTCATAAACAGGAATGAAGTACTGGTACATAGTACAATGTGGATAAACCTTGAAAACATTTTGCTAGGTGAAACAAGCCAGACACAAAACATCATATTATAGGGCTCCATTTATATGAAATATCCAGAATAGAATCAGAAAGCTGGTTGGTGCTTGCCGGGGGCTTGGGCAAGGGGAAATGGAGAGTGACAGCTTAATGAGTGTGGAGGTTTCTTTTAGGGTGACGAAAATGTTTTGAAACTTGATAGAGGTGATAGTCTTTGTTTTGCAACCTTGTGAATGTTCTCAATGTTACTGATACATACCTTAAAAATAGTAATTTTATGTTACGCAAATTTCACCTCAATTTTAAAAAAAGATTAATTTACTCAGAGATTCACCAAGAAAAGAAAATATTAAGCCCACTGTGTGCTTCTTATGGAGCAAATAACTATGTGACTGACAACTTTTCACATGCCAGCCAGTGTGAGAAAAAAAACCAAAAAACCACATGTATTTTCTGGAGCACGCAGAGTTGTGAAACACATGTACTGAATAAACTGAAATTATGAACTGATTGAACCCAAGAGGCCAATCTAGCTAGCCGGCTGAGATTTTCCCTCCTAACCAGAATGTGCTCCTGCCTCCAAGCAGCAGTGTTCCTATCCATCGAGCTGCATCCACTTTCCCTCTTTTCAAAGAGTGCAACCTTAGGATGGGATCCTGGGCTGGAGGTATAGTGAAATAAAAGGGAGGAATATCCAGGACACTGAGCTTCCACAAGCAGAAGGACCTTCTGACCAAGGACCAGTTAGATGTCCTGGGGTAAGAGGCTGAAGAATTGGTAGAGAGACCCTTAGAACAAAGCCACATCTGACCTAAAGACCGTCACCACCCAGGTCCTCTAATGAAGCTCAGGAATCACTAGCAGGAAATAGGTGGTCATTTGGCTAGACCGGCCTGGTAGGACAGAATCAGGGGCCTTACATGAACTGAGTGATTCAGGACAGGACGGTAAATGGACGAAGGATGGAAGGTTGAACCTGAAAGAAAGCAGCATCATGGATGGCTGGAAGGACCTCAGAAAGTCATGCCCAAGCATCTAGCTGGCTCTGGGTAAGCAGGGTTGATGTGCTTTCACCCTTAAACATCATCCAATGAACCACCAAGTCTATTGACTTACTTATTCTTCCATAGGTGACACCTCAGGTATCTCCCTTCTATCTGTGAGCACTCTGCCTGGGCCTTTGGGGCCCAGTTGCATACTACTATAGATATTTATGGACCTAATAAAATATCTGAGGGACTCTGAGCTCCTTCTGTCCAGGATAAGTCTGCTCAATCTTTGTTTTCCTCCACAAATCCTAATAGAATACTTTATTCTGAAAGGGTGCCCATGAGATATCTGTCTGTTGTGTGGATGACTGCAAGGACAGGCTTTGTCTGTCTGCAAGCTTTCCCTGGGGGAAACACAATATAACCCTCATGTGGTTCTGATGGGTATCAAACACAGAGGCCTCAGGGATGGCCTATGACCTAGGCTGATCCAATTATTTAATTGTTTAGCCCTTTTGCCCATAGTAATTGGTTCAGACGTGGGCATGTGATCTGAGCAAAACCAATCAGAATCCTTCCGTGAGATCTGACACATGGACTCCAGTAGAGTCTGTCTTCTTTTTGGATCATGAGCTGTGAGGAGATGGGCCAAGAAGGAATTTCCCATAGACATATTTCTTAACATGTTGAGAGTCTGGTGGGAATCAGGACAATTGTATGAGGCAAGCAAAGGCTGGACACGGAGAGAAAGACACACACGGCTTGGTGATGTTTGACATTTTAGTTTTGCCTGAAGTGATTATAGCTTAGACTGCTCAACTACAGGGCTGGTAGTTTCCCTCTTTCCCCATTTACATTGGTTCGAGCTGGGTTTTTGTTCTTTGTACTTGAAAGTCCTGACTAATAGCATGGCTGGATCATAGTGAGAGCAGTCTATTCTGAACTTCACGTGGCAGTAGAAGGACTCTCAGGCAGAATTTAGGGAGGACAGCATGAATCTGGTATGGCGCAGTCCTGTGATCCGCCATACTCTCACAGGTTATCTCAAAGCTAGGGCACAACTCAACAACAAAAAGGTAAAAAACACAAATTGAAAATGGGCAAAGTACTTGAATAGAGAAAAAAGCCAAAGAAAGCTTAGGAGCTTGGTGTTATGGATAAGCAAAATGCCTAGAGTTAGCTTGTCCAGCTTGCAGCCTACAGGTTGCATGTGGCCCAGGACAGCTTTGAATGCGGCCCAACACAAATCCATTAACTTTCCTAAAACATTATGAAAATTATGCACAGACCTTTTTTTTTAGCTCATCAGCTATGATTAGTGTTAGTGTATTTTATGTGTAACCCAAGACAATTCTTCTTCCAATGCGGCCCAGGAAAGACGCCAAAAGGTTGGACACCCCTGGCCTAGAGGATAGCAATGAAATTAGCCTTGGGCATTGGCAAGAGCAGCTGGGGAAGAGATGGAGAGGAAGAGAAGGCTGAACAGGGCAGGAAGATAAAGTCTCATCATACATGGAAAGTCAGTGTGGGCAGCAGAACCAAGTAAAACACAGCCCATGAGTAGAGACCAGACCAGGTGCCAGGATCTCATCTGTCTGTCCCACCTGCCATCCATTCATTTTGTATGCCAAGCACTGTGTCACCTTATAGAGTGAGTACAAGGACATCGCCCCAGCCCTCATATGTTTCATGTCTAATAGTGAAGACATTAAAGAGGAGTCTATTGCATGGAGCAGAGAAAAGGGGTACTGAACTTAGTCAGAGGGTTGAGGGAAGGCTTCACGGAAGAAGTCTATCTTCAATCCACTTAAATTCACGTAGCTATGGAATGCTTGGATGTGGGAACCACATTTGAATCTATTTCTTTAAAAAACATGGAGGGGGATATGTGTGTCGTTATATATAACCACAGCATAGAGTCATATGTGCCTGGCATACAGAAGACAGGTAGCTATTGCTACTACCTATAATTCCTGGATTAAGCAGAGAAGGGATGTCAATTTCCATTCATTTCCATATCACTAATACTGCCTCCTAGTCTGTTTGACAAGGACTGAAGTGTTGGGAATGTGATTAACAGATGGTGAAAAAGAGGGTGTCCTCCATTAGGCAGGGAGGGTCCCTTTGGTTCTACAGCTGTTTAGTGAGTATGTACTGATTGAGAGGTCACCCACCCTTGCTGCTAATAAGTAATTTTAAAAGCAACATCACATCTTTGATTCAGTGTAAACAGTTCTCTAACTACTTTTTTAAAATAGTAAACTATACCTGGTCTGGGGCTACATATCTTCGGTCTAATTAAACAAACCCAATAAACATTTATTAGGTGCCAACTATGTGCCAAGGCTGGGCTAGGCACTAAAGATGATGGGAGACATCATGTTGCCCTGAGAAGATTATGGTGAAGGAGAGACAATGAATGCATTACACTATGGAGTGGTTTAAAGGGAGAGTAGATACTTTTCAAGAGCTATAGAAACAGAGGAAGGAGTAATTAATTCTTCCTGGAGAAGGGATGAGGAATAGCAACAAGGGGGACATGACATTGAGGGATGTGAACATCGCCAAGGGTGTGAGGGGCATTCCTAGCCAGGGAGCACTTGGATAAGAGTCTGCAGATTCAAGTGGTGTCCCATGGCTTCCACTTGGGCTTTGTGGTGGACAAGATGGCTAAAAAGGCTGGAGAGGCAAGTAGGGTGTGAAAACTTTGTGAGGACTCTGGACTCTGACAATCAGGAGGCCCTGAAATGTTTTAATTAGGATCTCAGGTGGTCAGAGCGGTGTTCTGGAAAGATCACTCAGGCATAGGCTGACCAGATGTACCATTTGAAACGGGACAGAAAACAACAGTATTGTCCCGTTTCAAATGGCACATCTGGTCAGACTACTTAGGCAACAGGCTGAGTGATGAGCCACAGTCAGGCAAGTTGGGACTGAAGCTCAGCTGGGGGCGATGAACAGGAGACAGAGTGGTGGCCTGTACTAGGCCATAGCCGTGGGGAAATAAAGGGAGGGGGGCTTTGGATGTAAAATCGACAGGATGCGAGGCTGGAGGGAGATGGAGGATGCTTCACAGGCTTTTGGCTTAGTGACTTGGAGAACGTAGTTGGGATATTGTGAAGGGTGCAACAATGGAGTGGGGGTTAGGAAGAAGCCAGGCTGCCTTCCCTGGTCTGAACCCCCCTCACCCTGGGTGCAGAAAAAGAGCAGAGGGGTGGGGAGGGGATGTTGCTCCTGGATGCCTGTTCAGGGATTGAGGAGACTGACCGTCCCATTGTCTCACCTACTTTCTCTCTCCAATTAAGTCAAGGAAAATAAAGGACTCACAAACAAACTACAGTTTCAAACATGCAAACTGAAGCCATAGATTTATATATTATAAAGGGATTCTATTCCCTGAGATCTCAAAAAAGACTATAAACTCTCTCATTACACCTTGTCTTAATTGGGCTGTTTTCCTTCGCACCAGCTGGATTAATTCAACACGCTTCAGCGCAAAGCGGAAGATTGGCCTAAACCCTCGGGGTTTTCTTGCTGCTGCGGGGCCCAAGGCTTGTGAGCCCCGGGTCGCGCTTGGGTATTGCAGGCGTCCAAGAACCGGAGGCAGGGCGGGGGAAACACTTTAACCAAGGAACTTGGCAGGGGCAAGGGTGGTCTTGGCCTACTTGCCACTCCCGGGTAGATCCCGGAGCACGCTCTGGGACTAGGAGCCAGCGCCTGCACACCGCGCGCTCTCCCCGCCCCTTCCCTTCCCCTCCCCCTCTCCGCTGCACCCTGCCCGACCCCCGTCCCGGGCTCGCCCCCCCAACCCCGACCTGAGGGCCGCCCCTCCCCCTCCCGCCGCTGCCTGTGGCCACTGGAATCCCTGTCGCCCCGGGACTCAGCTGACAGCGGACAGACAATGGTATTTCCCATCAGCCTGAGTATCAGGAGCCGGCCTTATCCAGCGGTGTTTTTCTATTAGTCTAACACCCCATTGTCCAGCCCTTATCACCGAAATGTTGATGTCATGCCTGGCTTGGAAGTGGTTTCTGCTCTCTCGGACAGCTTCGCTTTAATTGGGGGAGGGGGAGGGGTGGAGGAGCCCCTTTATCAGAATTCTCATGAGAATTCACTCCTTGCCTCCTTCCAATAGGGCTGCTGAGGGCGCCAGGGTGGGGTGGGTTCCCAGCCCCAACCCTTGGCCTTTCTTTCTGTCCCTGGGTCTCCCTGGAGCCCGTGGCCTCCCTCAGAGCTGACATGCTGAGGATGGTGGTGAAGGTGCTGTGGACAGCTTTTGTCTCCCTGCGCTTTGGGCTCTGGTGTGTTGGATACTTGTGGTGTCCCTTTGGTCACCTCTAGGTGCAGAGGGGCCCACGGTGCTTCCTTCTCTGAATCCCCTACAGCCGCCGAAGGCCCCACTAGAGCGCGTTGTTAGGAGCTCAGTAAATACGTATGCGGGGTTAAAGGAAAGGGCAGCCAGCTGGGAAGGTCCAACCTGACAGCAGATAGAAGAGGAAGACCCAGCTTCATCTCTATGCATCTCCTGCTACGCCCAGCAACACCCCCGCCCCAGTTGTGCCCGCTTCTAAGGAAGGCCTTCAGAATACGTCTGTGCTGTGGTGCTGCTTTGGCCTTCTCTGGTCCTGTTTGTCATAGTGAAGGTCCAATTACAGGAGACTCGTGTGTGTGCGCATGTGTGTGTGTGTGTGTGTGTGTGTGTGTTGTGGGCACCATTGTTGTAAAGTCCCTCAGAGAATCTGGTTCAGAGACTAAGTGGTGGGCTCTGGGAGGGGTGGCCCACTGTGCGTGCTTGGGCAATTACTTAACCTTTCCTAGACTCATGCACTCAATAGGTACAGTAAGGTAGCTTCTCAAGGGATTGTCCTGCAGCCCAGAATTGAAATAGTTAATGTGCTTAGCTGGGTCCCTGGCATATAGTCTGTAAATGGTGGCTGTTATTAGTGGAGCTATTTCTGGTTTGGGGACTGGTGAGCAGGGCAGAGGAGAGGTGCGAGTAGAAGGTGGAGGTCATTCTCCTGGCATTCTCCCCAGAGAGCTGGGCAGAGCAGGAGGTGGGTCCCATGGGCTAGACCAGCCTTTGTTGGGCTGCCAGAGGGAACAGGAGCCCACCAGGCCTCAAGTTTTTTACTTAACTTCAAAAAAGAAATAAATACATACTGTAAGCATTTGGAGACTTCTGTTCTCTATGGAGTCAAAATTTATATATAATGGGTCTATTTTGGGGTGCTCCTTAGGAAGTATAATTAAGAATATGGTTGAAGAGCTCCATGGGAAGGTAGTTTTTACCTGTGCAAAGTGACCTGAACATATTAACACACACACACACACACACACACACACACATACACAACAAGCAGGTACTGCTCTCTGTAAGGATGTGAGAGGCTTAGGGCCTGCCAGGGGACATCTAGAACATAGTAGGTCTGTTGGGCCACTGAGAATCTACTGCCCTCACCATGGCTCATGGAAGAACTGCTTAATACAACTGTTGGAAACGTTCCCATCCATCCACCCCCAGCTCCCCAGTGCTGCAGACCCCCAGGGTGATAATAAGCACAGCCCCTAAAGGTTAGAGGTCCACGCGGAATTCCACCCCATTTGGTTCTCTCCAGGCCCTGTGTGAGGCACAGTGCAGGGGTGAATCTCCCCAGCTATGTTACAGTAAGGAGCCAGGCCCACAGAAAGATCGAAGTCAAGCCTGGGTCTTTTGAGTCCACACCCAGGCCTTATTCCATGGCATCAAGTGACAGCAGATACAGCACTTGGCCTTGTCTCTTAAAAATACATTCTTGGGATGGAAAGAGGAGTAGACAATCAGGGTAGTGTCTGTTTGTTTTGTTATTGTGTGAGAGGATGATCTTCATTCATCAAAGACTCTCAGATTCCCATGAGCACTGCCATCACTGGGGACCTGGCCCAGAGACCAGGACTAACCTTGGAGACCAGAAGTCCAAAAAGGGGTATACTTCCTTGGCCCCATTTGCAGACCACATGGTTTCTACCTTCCTCTTTCTGATAAGACTCTTGGGAAGTTTCAAAGGTCGAAGGCGGAGAATGAGAGGGAGGCAGAACTAATGGGCCATGTGGATGGGAAATGGTGTTTTCTAGGGAGGCTTTGAGTAAAGTCAGTTTTGTTACCCTGAGGGATTTGAAGGGCTCCTATGGTTCTCAAATCTCTCCTCCATGGATTGGGTAAAATTCCACCAATGAACTGTCCATCTGTCTCATTCTAAGGTTTAAATATTTCCTGGTGGGCCAGTACACAGAGCCCACCTTAGTGTGAACGAATACCTCATAGGCTCTCTTCTTGGGAGAGCTAGGTGCCAACTAAAACTACTGAGGGCCACTAATCCGAGGAAGGGGGTTTAGAAAAAGAAGACATGCCATCTACTTGACCAATTTTCCAGACTTGTCTTGTCACTTTTTTTTTGTTTGCATGGGATGAGATATCCTTTCCTTTCCAGTTTCATGCCTGAAACACGTTTCTTCAGCTCCTTTGATTCAAGCAGCATTTTCTGGGTGCCATTTGCTCAGCCAGGCACACTTATGCTCCTGAAGAGGATCGAGCTGAGTTTCTTGGAAAATTCTTACCTATGTTGAAGTGACTCCTCCCTTCCCAGATAAACAATGTAGTTTAGTTATCCACACTTTGCAAATAGTGCGTTAGAATACAATGCCCAGCTCTTCTCTTTAAACTCTTCTTTCTCCTTTCTCCCTTTGGCCTCCGTCCTTTACCTTTCACCTTTCTCCCTGGAGATCTGCAAGTCTGCCTGTGCAATAATGACTCACTCCAGAGGCCTGGGGCCTAGATGAGGAAATATCTTCTTCCTTGATCATGTTGCCCCTCCCCAATGTTTGTCTTTCACAGAACCATAAATAGCACTTGCTGTGCTTTGTAATGATCATTTGTTCATTTCTTGTCTCCACCCTGAGTCCGCAAGCCCCATCAGGGCCGGGAGCAGGTCACTCTTGTTCCCACTGTGTCCCCCGTCTCAGCCCAGGGCTGGTACACAGAAGGCGTTTGGTAAGCATGGGCTGAGTGGATGAGTGAGCAGATGAAGCCTGGGTGCTACACAAAGTCCAGTGATTCTGGGGAGAAGGGATGGGCTGTGACCCGATTTTCGAAGGCAGTTATAGAGGAGACGTGATAGGGTTTGAATTCAAGTGGGGAGGCTCCTTTGGACGGAGGAAATGTGGGCCTGCATCTCAGACTCCCAGATCAGGAGCCAGAAAGGGTGTGGAGTCCATTAGGAACAGAGCAGGAAGCTGAAATCCAGAGGAGATTTTCCAGGGGTGTATACAGGTGGAGGGGTAGATGCCCACCAGGCCTCTCCGCCGCTCTGACTCCCTGCTGTCTCTCAGGGACTCGCCGAGGCCTCAGCACACAGGTGGCTCTGTAAGGAATCAGTGGGTGAGAGCATCACACTTGGAGGTGACCAGTTCAGAAAGCCCGATGTCTACACAATGCTTGGGCCCTGTGTGGACGGGCAGCACCAGAACTGTTCCTCAAGAGGGAAAGTAGAGGTGGGAACTGCGCGTGCAGAGTGGCAAACACCTCACGGAGCAGCGCTGTTCACACAGAGACGCAGGCTTCCCTATTCCCGTCGGACACCCGCAGCCAGAGGAAGCCCTGGTCCCAAGGGGGCTGTTGCCTAAGCCTCCTTGTGGGCTGCTGCTTCAGTCACAGGGGAAATGGGGTGAAGAACCCTCCCGCCCTTGCTCCAGAGGTTGGAGGGTCCTAGGGAAGAGCTGGATCATCCCCGAGACCACTTTCAGGGAAGGCGATGAAAAGACCCTTTAATTGGGGTCTCACCCTGTACTGACCACTTACCCTGCAGCACCTCCGATCTCTTAGCAAACACCCATGGACAAAGCGAGGCTTCTAACAACCCCCCCTCGACAGCCCCTGTCTTTACAGCTGAGGAAACACTTGGAACTTGCTGGAGAAAGTGGGATGTGTCCGAGGCCTGAGTGCGAGCTCAGTCCAACCCCCAGATGAAGGCCCCAGGCCAGTTTGGCGGCTTCCGGCCAGTCTTGGGGTCGCAGTGAGGACTTTCTTCACTCTCGGCTCTCACTTCCTCTGCACTTCCTCAGGTCTTCCTCATCCCTCGCTGGCTCCACGGGTCTGCTGCCGGCAGGCCTCCCCTTTTATCTTGTCTCCCCGTTTCCACTGCTATCGGCCATTATCTCGAGCACTCCCACCCTGGCCGGGCCGGGCAGGAAGCTGGCCGGTGACTCTCCTCTCTGGGCTCTCCTTCCTCTTCCTTCTCCAGAGACAAAAGCAAAAACAGCCTGTTAACAGATCTGCCGTTTCCCTTGGCTCCTTGACTCCCATTTCCCACTCTCATTTTTTTTTCCACAGGCTCCACTATTCCACCTCAGGCTGTCCTCAGGAGCCACGGAGCCCCGAGGCCCGAAGGGCCCTGCCTGTCACTTCCTCAGGGCCTGTCTGCCAGGAGGCCGGCTCCGCAGGCCCAAGGCTGTCTCCTCGGCAAAGCCGCCTCCTCCCTCTTATCCTCTCTGAGATCGGCGGGGCCTGCCATGGTCGTCTGGCTGTCTGCGCCAAGGATGGGATGGGACAGTGCTCTGGCCTTCCTCATTATGGGGTGGCTGTGGCTCTGATTATAGCCACGGGAGGGCTTTGTTTCTGGTCAGAGAGCATCATGCATCCATTTATTATGTCACCATTCACCCAGACATTACTGGGTACTTCCTACACTGCTGCTGGAGACCCAGAGATGAGCGAAACGCGACCTCTGCCCTCCAATAACATATAATTTGTGGGGAGCGAGGAGGTTGCTGGACTGAGTTAAAGTGCTCTAATGCATGTTAGAAATTGCTAAGAGCAACAATAGGGGTGAACCCCGAGCTCTCTGAGAGTTCAGAGGAGGGACCGATGGATGCTGACAAGCAGAGCTGATGCTTAGCAGGGCTTTCTCTGTGTCACACACTGTGCTAGTTGCCTCATTCAGTCCTTGTGGCAACCTGTGGGGTAGGCATGATTATCACCCCCGTCTGCAGATGAAGAGACAAGCTTAGAGATGGTAAATAACATCTAGTGGGTCCAACATCTGGAGTCATAGCTAGAGCCCCATTTTCCTTGACGGTCCAGCTCAAATGCTGCCTTCATGCCATCCTCACCCCCGCCTCTTTTGCACCCTGGGCAGTCGAGCACGCTGGCGGGAGAGTGAGCTCTGGAGAACTCTCTGGCTCAAGATACTTAATTGCACTGAGTCTCAGTTTTCCTCACCTGCAAAAAAGGATGAGGACAGCACCTATCCCCTAGGTGTGTTGTGGGCGTTAAAGGAACAGGGTGTATAATGCGCTCAGTGCAGTGTTAGCCATGACGATTTGTGTAATTCTTATTACTCCTACGGGAACGTTATTAGGGGAAATTTGTAGGAGAGCGATCTAGGAAGCGGATTGTCAGGGTTGAAGAAGATTTTGCATCTGTTTCGGAAGGGCCGCGCGATGCTTGGCCCGGCTATCGTCACCTCAGACTGAGTGGAGCTGGACTGCACGCACCCCCATTCCTCCTCAGGTTTACCTGCCCCGTCAGTGTCCAACAACCTGTTACCTTCAAAGTTATCTGCATCCTTAAGATGCCCGAGTCCCTTCTGTGATTATTGAGCTTCGTTTTTTCTTCTTTTTCTTTTCTTTTTCGTTGTTGTGGTAAAGTTTACATAACATAACATTCCCTATTTTAACCATCGTAGGTCTACAGTTCAGCGGCACTAAGTACATTCCCATGGCTGTGCAATCACCCCCGCTCTCCACCTCCAGGGCTTGGTCATCTTCCCAAACTGAAATTCTGTTCTCATTGAATACTATCTCCCCATTCCCCCTTCCCCTGGTAACCCCCATTCTACTTTCTGTCTCTATGAGTTTGATTACTCTAGGTGCCAGCCACCTCAGGAAACAGTGTGCTTTTGATGGGGAGAAAGGGGAGGCTAAAATCTAACTGGTGGAAAGTTCTTTTTGCTCCCGAGTTCAAATCTTCCTTTATCCCTTACAGCGGTCCTGCCCCAGGCCTGGGGATCAGCCAGGCTAAGCGTGCTGCTTCTTCCCCTGGGTGTTCCTTGGCAGCCTGGAGCGGCCACTGCCCCAGCGGTCAGTACACTGGCCGGCTCCCTGTGCGTGTCTGCTGGACCCCGCCCGCCCTGCAGGACGCTAACCACTGGGGTTCCCTGCTGATTGCTCACCAGGCACCTCCTGCTCCTGAGTGGGCACAGACGCCGACAGGACAGAGGGACGCCGCTCCCTTTCTCAAGGAGGGTGAGTTATTGGAGGGCATGCTGGCTCTCTGAAGAGTTAAATCATCCTTTGACTCAGACAAGAGCCCTTTGCCCCACAAGAGAGCATTACTCATCCGGCACCCTCGGGACCAGGCTCTGTGTCAGGGGAAAGTGCGGCCCCCATTTCCCTCGCTCAGAAACCCATAAATCATCTCCATTAGAATTTCAGCTCTTCGGATGGACATGGAACAGCTGGCCAAGCAGGGTCTCCCGAGCGCGCCAACAGTTTGTCCTGAGGGCCAGAAGGACCTCAGGTCCAGTGTCCCCCAGGCTGTGGAGGGGTACATGGAGAGTCCAACCATGGGCTGTTGCCACCAAGTTCGGCTGCCCTGCCCCTCAGCCAGCCCAGGCTCAGTATTTGTTCTGTAAATGCTGCAAAACTCTGTCCTGAAGAAATGTGTCTCTCTCTGTTCCTCAACATCTTTATCTGTACGATGGAAGATAGTCTGGAAAATCTCCGTGGCTCCTTCCAGCTCTAACGTTCTACGACACTAACTCCTAAGAGCTGCGTGTGGATTGGCCAAAGTCGAACTCAGGCCTGAGGTTGGTTTGGCTGTTTCTATCAGCACACTGGGTTGGATTGACCAGGCTGGAATGTCTATAAACCATGACAATAGCACCAGATGCATGAAAAATCGATTTAAAGAGCCGATCTGATAAGTTTTCTTAGAGAGGGAAAGTGGATTCACACACAGATAAGACCCCTTTCCTGACGGCGAGAGGGTGTGTTTTGCCTGTTTTGTGTGTCTGCTTAGAGGCTCCTGAATTCCTGATAGGAGATGTAGCTGGGTTGACACCATTGCTATTATAACTAGGACCCTGAAAACAGTATCACCCCCAGCACACCCCCAACCCTGACAATCTGTTTCCTAGATATGTGGGCCAGGTTAGATAGGTAGTTATGGTGGAATATTAAGGAGCCCCAGATTATAGTGTTGACCATGACTGCAGGGTGATGTCACCATAAATTCTGATTGACTAGTCCTCAAATGTGAGCTGTGGACCACTTCCTAAGGGATTGATAAAACATAAATTCATTTCCACCACTGGGTAAGTAAGGTCAACCAATGGATTAGGCATAGGAGCTGATAGAGGTTTGAAAAAGTACTGGATCAAGAACTAGGACACTTTCATGCTCACCCCAGCAGTGCCACTAATCAGCTGGGTGACTTGACAAACAGAATAGATAGAGGGTGTGTGTTCTTCTCTGTCCATGAGGCTCTGTGTCACCCATGCTATCACATGCTTAGTCAATCATTGAACTCCATCCCTGATACAGTGATTGCTACCTGGAGCAGATAGGACCATTGTATCTTTCACTGGGATTTATATAGACTATTGGGAGACAAAAGTTCTTACTGTGATTGCTAAACCCACAATAGAAGTCTAGAGCTCCCTTTTCTTCTCTATGTAGAGAAAGTTTGCCAGCTGAAGGAGACAATGGGGCCGATACTTAAAAAGAATGTGAACTAACATGGAGAGAGAGAGAGCGTGTGCACAAGCTTTGATAACTTCCTTTGAATCTGAGTATCTGGCAGTGTGTGATGTGAAAACATTTCACTTTTACTTAACCTAGTCTGAGCTGGATTTTGGCCACTTGCAATGAAAGGAGTGGCAATACAGAAGGCCATTTCACCTCTAGGGCCTCATTGACCCATTTTATGCATTAAAATAAAGGTACTGAAATAGGTGGTTGCTAAAGCTCTCCCACTCTGTGTTTCTACTTTTGCCTATGAGAAGCAAGAAAATATGGTCCAGCTCACGTAGAAAGCTTGTAACAATTAAAAAACAAAAAATTAATAAAAACATTAAAAGCCAGGCTTCCCCCACTCCTCCAAACTTTGATGGGAGGAAGGATAGGGAGTTAATTGTTGAGTGCTTACCATCTGCCAGGAACTGTAGACATGCTTCCCCATTTACTATTTTTCTTTTTCTCATGTACTATTCACCATAGCTCTGTGAAGTAGGTATAAACCCCCTGTTTCACAGATGAGAAAACTAAGGCTTGGTGAGGTTAGGCAGCTGGGCCGGGATTATAGAGTGAGAGTCAGAGACAGGGTTTGAATCCAGATCTGTCTGATTCTGGCATCCTGGTTTCTCTTCCTCATAGGGAACAAAGCTTTTAGTCACAAATAATCCCACCAACACTTTTATGTTTGTAAGAGCTGGGCGGCCCACAGCACTGGCCTGCTTCTGGGGGCAGAAAACCTGGCCAGGCTGTGATGTCACTGAATTCCTCTCCAGGCATTCTCCAAGGCTGTACAGCTGTTGCTCTCTACAAATGTTATGTTTTATTAGTGTATGAAGCAATTCTTAAGCAACTTATTTCTTCCACTGGATTTTGAAAAATCTTATTCCAATCTCCTGACTCTCTGTTTCTATCATGTCTTAAGATCCTGCCTGAACTCAAGCTTTGAACTTGAGAGGGATGGAGCAGGGAATGAAAACTCTGGGGAGAAAGACAGTGCCATCACTGAGAGGTGTCCACTAGATTCCCAGTGTGACCCTAGGGACGACAGGGAGTGGTTTCAATTCTAACTCCAGTGGTCACACGTGGAACCTCTTGTGCATCCAGGAATTTTGTGTAGCTTCACTAATCCTTACAATCATTCTGTAGGATGTTAATGGCCCCACTTCAAAGGTGACAAAATAGAGTCTCAAAGAGGTGAAATAATGTGCTCTGTTCCTAAATGATCCCAAAGTCCATGCTCATTCTGATATACTGTAGGTGCACTGGCATGGCCTGAAGATGCCTGGGGATTATTCCTTGCCCAAGGTATAGCCAAGGTCCAACATCTGTAGCAGGCAAGCCAAACCGGGGGTGGGGGCTGCACCATTGTGGGTGGGGAGCTGGGACACAACTGAGGCCCCTCCTTTAACCATGGATATCTCCCCTCCTTCATGGTGGCTTTGGCTTTGACAACTGTCAGTCATGTCAACGCAACACCTTAATACCAAAAAAGCCACTACTTTTGGGAAAGGGGTTCAAGAATAGTAAACCTGTGTCTCACAACCAAAGGGTTAGAACCACCAGGATTGTAGAGGGGTCTTTAAATCTCAGCATTCCCTCTGAGAGGTGGATCTAATTCTTCACCCTTGGGACTTGGAGCTGACCACCCAGTCATCCAATCCTCCTCAGCAGAGCATTCTGCGGAGCTATCCAAGGTGCTGCAAGTGCTTTGACCTGTGCTATGTGTAATCAATAGACCCCCGATCTGTCTACCAGTGTCCTTGGCCTTCTGGCCTTTCCTGACTTCCTCATCAAACCATGCCTCTCTGACTTATAATACTATCCCTTTCACTTACTTTCTAGGTCCCACTGACCTGAGCTCACTTGACCCAGTCCATGATGGCCTCCATGTCACTCCAGGGCTCACTCTTAACTACCGTTGTCCTTGTTGATAATCAGCTGATACAACTGTCCAGGACTGCATGTCATTCTGTCCCCCACCTTTTGCCAGAGCCACCTGGTTTCTTGCAAAGTTATTTCTTGGAATCTGGTTAACTTTCAAGAGACATCCAATTTACTGCTTTTGTTCATTCTTCTTTCTTGGCCCCATGTCCAGCCATTTGTGAAATGTTTTCTCGGGTTAGAGCAGTAGGGATATTCTTATGCAATAAGGCCCATGACTTGAGGAGGCCTGTGGCTCTGTCCCACCATGTGGTCACATCTACTCTATGTGTCTTGATACAGCAAATTGATCCTTTAAAGGGAATCGATTTAAAAAAAAAAAAAAAAAGCTTCCATTGAATGTGCCACCTTGATTTTTCATAAGAACCAGAGCTCTGGTGTTCTAGATTTGGCATTGTCCCTGACCAGCTGGGTGACCTCGGAGAAGTCATTTAAACCATGCATCCCTTCATAGCTTCTGTCTTTTACTTGCTTTCTCATGAGATATTTACTGATCATGTATCAGGCATCATCCACTAGACTACTGCTAAGGATACTACAGGGAAAAAGATATAGTTTCTGTCTTCAAGGAATTCATAGTCTAATCCAGGAGACCAATATGCATATGGTTAAAATAAAAGTAATATGGTAAATTATTACAACAATTGGAACAAAGTGCCAAGAGTACACAGAGACCAGATTTGTACTTGGCTGTTCTCACTGCTTGGAAGGCTCCCTGCCCCTCCACGAAGCCACTTGCATGACTCACATCCTCACTTCTGCAATTCTTGGGTTAATGTCATCTTATCAGAGGGGCCTTCTCTGACCACCCTATTTGAAATAGGAAGCCCACCCCTAGTTTGGCACCTTCCTGTGTCTCCCTTCTGCTTTATTTTTCTCCATAGCATTTATCACGCCCAACAGGAAAGTATAATCTCACTGGTGAAGCAGGGGACTAAAGCTAATGATCCCAGTAGTGGGTTGAATGGTGGCCCCCCAAAGTGTATGTATCTCTGTCCTAGCCGCTGGAACCTGTGAATGTGACCTTATTTGGGAAAAGGGTCATGGCAGATGTACTTAAGGTAAGGATCTTGAGGTGAGGTCATTCCAGATTACCTGAATGGACCCTAAGCAGAATGACAAGTGTCGTTAGAAGAGATGGAAGAGAAGACAGACTGCACAGAGGAAAAGACCACATGAAGACAGAGGTAGAGATTGGAGTCATATAGACCCCTGGAGCCACCAGAAACTAGAAGCAGCTGGAAAGGCTTCTCCCCTGGTGCCCCCAGAAGGAACGTGGCCCTGCTGACACCTGGATTTCAGACTTCCTTCCTCCAGAATCGTGAGAGAGTAGGTTTCTGTTTTTCTAAGCCACCAGGTTTTTGATCATTTGTAGTGATGACCACAGCACATGAAGGCAATCTTTATTTTATCTGTTGGTCATTTTCAGGCCTAACCATCTGAAACCTAAATGAGAATGAGGGATGGAACGTCATTTAGCAACATTTACCTTTTCAATGATTCACCAGCCGTGTTCATGGAAGTAGATACAACTTGGGAAGGACACCGGGTGCCGTCGGCCTCACCTCAGAAGCGAGCTGCCCTGGGCCAATGTGCACAAGGAGTGGTTTCATGCTGTTCGCAGGGCAGAGAGAAAGACAAGTGGTCATCCAGCCTCGGTGGGGACATGGACACCCAACCAGCCTTGCCTACAAAATAAAAAAGGAATGTATTTTAATTACAGATGGTTTATAATAGAAAAAAATTCAAAAGAATCCAAATTTCTATCAACAAAATGTTATATCAACTATAATACATCCTTAGAGACCATATCTAAAAGTTTCTACTCTATTTCTAAGGTATGAGAATGGTATATTAGCATATCTAGGATATTAGTATAGTGTATTAGAAATACACTCTACTTCTAAGTATGTAAATCCACTGAAAAAGGCCTCTAAGGATACATGTTCAGCTGATAGCATTGGTTACCCTTGGGGAAGGGGAGAGGATTGAGCAATGTTCAAAGGGATTTTTCAGTTCATCTGCTTGTTTGAATATTTTTATGACTGGAGCCATTTAAAACGTTGTTTTGTTTAAATAAAAAAAAAAAGATGAGAAGAAGTGAGCTCAGCTGAGAGTGTAACTTTGTGATTATCGTGGCCTTGTAGCCAGCTGGGTGGGAGTGGCGTGGGGCTGACGGGAGGGATTTGCTGGTCTCTGATGCTCCTGGCTCATAAATGTTGCCTCTGCTGCTGTAATAGCTCTTTTTGGTTCCTGGATGGGGCCTTGATGTGAAACCTGAGAATAGACAGAGTCCTAGAACCTAGTGTTCCGGACATATAGGGCTATCCTGGCACAACAGTGGGGTGCTTTCCCTGGATCGCCAGTCACTCGTTCAGGCGACCTAGGGGTGCTCCCTTCAGCAGCGCGGAGGTAGGGCTGCAGTGACTTTCCCCCACCATCTTATGGGGAACAGCCAGTAACAGCCCCACCCCACCTCTGAGGCCACCCAGCTAGGTTTAGAGTAGAAGTGTCTCATCCGACCATGGGGTGCTGGGTGGAGGTCCATGGAGAGAGTGGACGCCCCAGGCGTGCACTGTCCTTGTCTTCTCCCCAACCTCGTTGGACCCCAGGGCTCAGAAAGCAAGATGGTCTTTCACCTCCGAGAGACCAGATCATGAGGGCTTAGGTGACCAAAACTGCACAAGACACCTGGGTACCAAGAAGGGCTGTTGTGAAGGGCAAAAGGACTGGGGCTGTCACACAGGGGAGAATTCTAAAATGGTGCATTTACTAACATAAATGATATATAATTATAAAACATAAAAATGATAAATATAGTTGTTTTTTTAGTGCAGAGGATAAAGTGAACTGAGAATATAACAAGCACAGGCCTTTTGGGGCTCCTTCAGTGAACAGAGAAGGCTCGTTTGTAACCACTGCATGTCGTTGAGAAGCCAAGTGACACAACGTTGTTTTGTTTTTCAGAAAAATCCTCCAACTCTTTCCCTACAACTCCCTACTTCTGTGCATTAGTACTTTCCTTAGCCAGTGCTGTATGTTTGGAAGGGAAGAGTCAGGCCAGAACTGACACTTCCACAAGGAGCCTTAGCAGTCGTGGTAACTACATGTGCTGTGGTCTCCCGGGTGGGATCAGGAAAAGGACATTAGGTAAAAACCAAGGAAGTTGGAATAAACTACGGACTTCAGTGAGTAATGATGTATCAGTACTGGTCCTTTAATTGTACCAAGGGTATGTATGTTAATAGAAGATGTTAACCACAGGGGAAACTGGATGGGGCTCTATGACAACTCTTTGTAATATCTTTGCAACTTTTCTGCAGACCTAAATCTATTCTAAATCTATTAAACCAGACCTGGCCTGGTTTAATGATGTCCATGTCAAAAACAGGTTATAAGCGAGAGTGGGATGGAGAGTGAGAAAAGTAAGAGAAACTCAGGGGGTTTAGGGTGAGGGTACTCAAAGTAAGATTTGCCTGCCTTGCTGTAACACTTGCCCGCTGTCGCGTGGCCCTGCCATCAGCGGTGTGAGAGATCATCCCCATTTCAGAGGGAGGAACCAAGCTCAGCGATGTTCGCGGTTTCCCACCATCTGCCGCAGTTTATGTTCTATTTGCTCCTATAATCTGGATAGTGCCCCAAATTTGCACGTCTCCTTACGTGTCAGCGTTTTTGCGGAGCACTCGGCCCCCGTCTCCTCTGCCTGGTAAGTGGTCCAGTCTTTTCAGTCCTTTTAAATTTTACTCAGATTTAAGCTCCTCTGAGTTCCCACATGGTTAATCTTCCCAGGCTCTGAGCTCCCTCTGAACCCGCCCCGCCCCCCACCCCCCTGCAAATGAATTCTCTCCTAAAAATTATCTGGCCCCTCATTGGACTGTGAGCAACCTGAGGCCTGGACTGTGTCTTTTTCATCTTTGAATCCCCACTGTCTGGCCTGGTCAGGGTTTCAACACAGGAATTCAGAGGGAACACAATTCAGCCTGCAGCAAAGCCAGGGCAGGCTGTGGGATTAGAGGGTGGTGGGGACCGACCCCAAGGGGCCACCACTTACAAGACGCAGTGAACGTGGCAAAGGACGGACTGTTTCCAGGTTCAAGTGACAAAGGCGTGCGGCTATTCCAGGACAAAGGAGGCGAGAGAGAAAGATGCATTTGGAAAACAATTCGAGGCTGTAAGATGAAGTTGCTACAGAAGAGGCTCATTTTTGTTTATCACCATGAACAATTCCTTCAGCCAGAACAGGGGTCCTGCGCTGTGCTTTCTGGCCTTGACCCCTGGCTATCGTTGCACTCGTGCTCTCTCTCCCTTGCTCCGCAGTCTCTCACACTGTTACTTTTGTAGGGTGCGGCCCACACAGCAGGCAACATCTTCAAGGCCTCACGCTCTGGGACAAGGGGAGGTCCCGGAATGGAATTTCAGACTAAACTAACAACAGCAAGTTACCTTCAAGGGCACAGAGATGTCTCGGGCAGCAGCTGCAGCTGCCCAGGGACAGCCACAAAGTTCTAGTGGCTTATTGTGCATTGAAAGGGACGGTCCTGACAAATGAGCCGCTCGGGGGAAGGGCCTGGGAGCCTTGTTTCCCACAGGCCCAATCATCCAGGACCTACGAGTACACAAGGACGTCTGTAGGGCCAGGGGCAGCTGGTAACATTTTATAACCGCTGATTTTGTGCCATTAACACTACTACTTTGGGCATAAGGATTTTTGTTTGTTTGTTTTGCTTTTTTTGTCACATGGTTGCTATTTATCAAGCACATAAAAAAGACCAACTGCATGGTGCTTAACAGTCTACAGAGCTGCCTCACAGACGTCTCTCCATTGGGCCTGCACAGTGAGGGGTGAGGCATATCCGATTGTCCACACCCACCTCTTGCATGTGAAGAAACTGAGGCTCAGCAGAGTGGAGTGTCTTGTGCAGGGTTGCTCAGCTGGTAGGTGGCGGCATTTGCCCCCGAGAACAAGCCTTCTGGCTTCTGAGACTGTGCCCTCTGCCTGAGTGAGCTCATTAGACCCCCTCAGCACCCTGACAGGAGGTCTGGCACCTTTCATTTCTTGGGGGAGCTGACACTTGGAGGTTGTGTGAATGTCCAAGATCACATAGCTGGCTGGTGGCAGAGCTGACTTCAACCAAGTCTCCTAACTTCTGATCTGGGGCACTTTCTCCTCGGCCACACCAACGTACCGGGGACTGGCAGGCCCAAGCCCTGCCCACAGTGTGGATACAGTCTGGCTGGCCGAGAAGAATGGAGGCTGGAAGGAGGGGGAGGGCAGATGAGAGTGAACATGCTGGCTTAGGGGACTGGGTCTTCATCCCTGCCCCAGGTGCCACATCTCCTCAGTGAGCCAGGGACTGTGCTGGCAGCAGCTCTTGGGCCCACAAACACGGGGGCATCTTGCCTTTCTCTTCTCCTCATGGTGTCCAGTCCAGGGCGGAGGGAAAAATAGAACATGGACTCGGGGGGCAGACAGTTCCGAGTGCAAACTCTGATGCTGCCATGATGAGAACTGAGCTAACTTCTGTGATCCTCAGTTTTTCCACCTGTAAAATAAAGGCAATGAGGCTTACTCTGTGGGACTGCTTTGGAGATGAAAATGAGTTAGGGGTGTCAAACCTTTTGGCTTCCCTGGACCACACATAAAATACAATAATGCTAATGATAGCTGATGAGCTACAAGGGGAGAAAAAAGGAAAAAAAAGGTCTGCACATAATTTTCATAATGTTTTAAGAAAATTACAAATTTGTGTTGGGCCACATTCAAAGCTGTCTTGGGCTGCATGCGGCCCGCGGGCCACAGCTTAGACAAGCCTGAATTACTGTATATCATTTACCGAGCACTGTACCTGGCATAGTAGATGCTTCGTAAATGGTAGCTAATATTATGATGATGAGCATGGTGGGGCCGAACACCCGAGTTACAGTCCTGAGAAAATGTGTTGCTGCCCGTGGCTCAGAACAAGCTCTGGGCTGATTGCATGCCCCTCTATACACAGATCCTCCTCCCTTCTTGCTGACACAGGGTCAAACGCTTTGCAGCATGGGAGTTACTAGCTGTGGGATCTCGGGCAAGTTACACTCACCTCTCTCTAAGTCTCTTGTTCCTCGCCTGCAAGATGGGATGATAAAGGTACAGAAGTTCCTTGAGTAGCGTTGTTTGGCTCAATGTTGTTTCCTCATAAGGTTGATGACACAAGCCTACTAACATCTTGAATTGGGCCCAGTGACATGAGGCTGACCCTACGTACCATTTGAAATAGTATAGTACAGTTGTTTCCTGTCCTGCTTAGAACAGTATGTCTGGACAGACTATTGATGAGATGCCATAGGAACTTAACTCTTGTGTATATCAATTAGCATATGGTCAAATTGGTTTCATTATATGTTATTTCACTAAAAGTCAAAGAACTTCTCTACAACATGAAGGAAGGACTTACTGTACCTTCCTCAGTGTTGGGAGAGACAAATGAGGCCATACTGTAGAAATTTGACACCAAACAAATCCCCTGTATACACAGATACATACGTAGGAGCCATCATTATCATCGTTATTTCTCAGGGGCCTGCTCACCACTCAGTGCCGGGAGGTCCATGTTGAAAGGATTGGAGGCCTTGTCTCCTTTTAGCAGGGAGACTGACCTGTTGATCGGTGATGTGTGCTAAAAGTGGATCAAGAGCATAAAATTCATGAATTTTCTCTTTCTGAGGTAGATGCTCTCTAAGACTTTATTCATCATAAATATAACTCTTGCTTACTTTGGGTCTCACTTGTCCTTTCTATCCCTGAGAGTGTTGGCCTGGCTCATCTCCAAATTCCTTTTTAGCTCCATCATTCTAGGACTCTAATGACTTTATGCCTTGGCTAAGCTAAACATTCCCCAAAATGCTCCTCTCCAGAAAGCTGGCTGCAGCCAGGAACAGGAAGGACATTAGCTCCCTCCTGGCTCTTGTGTGTCAGGGACCCCTGGGAAGCAGCTCCACGACGCCATGGGAGGTTCCTGATTGTTGGTAGGGCTCCCTTCCCTCCTGCACACACACACCTGGGAGTGAGCCCTCACCTAGCACCCAGGGTCCCAGCCCTGCTGCTGTGCTTCCTGCCTCAGAGGCAGAGAGAGTCCAGTGGAACTTGGTCCATATCAGGGTGGGCTGCTGAGTCTACTAACGTGTCCATGAAACAGGGCACCCAGAGCTGTTCAGACCTAAGGATCAGTGGACCTTGACCACCAAAAGGGCTTGTGAACAAGTCTTAGTCATCTCTCCAGGGGAGAGAAACATGGAGAATGAAGCATGGTCTGGAGAGGAGAACTAACGCCTACTGAGCTTCCACCCTGTTGGCACTACACAGTACAAGGAGGAAGAAGACAAGGAGTCTACTGTCTAGGAGACAGACAAGCGCCTTTATTTTCAGAATTTTTTGATGCCTGTTTTCTCCAGCTTGAATACAAGCTGCAGGAGAGCAGGGATTCCCCTCATCTTGTTCACCCAAGTATTCACCTGGACTGGCACACTAAATGTGCATCAACCTAACAGAGCAATTACAATGATTATGGAGTAAAAATGGAAGTGTGATCGAGGTGCTGGGAGAATGGTGGAGAAGGTAAAAGCTTAACAGGTGACAATTGAATGGGGCTTTGAAGGATGAAGAGGAGTTCATCAGGGAGTGACGGTAACAAAGGATTGTTTTCCTCTTTGATTAGGTGTCAGGATAAACTTTCTGTCGGGGATACTTGTAAGACCCTTAAATAAGTTATGATAGGAGATGAAGATGTGAGCTATAGAGAAATTAGTATAAATGTCTTGAGGTTGCCCCAACGGGGAAGGGAGTTGTAGCATGCCTTGCATGTGCCCAGTGCTGTGCCAGGCACTTAGTGCCTGATGTCTTATTCATTTCTTCTGACCCTCCCGCGAGATAGGCATTTGACGAATGCGAATGCAAGCTCAGAGGGCTTCGGTGACTTGCTCTGGGTCTTAGGGCTCGGTGGCTGGAGGTTGGATTAGACCCTGGGATTTCCGCCTCCAAGGCTCCTGACCTCTCCTGGGGAGGCTGGCCCTCCTTCAAGGCAGGGGTCCTGGCCATCTTCACCGTGGAGTACATGAATGAAATGCCCCTCCAGAAATAGAGCCGTCTGTGGAATCTCCAGGCCCCAAGGCCAGAGCTCTAAAAGAAACCTGAAAGTATTTTCATTTAAAAAAAAAAATCTTTTGAGCTGATGGTCTTTTTGCTTCACTTTTCCCCAGTCCACTCCTATACCCCAACTGTCCTCCTGCCAGCCCCAGGTCTCAGGGACACTCAGAAGCTCTAAGAGGAGGCCTAAGACGATCCATCCATCATCCATCCAGACCTTGAGAGGCCTCAGGGCAGGTTTAGGGGGTGGAAGAGAGGCTGGGGAGGAGTGCCCAGTAGTTCCAGAGGGATTCACAGTCTGGAGGTCCCTCACCCCACTGCCTTGGAGAGGAGGGCCTGAAGTGTGGGGGTGCAAAGGGAGAGAGGGGCAGAGGAGGAGGGAAGATAAGTCTGTGCTCATTTGTCTTTTTAATTGGCTCAAATGCTCGGAGGAGAGCTGTGCTGTTATCCCGGCTGTGCGGCTGGACCGGGTCCAAGCGCCAGGCTTCAGGCCGGCGCAGCGTGAGGCTGCAGAGGGAGGCCCCTCCGCCCTCCCCCAGGAGGCAGACGGGGTAGCAGGCCGCAGCCCGCGGTCGGAGGCGGCATTTGCTTCTCCGGCATTTCAGAAATTTAAAACAGGGATGCGGTGACTGAAATGGACATGGCTTAGTAAAGAATCGGTGGCGCCTGAAGGCCCCTCCTCACTCATTCCTCCTACCCATGGACAGAGCCTGCATTGTCCACCAGCTAGGCCTGGTCGTGTCTATAGGAAGAGGGAGTTCTTAAATTGTTGGTCTGGAACTTGAAACTTCCCTTCGTAATGACAAAATAGACACTGTTAAAGTGACCAGGAGAAGTACTCACTCATACCTGCCAGCTGATTTAGAATCAGCAATGCCCTCTTATATGTAGTGTCCCATCTGGCTCTCAGGAAGGCCCAATCCGGCCAGCACACATTTCCTGGGTTGTAGGTGAGGACACTGCTGCTCAGAGAGGTGAGGTGATGTGCTCAAGGGTACCCAGCGTTGCAGCTGGGACTCAGGTCCAGGTGTTCTCATTCCTCACCCCGCAGAGGAGCTGCACAGCTGGATGTCTGGTGTTGCATAGCCGTCCCCAGCACTGGCACAGCTACTAGGGGACAGATGACTCAGTGTAAGTTCTCACTAAGAGCTCATTTCCGCCTGGTGAGCCATATGGTAGGAGGAAGGAGGCTCCAATGCAGGGAGGGACGAGGAAGGGTGGGGTGGTCCCAGTTAGTAGTGGGGTGTCCAGGGGCTAAGTGAGGCTGTAGCCCAAGTCATTTTCCTCATAGCCGCCAGAACAGCATCACCGTGAGCACTCATGCTCCTGTGGGTCATGAAACGCTTTGACACAGGCTATTTCATTTGTTCCTCATTGACCCTCTAAGAGAGAGACTGGGCAGGGATCATTATTATCACATTTTACCAGTGAGATGTTGGGGGTCACGTTCCCCACATGAACGATCATACAAAGGAATTCAATCTCTACCTCTGGTACTGAAGAGGGACACTCTGAGCCTTTGCTCGGGCTGTCCCACCGCCTGAAATGCTGTCTCTGCCAGTCTCCAATCTCCAAATATACCCATCTTTTAAAAAAATTGTGGTAAAATATACATAACATAAGAATTACCATTTGGACTCTTCTTGAGTATACAATTCAGTGGCATTAAATACATTCACAATACCGTGCAACCGTCACTACGTCTGTCTCTAGAACTTTCCCATCATCCCACACTGAAATTCTGCATCTGTTAAACACTCGCTGCCCATTCCTCCTCCCCTCTGCCCCTGGAATCCACCATTCTACTTCCTGTTTCTAGATTTGCCCACTAGAAGAGGAATCCTACAGTATTTGTCTTTTTGTGTCTGGCTTATTTCACTTAGCATAATGTCCTGCAGGTTCATCTGTGTTGTGTATGTGTCAGGATTTCCTTCCTTTTTAAGGCTGAATAGTACTCCATTGTATGGATGTACCACCTTTTGTTTATTCATTTATCCATCAACGATAACATGGGTTGTTTCCACTTTGCCAAATCTACCTTCCTTTTAAGACCCAGCCCGAATGTCACCTTCTCTAAACCTGAATTGCACATAGCTGAATACATCCAGGAATGGAGAGTGAGTGTCGCCTGGAAACGCGCACTGGGCTGGCAGCCCTCTCCCACGCCAGCATTTCCAGGTGGTTTGAACAGGACAGACAGCAAAGGTCTGGATGTTGCCCAAAGCCTGTGCCAAATTTGGGCTTTGGTATTGTATTTCTGGTGCTGAAAGTCACTTGTTGGAAATAACGAAATAAATCAGACTGATAGATAGCATGGCCTTTTCTCTCAAGAAGAAAATGTCTGCGTCAAGTCCAAGTCAGACCCTCTGATAGGTTGGAAGCTGCCGGAAGGCGGGACTGGACCTCTTGTCCCCAGATAAGTCCCCTAAGGGAGTGAGGATGACTGAGCCTGACTCTCCTGAGAGGCTCCTGGTAGCTCAGGGGGAGCGAACGTTTGCACTAGGTTATTCTGTAGCAGGCGCCTGTAATTTGTTACGACAGGCCTTCTCCATGCACTCCTGAATGAGTCAGCAGAGGCTGAGGTCCCGGGAATGAGGTACCAAACCCAGGAGAGAGCATGGAAGGAGGGGGCAAGGAAAGGAAGAGAGCAGGGAGGGAGGCAGAAAGCACCCGGGAGTGTGAGACATTTTCTGGAAGTTTGGAGAAGGATGGCTCAGTGCTTAAGAACTTTTTGTTTGCCCTTTAAAAAAATAATTTTTAAAAATCACTTTGGGTTTAGATGGCACATCACTGACCCTCTTCTAATGTTGACACTCTTGATATTTTCTTCTTCTCACACCATGTGGCGAATCAAAGGAAATGGAGGACCCTGGTGCTGGGGGCTGGGGGGACCAGCCTCCCCAGGGACTGGTACACAGGCTGTGCACAGCACAAATGCATTGTGGCAAAATGTCCAGCAGGTGGCATGACATGACTTGGAGAAAGACACCATTTTCTCTTTCACACAAGAGTCCCGTCTGGTGAGTGGGCGGCCTGGTATGGGGTGAAGTGGGTGACTTAGACGTTACCTAATTTTCCTTTTTGACAGACATGGTTGAGAGACTACTCCACACAAGGGGTCTTGTGGACTCCGCCTCAGAGATAAGGAGTTAACACCGAGAGGTAGATGCTACGGGAAAGCAAATTTTGGTCTGACACAGAAAGAGCATTACAATAATCAAAAGTTTCAAAGATTTATGGTAGTGAGATGCCCGTCACCAGAAATAGTCAAGCTTGGGCAGATGATTCTTTCTTAGTGATATTGCAGAAGGTCCTCAAACATTAGATGAAGTTGGGTCAGATGGCCTTTCAGGGTCTCTTCCAGCTCAAAGAGCCAATACAGTTATTTTACTAAGAGGAAAAGGGTGGCGAGATCTTGAGCTCGTTAAAGGAAGGAGTTTGCCTTTTTATTTTGCCATTGGCTCACCTGTCCCTAGAACATATAGGCACATATGATAAATATATCAGTACATATAGGAGCCTTAGTCAACAAGTGAGAGTCAGAGAATTGGGATCAGAGCTGCTGTTCACTCAGTTGAGCAAATTATGAGACTCCCCTTCCCCTGGCTGATGGTGAAGGAGACCCCTTCCCACCTCCCTGCAGATTATTTACCCCCAATCTGTCCGTTCATTAGCCTATTTACGCTGCCATCTTGAAACTTCGGGTGTGCATTCAAGTAACTCCTGCCTCCAAACACTGGACACAAGGTGGTCAGCACCCCAGCCCCCAAACTCTCTTTTGCTCTTCCTTTCCCTCTCAGGGCGTGGAGCAAGGCGGGAGTGACACTGTGGCTTTGGAACAATCTGGAGAGCTGGCCTAAATCCAGCCGAGGGCTTTAAGTGTCCTAAAAATACCAGTCCCCACCCCCATGCCCTCTCCCAGTCCCTGCGTCCAGCAATCCCTGACAGTAACCATATGCCAGCACCAAGTCAGTCAAAGCAACCTTGGCGAATGTCAGCCACAGTTGCTCGTAATCTTCAGGGAGGTAAGGCGGTGCCTGAAGTGACCGGTGTCTTTATCCACATCACCCAGAAATAAACAATAGCGGGGAATCATGACAGGGAGATCCTTCTAGGCCAGTCTCCCGGACCATTTCACCCTGAGTGACGTTACCTCAAGCTCAGGGCCCTAATGGCTCCCGCCATTGCGGCCTATTACTCTTATCTGCTGGGGGAAAGCACCTCGGTGAAAGACGCTTTTGGTGCCCTGTTCTGGATGTCGAGGTAATCCTCTCATTTATGTACGCAGACAAGGAGATCAAAGCCCCCCGGGCGGGCATAAAGCCTGTCGGGGCTGGGAGTTGTACATCCATTAAAGCTGACAAATGCTTTGTCCGGCTCACGGGCAGCCAGATAGTCACCCCGCTCGACCAGAGAGCTGGGAAGGAGGGAAGCCCAGAGCGAGGCCTGGGGCTGGCGGTGAGAGAGGGGCTGGGGGAGGCAGGGGCCGCGAGGACCAGAGCCGGGCCGCCCCGGGGTGCAGGCGGGAGGCCAGGCCTGCCAACCTCCACTGGCACCCCCAATCCTCGCTATGGACAAGGGATGTTTCCTCAATCTTACGAAAAGTGCTATGAGGAAAAGCGGGTTCAAGACGCCCTCCCAAGGATCCCCGAGGCCCTGTACGTGGACATTCCAGAACCAACAGGCACGGAATAGGCATGGGAATCCTGCGACAAGGGAGGGTGCAGAAGAGGAACGAGAAAGAAAAAGGCAAGAAAAAGAACTTCATGTCATCAATATGCTCTTCTAAAAATCCCAAGACTGCAGGGTACTCCTGTCAGCCAACCTGTCATCATGGTAGTTGCCACCACGCATTCCAATTCTGCCCTTACAGGGCAAGAGAGAGCTCTCTGGAGAAAGCCTTCCAGAAGTTTCTGCTCAAGTGAGAGCCATCAATTTCCCTCAGCTTCTGCGGCAGGGGTTGGGGGTGGGTCACTATAAATGGAGGAGCAAAATGTCCCCGAAACTCTCCTGGCCTGTGGGAGAAGACAGGCCACCATTCGTTCCCAAATAAGGCAAGGTCTTAGGTGAGAATGCCTGAGAGAAGGAGAGGCACACGCGGAGAGACAGAGAGAGACAGACTGGCACCCAGGAGCCATGCCTGCTTCTGCCCTCCAGGACCGACCAGTAGTAGCACAGGGCGTATCCTTTGTAGGTTTAGGGACCTACAATTCGTGCTGCTGAGCTGTGCTGTTGGCTGCAAACATTATTCTGGTTTGATAGCTTGTGTGCACTCAGGGGAGCCTCATGATAACCGTGCGGTCTCAGTTGGCCAATCAGCCCCGGCTTCATGCTGCAAGTCTCACTGGGAAGTGGCAAGCACGTGGGAGTCCCACCTATGGAACTGTGGGGGAGGCCTTGCCTTTAGTTCCGAAAGGTGCTCCACCCCGTGTGGTGAAGACGGCAAAGATGCTTGAGCAAGTCCCCGGTTCTCACCTTTGCTCCTCTGCCACTGGGTCCCTTTGTCTAGTACAGGGCTCACTGTAGTATTTCAAGAAACAAAAGCTCAATCAGTGAGTCCTCTGTCTTCTTCATGTGAAGCGGCTGGGATCTACTCTCTCCATCATTCTCCATTTCTTCCTGTCAATGTCGTCTCAACCTTAGAGCTCAGGTAGTGAGGGTATAGGGAGCCCTGACTGATGGATGTGTTCACTGGGAAACAGCCACACGCTTCCCTGTGGAAACAATATGATACCGCCAATCCCCCCAGGCCCCCGAGTCTATTTAAGCCCATTGCCTAAAATGCCATATCTTTGCAACGAAATGTAAATGGTGTTGCCAACCCAATTTAAATGAGCAAAATAATTTGATAAAGCAACCATTTTATTCTCCAAATGCTAGTTTCTGAGGAGAGATAGATTTAATCAGAACACACACACACACACACACACACACACACACACACACACAGAGAGAGAGAGAGAGAGAGAGAGAGAGAGAGAGAGAGAGAGAGAGAGAGAGACGGAGCCTCTGGCATTCATCTGAGAGGGTCCTGAGCATCTGGGAGTGCTGTACTGCCAAGACTGATGACATTGTTCTGTTTTTTAAAATTGTGCTTAGCTGCAAACCCAGTACATTTTCCTTTCATTAATACAGAACAATCCCTTATCAATTGTGATTGCAGTCATTCAAGAAAATCTTCCCCTGCCCCAAAATAAAATGCAGAAAACAATAAGAGAAAGCAAGACAGGGAAGGGAAGATTCTTTGAGATAATGGGGCAAGAGCTAAGAGAGAGATGCGGAATTGGGAGAGGGTCTGTTTATGTGTGAGCCAGTGTCTGATCCAGAGGGAACTGAGTTTTGGACAGAGAACCACACAATGTCCTAGAGTGAAGAGGGCAGGGTGAGAGTCATTCCTTCTAAAGAGAAAAAGGAGGTGGCAGGCCTGCAGATCTGGATCTCCCAGTTTTTAATGCCTACCACCAGATGGCAGCACGAAACCAGAACAGTTTTGTTGCTTTCTGTTGCAGTGTGTCTCCAGGTGGGCAAGACTGGCCAGCATAAGCCATGTGCTGCTCTGATCTGGACCTGCCTAGTGTCCAGCCTTCATGGAGCTCCCCTACCTCACAGCTAAGGCCACTTACCCACCACCCCCACTCCAAACCCAGAAACCAGTTTTGATCTTAGTCATCTCTAAAGGAGCTCTGGTTTCCATGTTTAGCTTCTGATCTCATTACTGTGAGCGTATCACCAATGCCTTTGATTTTTGTCCTTGACACCAAGTTCTCACTTGTACCCCGATTCCCATTACCCTCTTTTATCTTTTAACCACTACTTTTAAAAAATGCTTTCCTAGATTATTCTTATATCTCATTCTCCTCTCTCCTCCCTGCCTTCAGGACTAGAGTCTTGTCCCCTAATCTCATGCCACAGGCCTCACACCCCAGAGACAGAATTTCCTGATCATCACCACCTGACTATATCTGTGGTGGGATTTGCCACAGTTGACTTTTCTGGTGAAAACAGCTTGCCTGGAGGCTGCCTTTGCCCAAGATGGCTGGTCCTATCTGAAGTCTCTCCGTCTGCTGCATCAGGGTTGTCTGTTCAGCACCTGCTTTTCCTCATCTGTCCCCACACTACCACAGTTGAGCCTCTTGTGCCAGCAAGATCAGGGGGTGTGACCATCACATGCTTAGAACATCCCTGGATGCCTTGTTGCTTTTAGGAGGACATCATTGCTCCTTAAGACGGTGGGTTCCATGATCTCCCCCATCTTTCTCTAAGCTCCCTTCTCCTCATCCCTTAAGACATACATTTTTCTCTTATCACAAGGAAAGCCCTTTCTACCCGCTCTGTAGGCTCTTCTTGCTCATGTTCCCGAGTCCCTGACAAACTTTTCCTTCTTTCTAGAACATCCTTTTCCCACTATGAACTTGGTCAATTCCTTGACTTCGAAGCTCAACTCAAGCAGCATGTCCTGGGGTAGGCAGCCTCTCCCATGCAGCTCCAGCATCTTCTGCTTTCCTGGATGCCAACTCCTATTCAATTGTTTTGTGGAATTACACAGACCCTACTAAGCCCATTGCCCATTGTGTCCCCGATGCACGGTAACTTCCTGGTGGACAGGGGCTGCATCCAATGCATCTCTGTCTTTCTAGTGTCTGGACACCACAGCCAGTCCTTATGAATGAACATCAGCTGTTTGATGAATCATGGGGTTAGTCAAGGGCATCTATTTGAATGCTATACTTAAGCATTTTGCTGTGTATGTTCCAAGAAATTCTACTGCCACAGAAAAATAGACATTGGTGGGCAAGATTTTGTAGAAAATTAATTTGGAGAAATGCTAGATTAAGCACAGTAAAACAGATTTCTTTATTGAAGTATTTTTCACACCTTTTAATACACTAACATGTATTACTATCTCAAGGAGTCTGTGATTGCACAGGGTTCTAGGATTGTATCATTGGAGAAACTCTGATATAATTCCTTTATCAATTCTATGAAACACACCAACCAGAGGACAGCAGTGTGACCACTCCGGTGGGAATAAATCATTGTGGCCACAGTGACATATATTCTGCTTATTGTTTAATTAACCATGTATCTGATATCATTACTGTCTTCTTATACCAATAATACTAGTTCTTCCTAGTCTTTCAGATGAGTTTCAATAATTTGAAAACTGACTGAACTTCAAATGAAGCAATAAGGTGTTGGGACATAAAGCCATCCCATCATTTCATTGTATTTTCAACCAAGCCATTCCTTTAGTCAGGGACCCTCTTTCTCCATTTGCCTAGTTTGTGGATTTTGACACTATTTGCTCCTATTTTCTCATGGTGTCTTCTGCTGCACAATTATTTCTCTGGGGTCTTTGGACAGCCTCAGCAATCACTAATTGGCCATTCTTTGCCTTTTAAAAGCACACTTGTCAGAGAGAGGCTTCAACATGGCAGTTCACACAGTCTGGGCTCCTGGGAGCCCTCGTTTGGCCTCACTGACTCTGAGAATTCCAAGACTCGGTAAGGGGACTTCCTGAGGTCATATCATCCATCTCTGCCCCAGGAGAGGCCTCATTAATCCTCATAACATCTTGTCTGGGCTGATAGTATTTAAGAGGTGGCTGAGTCCTGTTCTTACCCACTGTGCCCTCCCTCAGCCCTGTGTGGCGCCCCCCACCTGTCTCTCAGAGCTCCCTCTCACATTTCTCAGGGGGAAAGAATTGGGAGGATGGGTGTGGGAGGTTTAAATCATAGCAGAAACGGCATGGAAGAATGTCCCATCCATCACAGAGTGTTAAAAACATGACCCAGGGGGATTTGAGACCATAGACATCGCTTGCTCAGAACATTTACTCCTGAGGGAAGAAACATGAACAAAAGGACTCCCAAAGTTTCCTTTCCCATGAGGCATCAGGCCTGACCCGGTTAACCACTGCTCTCTGATGAGGATGGGGAAGAAAAGATGGTGGATGGAGTGGGAGGCAGGAATAAGGGCCAGCAAGATTTCTACTGTGGCCTTCTCAATGCACTCATTCATCCAATATTTGCTGAGTGCCTGCCCTGTGCCAGGTACTGCATGAGGCCCAGGGGATACTGCGGTGAGCAATGTGGCTGGCCCTCTCCAAACACCTGCAGGGTTGTCCCAAATTTTGAAACAAAGATAACGTGTTCAACAAACAAATTTTAGGGCTACTAGATGTCAAGTTAGGTGCCAACTTTAATTTTCTTTCAGTTGGTTTATTCCAGCAAAATATACGTAACATAAAATTTGCCTTAATGATTGTTAAGTCTACAGTTCAGCGACATTAAGTGCATTCACATTGTCATGCAGCCGTCACCACCATCCACTCCAGGATTTTCCATCTTCCCAAACTGAAACGCTGTCCACATTAAACAACAGCTCCCCACCCTCTCCCTCCAGCGCTGAAAACCACCCTTCTGCTTTCTGTCTCTATAAATTTGACTACTGTACGTGGAATCCCACAGTATTTGTCCCTTTGTTTCTGGCTTAGTTCACTGAGCATAATGTCCTCAAGGTTCATCCATGTTGCACATGTGTCAGAATTTCATTACTTTTTAAGGCTGAGTAATATTCCGTTGTATGGACATTATTATATCCTGTTTATCCATTCGTCTGTTGATGAACATTTGGGTTGTTTCCACCTTTTGGCCATTGTGAATAGTGCTGCTATGAACACGGATGCACAGCCAGCTTTAATTTTACTGTAATGGTATAGGCATGTACCATTTCCAGGAGGAGAAGGGGCGAGGGGACGGCATCCCCAAATCACCCCAGGCAAGTTAGGATGTCATGCATCAAAGGTACATTAAAGGTACCTAAGTGTTTTTCTGTGGCAGAGGCCTTATTCCAGCTTGTCTGAGAGGTGGGAAATAGAAGGTAAGAGACTCCAGGGCAGATGTTGAACTCACCTGTGGTAGAACGTGCCCATTCAGGGGAGGAGGTAACTTGAATAAGGAAGTGTGAAGGGCAAAATTCAGAGCAGGAAGGTGCTGACTGGTGCTGAGTGCTTCTCTGCACCCAGGCACTGTGCTGGGCACCACACAATCCCATGCTCACGACCATTCCAGGGTAACTAGAGAGGAGGTATTATCCTCCATTTGCAGAAGAGGAGACCGAAGTTCACAGTGGTCCCATGGAATCCGAAGAAGTATATGGAGGCATATCAGGAGTAAGTAAGCCAGAGGGCAGTATTCTGGGAAAGGTGAGCTCAGAGAACATCTCTTAACCCCTCATGTGCACAAGGGACTTTGGGCCCACCTGTGGGGTTCTGGGTCCTTGGGTCAGGCCCTCCTATGCTGGGATGCTGCCATTCTCAGCCAGGACCCCCTACCCCCAGACCTGCGGGTCCTGGCAGAGGGAGAAGTGCATTCTGGCTCATCCAGATTAGCTGTGGATGCTGTCGTGTACATCTCGGTGTTTACACCATTGTCTCTGGGATGACAGCCCTGAGCCTCCAACACAGCCCCCCATCAGCAGGGAGCTAGGAGAGCTCATGGATGCCTGACCAGCTGCTGGCCCCAGACTGACCCCATGACCCCAGAGTTATCACAGGGAGATAGCCCTGTGGTGGGCCCAGGACCACCAACAATGCAACAAAGACAAGGGCAGAGGTAGAATGAAGGGGAAATGAGGAGAAGATCCCTCAGGCCCCGAGGCCAGTCCTGGCTCCACACGGGTGCTTAAGAGATGCCCCTGCTTGAATGACAGTAATCCAAACACTAGCTAACGTCCTCTGCACACTGCACAAACGTGACTGCATTATCCTCACAACAACCCTGGAAGGAATACCCTTATCGTCCAGATTTGGTAGCAGAGGAAACTGAGGCAGCTGCAGAGAGAGGCTAAGTACCTTACCTGAGGTCACGCCCCACCTGAGATGTGATAGCACCAGGATTGGAATCCAGGCATGTCTGTCTCCAGAGCCTTTCAGAGCCCCGGCCTCATGCTATTGCCCTGGAGTGAATCCCATGTGAGTCATTCCAAGCCTTCACATCGGCGTCTGGGGCCAGGAGTCCTGGTGGGACATAAGGAACTTGAAGAGGAAGGGGAGGGGGTGGTGGAGGGTCTCCAGTGTCGGTGGGTTGATTGCCCACTGCCAGTCCCACCGAGCTCCACTTTTGAGGGAATGCCACCATCAACATTCATTAGCATCAGAGCTCATCCAGCCACAGGGAGGGGACTTGTCCAAGGCCATGCGGCCCCTTCCCTGTGTGGGTGGTGGTGGTGGTTGTCATATCTCTTGAATCCCAGTCATTGTCCCAGTAAGGCTGATCACAGTTGCAATTAGGCTCAAGGGACAAATCACAGAATCTTTGAGCTGGACAGAAGTCAGTCCCTCTAGCACCCTGTCTCTGTGATTTTTTTTTCCAGATTTTTCCATATACTATTAGGTTGAATATATGAAATTATTAATATTCTTTTTTGTGCTAATTAATTGCTGATTATTGCTAGGTTTCAACAAAGATTGTAGTTTCACGTAGCCTAACCTTCTACTTGAAAGAGTCACACTGATCCAGTAGAATTTGCCAGAAAGACCCTGTTGGAACTCTGAAATCATACTTTACTCTGAGTCTTGCCTCAACCAGCCAACTGTTCTCAGCACATTAGAGCCAATAGTGTAGTGAGCCGCTGGGCCCCAGACCTGCAAACCTCCCGAAATGTGAAATATTTGAAAGGGTGCTGGACTGAAAGTCTAAAGCCATATGACTTTGGGCAATTCACCGACTTCCCTGAGCCTCAGTTTTTTCATCTGTGGGTTTTTATACCATTAAACAGAATGATCCATGTGAAGTATCTCACTCGGCGCCAGGCATTCACTCAGGGCTCATTGGGGGCATGTTGGGGAATCTGAGTCACCAAGGGCAAAGTTCAGCTGAGAAAGTGTCTCCACGAAGATGCAAGCCCCAGAGTAGACACTCGGGCATCAAGCACCCCTGGTTCTCCTGCTGGGGGACACCCTGCAGGGGCTTCACACCACGGCTGGCTACCACTTGGGTCCCCGTTAGCTTCTCTCTGTCCATCTCCTTTGCCTGCACCATCTCTTCGACCAGCCCATCCGGGTATTGTCTGGCCAGAGGCCTCGCCAACATGCTAGAGCCTACTGGCACGGGCTTCTGGTTTGAGGAGACTGCTGCCTTGTGCCCAAGTCCTATTCTTCTAAGATACCCCCCATGACCCACCCCACTCTCTCCCCCCAACACCCACCCCTTATAACATGCCCACACCGTGACACACCCACCTCCAACACACCCCTGTCCTTCCACGACACACCCATGATACCCCCCACCCATAGCCCACTCATCGCCATGACACACTCACCACCCTGATTTTTCTTGGAACCCTGAGAATGGGTCCCCAGCACTTTCAACCACGATCCTGGCAGGATGGAGCAGAGCCACCACAGGCCTCTGGGGGAGCAGGGAAGTTGGTGCCATTTCCACAGACCAACTCTTTTAAGTCTTAATTGTCATCCCCAAGAGCCAGGGGATGTTGGAGGAGAGCCTGCCAGGTACCAGCCCTGCTCTCAGGCTTCAGAATTACCCTAGGAGCTAGACCTACCACAGTTTCCACAAGAGAAACTGAGGGATAGAAAACGTCGGTAACCGCACAGAGGTTAGGCCCAGGCAGAGAGCAGGGGGGCTCAGAGTCCCTGAGCTCTGCTGAGCTAAGGGTCCTTTCCATGCTGGAGCCTCCACTCACAGACGGCCTCAGGCCCCAGGAGAGACTCTGGTTTCATAACCAAGTAGAGATGGAGCTGGGACCAGGCATCAAAATCTCTGACAATCCGAGTGGCTTCCCCAGATACCAGAGACTCCTGTTCCCTAAATTCACAAAGCGATTTTGTCCAGAATTTTCCAACACTCCCCAAATCCCAGGCTCCCTCACACTTCTCTGAGATGCCATACAGTGGGGTCCTTCTCCCATCCAGCTGTGCCAACCCTTTTGAGGAGGGTAAAGGTGAGCCTGACTCATGGAAGCTCTGAGTTGCAAAGCTGAAGATTGTAAAAGGCTGACACTTTAGTAACTCGAGGTCGGCGAATGGAATTGCCAGCAAATTGCCTTCAAAGAGTAGCAGATTCATCACGAGCACATTCTGGAAGTTTCTGGAGGTTCTTGGAAGGCTTTGTGAGTTTTTTCCTCCCTCGAGAATAGTATTTCCCCTGCAGTCTCATTTACCTTGGTTTGGGAAATCCTATTTCCTCAAGGAGGCTACCAAGGAAACTTCACCCTGACTAGGATTAGAGATAGATTTGGAAGGACCCCAAAAGGTCGGCTAACTTTTCCTCTTAATTTTACAAATGAGGAAGCTGAGGCCCAGAGGTTGGCACAAATGATGATGATGATGGCGATGACACCCATTCACTTGACATTTAAGGCCGTGACAGGCATTGCCACCTCCTGTACTCCCACGAGGACTTGCACCGTGTTTAATTGGCAGATGAGAAAAGTGAGGCGGCTAAGTGACAGAGGGGAGGTTCAGAGGGGTGTGCCAGGTCTCTGAGCCCATAAAGTGCTCTTGCCACCCCACCCACTCCCTGAAAAGGCCAGAAGACACAGAGTCTCCATGGGTGGGGCTCAAGGTTAATGACATTTGTGTGAGCCACCCCCAATGGAGAGGATCCATCGCCATCTGCCAGGGATAAGGGGGTGCAGAATGAATCACTTCCGGGTGAGGTAGAATGAGTCACCTGGGGGGTGACCCAGAGCCAAAGTTGATGAAGTCCACTGGGGCCCCCCACTTTCCAGGCAGAAGTCCGTGCAATGGCCCCGGTGCACATCCTGGTTCTGTCGTGTATTTGCTGGTGACCTTAGTCCATCAGTATCTGAGCCCTTTGAAAGATGGCATCAAATCCAGCCCTGCTGCTCCTTATTTTGACTATGGATGGATATCTCAGGACAAGAAGCCAAATGCATCAATGGGGTTCTGGAGAGTTCAAAGAGAATGGTTTTTAAAATACCATGATACACCTCAAAACAACCTGCTGAGGAGGGGGCTGCGAGGACAGGAGAACTTGGTGCATGGAGAAGGATCCAGTATGTCTGCCAGCTTAGATATTTAGAGTCATAAGAACATCTTGTATTTGTATGGTGCATTCTGCAAAAGACTTCACTTCTACAGGCTCATTTGATCCTCAGAGGAACTTAGGAGTTAGGTATTATGATCGCTTTTTCGCAGACTGAGAACTGGGGCCCCCCCATACATGGTAAATATGGAAAGGAGAATCCTTTCTTAGTCAGTACTAAGGCTCCTCAACATAAGGTCTCAATAACCTTGGGAGGTAACTATTTTTATCCTCATTTACAGATGAAAAAAATTAAACCAAGATTAAATAAATTGTTCAAATGACACTCCACTCTGTCTTCCAATGCAGTGTTTGCACATCACTGTTACCGGGCTTGTAATACCCTCCTAGTGGGTTTATCTTGCATCCGCCTCCAGAGCTGAAAGCACTTTGAAGCCTGTCCCTCTTTATCTTTGTTTAACCAGCTTCTAAACACATTAGTTCTCCACCTGGTTGCATAACGTAATGAACATTTTAAATGCCATTGTGAGCAACGAGTAAGCTAACTATTTAAATACAAATTTCTTGAGGTGGGCCATTGTGTTGTATTTTTTCAAATTTCCAGAACTATTCTAATGTAGAGCCAGGATTAGAACCACTGACCAAGGGTGTAGACAGTGTCCAGATAAAGAAACTTAGTTTTAGTCTCAGTTTTCATCTATCTATAAAATTAGTGAAAATGATACCTTTGTGATAGGTAAATTTAAAGCATGAAATGAAACAGTGGCTATGAAATTGCTTAGCATGTAGCAAATAATGAATCAGTTCTAGGTGCTATTGTTGTTCGTGGTATCCTTGTTGTGATTGTGAATGGTCATTATTTGATGATTGAATAAATAAGTTATTTGCTAAGATGTAACATCCGGTCAGGGACAGATGTGGAGTCATTACAAACATTCCATTACTTTATTTTAGTATCAGTCTGCTGGCAATGTGCCAGCAAATATGATGCCATTTTCCAAACTTCTCTACCCGGGGGTCCTTGACCTGCTCTCAGAGGGACCAAAGGATTCAATGCAAATGGCAGCCAAGGCCAACTCCAGGGTACAGGTGCCCCCAGCACCACTTCTCAGCAGTCCTGCAGCTCCTTCCCTACCTGACATCTTTTGAGAATCAAGAAGGTAAGCCATTGATGCCTATAGATGCAGCACCCATACACCCCCCCAAAAAAATCTCTGAGTGTTTCCTCATCTGTGAAGTGGGCACCCAGTAACCTACGTGTTAGGACGGTGTAAAGATTCTGGAGAAAACAAAGCATGCTCATTGCCCAGCACCGTGGCTGGCACATAGTAGGCATGCAGGTCAATGCTAGCTGCCATCAGTGTTATTACAGGAAGGAGGGCCATCTGAAGAATGTCATAGGGATATCACAGTAGTGGAGGGAAGAGATGCTGGTGGTCTGTAGGTATCCTCCCACCCCCACTCCATTAAGATGCTGGTCTGGGCTGAGGGGCAGGGTTCAGTCGCCTTCAACCAACAACAGTCCGGCCGCTTGTGATCTTGTGTTCCAAGGTCCCCGGACCTCCCACTAGCCTCCCTCCGTGCAGGGACCACAAGCTGGTGATGGCACATTAAATGCATGGTGCAGTGCCCGGCCTCCCTGTGCGGAGATGGCTGATAACCTGGTCGGGGAGGCGCTATCAGGAGAGGAAATGCGCTGGCACTGGCAGGGTGGGGGGCTGTAAATAAGGCCCAGGGTCAGGGGGCCTCTTAGAGCCTCAGGACGGGACCCAACCCCAGGGGTCACATCATCCATTCTCTGCCACCAGGCACAATTGCACAGAAGCAATCCATCATTGATCACTGCCTGGCTCCCCCACCCCACCCCAAATGCATTAATGCGTTCTCATTCTGAAAGACTCAGTAATGCGGAAGGACACAATACAATGTGAGCGCCCTGCCTTATCCACCTTTGTCCTATTAGCACCCCTCCTCCCAAGAGGGGAGGTAGCATTCAGGTCCCTTTGCTTCACATTTATACACAGATAAGTGTGTTTGTGAGTGTGTGTGGATTTTTTTAGAAGTACAAAAATATTTTATATTTATATATAAAAATCTTGTCTTGAGCATGTTTCCATATCTGTACCTTTCTATAGAAGTCCCCCCATTCATGTGAATGACAAAATCATAGTCCACAAAATAAATGTGCCGTAAATTACTTAAATCTTCCTCATTGGCATACTTTTAAGTTGCTTCCAGTGTTTGCTGTTTGCTATGACAAACATGTTCCTGTGAAGAGTATTGAGCACTTATCTTGGAGAACAAGGGCATGTTTTAGTGTAGGGTAATTTTTGAGAAGGGCAGCTGCCCCAACACTGAGTATATGCATCCCAGGTTTCATGCTACTGCCAGAAATGCTCCCCCAAAAGGCTTCATCAAACTACACCCCCATGAACACTTGATGAAGGTAATCAATCGTTGCCTCACATTGTCACCAATATTATTGGATATTAGTAGTATTGTCATTTTGCCATTCTCATGGCAAAAAATATTGCATTACTATTTAGTAATAATTTGCCTTTTTCCATTTACTGCTGTGGTCAGGCACCTATTCCCATGTTTATTAGCTGACTGTAGTTCTCTTGGTGTGCAGTTCCCACATCTTATCATTTGTCCATTTGTCCTGTTTTCAGGTTGTTTAGGAAATGGAGGACAGTCTAGCCAACCATTTCCCATTTTCCTTTATCATTTGCTCACTCATATATTAAATACCTGTGGGTCACCTGGGGTTTAGGAGGCACTGCCCATTTTTTGTAATCTCAGGTGTGGTGCGTGGGGGTGGGATAGGCCTATGGTTTCATGCTAGGGGCTAGAAATGAGTAAGATGATGTCACCAGATGTCACATGGAAGCCTTGGAATTAAGAAAGAAACAATGCAACTAAGGAGTAATGCCAGTGATGAAAAGCTTACACAATTCTATGATTCCATCTCCTCTCCCGGTTTGGTTATGTGTGCACACCCATGTATGCACTCACATATCCCTGCCCACCTTTGCCAGTCTCCAGAATAGAGGACACACATTCTATTTGCTCTCTAGGGAGCAGAGAGCACACAGCCCAGCCCTTGTCTGTGCAAGGCCAGGTTCTGGTGGTTCATGGGAAAAGGCCATTCAGTCCAGAACAATGAGCAGAAGGCTAATTTTAACCAAGGGTTGCAGAGTGACCTTGGCACAGGAGGAAAAGTTCCAACGGAGAGGGCCCGGATGGGACCCTCGTCCTTCTAGAAGACATGGGGCTGAGATTAGGGGAGCCCCCAGCTCTCCTGCCTTCCCTTCCTCCCAGGTGGGTGATTCTGTCTGCTCCCAGGCAGCTGTCTCTCTTCACCTCGCTAGTCCTCGTCATCTGCTTTCAGGCCCCTTAAGACTGGCTTCCATTAGCCTTGTCAGCCTCTGCTGTCACAGAAACCCGGTAGCCCAGGGGCCAAGTTGCTCATCAGAAATGCCGATGGGATGGGTGGGCAGGCTGGGTTCCCACACCGACTCCCAGGTGACCCCAGGGAAGATGCTGTCTGGCCTTGGCCTCGGCAGTGGGGAGGGAGCGTATGTGCGCTGATGTCCTCTTACACACGTGACCCTGTACCCGAAGCTTCGTAAACATTATCTCCGTTCATCCCCAGCTTCCCTTTGAGATATGTGTGTTTGTGTCCATTTAAAAGGCGATGAAACTGAGGCTCAGAGAGTTTCAATAATTCACCAGGGTTTCCACAGTCAGTAAGAGGCAGGACCAAGAGGCCAAGTGCACAGTGCCTGATGCCACCAAAGCCTTTTTTACCCCACGACCTGTACCCGGCAAGGGAGGGAGGCCAAAGGGGCACAGGCCAAGTGCTGCCAGGGCAGCTCCAGCTCTGCCTCCAGCCTTCACAAAGCCTTAGCTCCCTCCCTCTCCCAGGGAACTGCCGTTGCAGGAGGCTCTGCACAGAGGCTGACCCGAGCTTTGGTCCCAGCTGTGGGCTTGGCTGATGGCATCAGTTCTTTCAACCTTCGGTCTAGTAACAGAAGCCCCTGCTGAGTTGCCACACAGGCTACAGGTAGCGGGCATGAAGCACAGAACCAGGTCGGTGGCATTGCTGTTTCCATCCTTGCTAGTGAACCTGGTGATGTGAGACTCATGCTCCCACGAATCAAGGCAGACTGAAGAGCACTTCAGGAGGCGGTCCTTTTCTTACTCATCACGGTGTCTTGTCAGGGCCAAGTGAGGGCCTGAATGGTCACAAAGTCCTCACAGGTGCCAATTAGACAATTTCCGTGGGCACACACCACCATCTGCCCACGGATTTTAACTTGGCCCCATTATACCCTGGACCTTCCCTGATGGCTATTTTTAGGTCTTCAGCTGATGTTAGTCAGGGTCCTCATCTTATAAATCACCAACAGAGTTCCCAGCCTCGTGGCATGGCCACCACACCTCACCAGGGACTGTAGTTTTTGTCCCAAAGATGAGACTCCCCCGGGGCTCGTGGCCCATCAGCACCACGCAGTTCTCCTACCTCCCTCTCTGCCCCTGGCACTCACAAGGCCTTCCTCTCGTGCTCTCGGCGCCGTTTGCTTAACCTTATGGAAAGGATTCTCTCACAAGAGCCACACGACAGGTCCTCTGTGCGTTGTGCCCACCCTGTCCCTCAATTTAACCTGAGGGCCATTTGCTGGGTCGCTCATGTGCTGACACAAAAGCGGGAGCCCAGGATTCGCCTTCTGGCCTCTCCACTCTCTTGGGACGCAGTGGAGAGTGACATCCTGTCCGGAAGGAAGAGAAATGAAGGCTGCCACACATCCGAGAGGCCACCGTGACGGCCACGGAGGCGACGCAGAGCAAGAGACAGCGCTCCGCGAGCAGCCGGGCGCCGTGCCTTAGCTTGGCCTGGTTCTCACGAGTAACTCTTTCCAAGGCTGTGTGCTCTGTTCTGTTCAATAAGTAGCGACTCTGACATGGTTGAGGAATGGGATTTTGCAGGAAACCAATTAATCTGATTTGGAGAGTTCTCGAATACGAGGATTTCTATTTTTGGAAAAACCAGGAGTAAACTAACATCTGCCCACCAGGAAAGCAAGGTGAGCTGGGGCGGACAGAGAAAGGACCTGGCCAAGGCCCCTGGAGGGCTGGGTCCTGATGTGTGGACCCTGTGTGGCTACGGGTCCTTATCGAAGCCTCAGTTTCCCATTTCTGAGATGGAAAGGGGAGAGAGAGTGTGGGACGAGATGACTGATTTTCAAAAAAATTTTTTTGTTTGTTTGTTTTTTGTTTCGTATGTGGTAGCTCCCTGACTGGGAATCGAACCCAGGCCGCAGCGCCGACAGCACCAGTGCTGAAGCCTTAAGCCACTGCACCACCAGGGAACTCCCTCAAAACAGTTTTAAAGGCACATGCTGTTCAAAGAACCTTTGCAAGACAGCAGATTATGTAAAACAGATGCAAAAGGTGCTGCTGTGTCTGCAGTGGGTGGTGGGACCTTACCCCCTCCCTCCCCACCCCGCTGTGAGCTTCCTACCTCTGAGATACCACCGTCGATCCCCAAGGCTCTGAGAAGCACAGTTTGAAACATCTAGACCAGATTCTTCCCAGAAGAATAGTTAAGAGTGGTGAGTTCTCACACCACTGTCTTACTAGCTGTGTGGCCTTGGACCAGTTACTGGCCCTTTCTGTGTCCCAGTTACCTTATCTGTAAAATGAACATCACAGGGCCGATCTCTCTGAGTTGTCGTTGGCATTTTATACTCAGTAGATGTAAACTGATCATGAAGATTCTGTTCAGCTTTCTCAGATTCTAAATACAGTATCAAGGTTAGTGTTCTCTCTATTCCAGAAGATGTTAGGAGCTCGGCCTGTTGTGGAGTGCACTGACAAGCCTATGGCAGAGGCCCAGGTGTCGGTCGCTTTCCCTAATATGCCTGTGCATCATGGTGGCTACAGCCTTCTGAGGTCTCCTCACCACCTCTGTGGCCAAGTTCCTAGCACTGGACACAATTCTTTCCTGTGATGACAGGGATGACATGTTTCAAGCACATCTTGGTGATTATTTTGAGGCGGAGTTCCAAACATGAACCCCCTTGGACACAGATCGACCTGGGGACATCAGGTGAGAGCATTGGGCAAGGTCCAAGAGACCCTGAGACATGCTGGGGCAGACTCACCTGGGGGCGAAACTGAAAGGCACATTCCCCAGCATGGAGCCCTGCCCCTGCCCCGGTGACCTTCAGCTAGCGGAGCCTGCTCAGCAGGATCCATGAACCCCCCTCACCCTCAGTGCCCAGTGGGAAAGATCAGACTTCAGAGGCGGCAGCCTAAAGAGGCTCCTCATGAGGTCAGGAGCACATGTAGGGGAAAGGCCCTGCAAATGCAGAATAACCTGAGGGCATTCCACAGAGAACTGAAATCCTGTGGGGGTGAAAGTTGAAGAAATTTGGGTAATTGTTATTAAAATGACACCATCCACCTCACACCCATTAGGATGGCTACTATAAAACAACAACAAAACAAAACAGAAACCCAGAAGGTATCAAGTGTTGGTGAAGATGTGGAGAAATTTGAATGCTGGTGGGTAAAAAAGTGAGCCGCTAGGGAAAAGAGTATGGTACTTCCTTGAAAAATTAAAAATAGAATTACTACATCAGTAGGTCTCAAAGAGACACTTGTACACCCGTGTTCATAGCAGCATTACCTGCAATAGCCGGAGGAGGAAATAACACGTGTCCACGGATGAATGAATGGATGACAAAACTAGATTATATATCATAAATCATAGCACTGGGCCTTACAAAGGAAGGAAATTCTGACCCGTGCTACAACACGGATGAACCTCGAGGGTGTTATGCTCAGTGAAATGAGTCAGCCATAAAAGGGAAAGGATTGCACGATTCCACTTACGTGAGGCATCTAGGGCCGCCAAGTTCATGGAGACACGGTAACCGTGGTGACGCCTACGTCTGTCCTTCCCTCCCAGGGCTGTTGGAGAACCCCGACCACACGCACAGGTATCCTGGACATAGCAAGCCTTCTGCAGACAGGCGTCCTTCCTTGCCAGTCATCTCTGTTCCCCTGCAGAGGCAGCCACTCCAGGGAGGGTCCCCTCAGTCCATCACCCCACCTATGCTACTGCCACAGCTCCACAGCTCTGCTCGGGTCTGCACCCCCGTCCCACTACTAATTGTGGTGTGACCTTGGGAGACCGGGCAAACTCCTTGTGCCTCAGTTTATTCCTCTTTACATGGGATGGCAATTGTCCTGCCTCTGGGTTGTCACAGGTGGCCAGAGGGTCAGAGGGAGGCAGGGAGCGATGACCAGGTGGAGCACAAAGGCTTTGAGGGCAGGGAAGCTCTTCTGTGGGATAGTGAAATGGTGGAGACATGCCATTGTACATTTGTCCAAACCACAGAAGAATACATACAACGCAAAGAGTGAGTCCCAATGGAATCTGTGAATTTAGTTTGAATATGAACAACGTGTCATAATTGGCTCGTCCATTGTAGCAAGAGCACCACACTATGGCCAGATGCCGGTAATAGGGGCAGTCAGAGACACGGGTGAGGGGTAAAAGGGTTTCTCAGCACTTCCCACTTGTTTTTCTGTAACTGCTCAAAGAAAAGATCTATTACAAACAAAACAAAAACCATGACAAAACGGGGGCCTTCGTGACAGCGTGGAACCCCTAAGGCTCCTCGGTGTTACCACCCATGGTCATCCGCTCGTGGCCTCTGTGCCTGGTCCCGGCGGGCGTTTGTGCGCGCCCCCAGCGAGCGCGGCTGGGACGCAGCTCTGGCGCTTTGCTGAGCCAAGGATCCTCCAGTGAAACCTGGAGCCCCAGGATTTCTGGGGCGGCAACGCCACCTGCTGGCCCCGCTCAGAGGCAGGGACAGTTGGGCCTGCGCAGTTCGTTATCCTGAGGCTGGAGACCGGGTCCCCACTGGAAAACCAGTGTTGTCCGCGAGTCCCTCCCGGAGCCGCTCATACAACCAAGTACGTCATGGATGCGATTTTCAGGCTTGTCACCAGTAACGACCGAAAAAGGTCAGATCTCTCGGTTTTAATACTGACACGTCTCAAAGCCCTGGAGCGCAGTGTATGTTGGGGCCCCATCCCAGACTGTACAGGTGGTCGTTTTGGGGGTGGCCGAAAGGGAGTTGCACCGGGCGCGGCCCGCGCAGGTGGGAGCAGGCACTCCGGGTCACCTGAGTCAGCCCCCGGGAGCCTTACGTGACGTCAAACACTTAAGAGTGTGTCGGGAGCGTGCCAGGCACTGTTCTGAACATCTTACTGGGGTTAACTAATGAAATCCTCACGAGAAACATGTGAGGTAGGTACCACAATGGTCCTTCCTGTTGTACAAAGGAGGAGGCGGAGGCACAGAGAGGCTAAGTAACTTGCCCAAGGACACACAGCCGGAGAAGGGTGGCACTGTGATTGCATCCTGCTCGGAGTCCGTGCTGTGACCTACCTGCCAGTCTGCCTCTGGTTTCCTTCCCTGAGAAAGGGGCGTACCACACCCCCTGCCTTTCCAGCTTGTCTGGGGCTGGAATGAGAGCCACGAGGTGAATCTGCCTTGTCAGCTCTGCGGGCCGGGCCACGGAGGTGCGTCATCCGGACAATCCGGGCAGCCCCGTGGCGCCGACGCGCGCCGGCTCCGGGCTAGGGCTGCGTTTCGTACTGGCCCTCGGTGGCCGTGTGGAAGTCCTCGAGCACCGACTGCAGGAACTCGAACGTGGGCCGCTCCTCGGGCCGGCTCCGCCAGCACTCGGCGATGACGCTGCGGTACAGTTCGGGCGGGCACGAGTCCGGGCGCGGCATGCGGTAGCCACGTTCCAGGTTGCGGATGACCTCGGGGTTGCTCATTCCTGGCGGCGGGGGGAGGACAGAACCACGCTGAGAGGCGGCAGGGGCCACAGACCACTGTGTCCTCCCTCGCAGGTCACCTACCTGGCTGCCCGCGAGGCGCCACCTTTAAAGCTTACTTTTATTTACGTTTTATTGCTTGGAGAACCTCTGGAAGTGAGGCTACAGGTTTCCCCCTTAGAGCGGCCGTTCCTCCGCGGATGGGGCCCTCGCCTGTCGGTCTGAGATGCCCGGACACAGAGCCGGGGGCATCACTCCCCGGGCGGGTGCTTCACGAAGACTCACCACCGCTAACCAGGAGAGACCCTTCCCACGCGGGGCTGGGCGCTGGGGCTTCCACAGTCAGAGTGGAGCTTTTGGGAGTACATCCAAGGTGTAAGGCCAAGGGAGGGACAACGTGTCCTCAACTGAGGACAAACCACCTTGGGTTCAGACTCTGACCTTTACTGCGTTACAGGTTTGGGGGATCTCTGACCCCTGCTGGAGGAAGGGAACACGGCCCAGTTGCCAAGAGCCATGCTGAGGATGGGGACAGAACCCTTCCTGGGTGTCTGTCCCTGCCATGGAGACTCCATTCTGACACACATTTGGGCAGCCCCGGGCACAAGGATGGGGCATCTGCCTTCACAGCTTTCCTAGAAGCCACCTACCTGGGTAGGGCACCCGCCCGTAAGTGACGATTTCCATCAGGAGGACGCCAAATGACCACACATCTGCTTTGATGGTGAACACCCCAAAATGGATGGCCTCTGGAGCAGTCCATTTGATGGGGAACTTGGCCCCTGCAGGAAAAGTCCCGAGCAGCTCTGTGAGGTGGTGACTGACTGACCCTATGTGCTCTCCCCTCCCCGGACCAGAACCCCTTGCAGGGCTTGGCCTGTCGTGTCTGACAGGGATGCACCCAGGGAGTCACGGAGACCCATTGGGACACATGACCGGGCATGTACCAACACTGGGGGCCGCAGCGGGAAAGGAGACACCAGTACCACCCCCGTCACCCTCCTTGGGTCCCTGCCCGGGGGGGCTTCCCTGCGCAGCCACCACATGTTTTCATCTGGACGGAAGCGTGGAAGTATCATCTGACATGGGCCTGTTAGTACAGGAACCCAAGGCTAGTCCCTGCCTCAGTTAACCCTTGCCTGCAAAATGCAAATGATGATACGTGACTTATGTATCTCTGAAGGTCACGGTGAGGAGGGAATTCAAATCCTGCTGCCCCGCAAAGCCCCGCAGCGTGGTCAGCACTCAGAGCGGACGGCTGCCCCACCCCCGCCTGGCCTCTCGGCCTCCCCCGCCAGCCCACAGCCGCCTCGGGCACTTCTCCTGTATCAGTCCGTAAGCACGCCCAGCTGGTGCGGCGGCGGCAAGCCTGCTTGCTCGGCGTATTCGACCGATCAAACCCTACTGGGAAGAGGACTTCTACCTCAGTTACACTAACAAAGGAAAGCAGAGCACTACTTCAGGCTTCAGGTTTTGCTGCTCACGCTTCAGAGCAGTGTTTTCCAAAGGGCATTCCATGAAAGCTAGTTCTGTGGGAAGTTAACCGACGCTATGTGGAAAAAACTGGGGCTCCAGTTAGTTTGGGGGACACCAGGTGAGGCAAACTTGCATGGGTTCTTTGCCCTCAGTGTGCTGCTGTGCTTGGGGAATCTCCATGGGGCTGCTGGGTGGACTTGGCAGGATCCCCAAACTTCCTTCCGTGCAGGGTCCTTCCTCAGGGTGCTAGTGCTCTGAGCTAGCCGGAGGTGCGGCCGGCCCTGGGGACCCCACACAGCTCTCCAATCTCTTCACTCAGGGCTATGCCAGGAGGGCCGGGGAAGGTAAGGCCCAAGGTCTCCCTGGGCTTGGGGGTCTCTGCTCACCCTCTTGGGCAGTGTATTCACTGTCGATGATCCGGGCCAAGCCAAAGTCACCAATTTTGCAGCACAAGGTCTCAGACACCAGGATGTTGGCTGCCCTAAGGTCACGGTGGATTGAATTCATTTTCTCGATATATGCCATTCCTTCGGCAATCTGAGGGAACAAGCCACACAGGGAAGGACAGCATGAGGACCGAGCCCACCTGGTGTCCCCTGCACAGGCCCCAAGGCGGAGAGGAAAGGCCCTGGTCCTCCTCGCCACCAGCCTGTCTGTAGAAGCAGCCTTTGTCCCCTCGAAGCCTGGAAGGGAAGGAAAGCTTGGGTGCTGGTTTGTATTCTTTTGGCAGGTGGTGATGCTGCCGGACAAGGAGCAGATTCCTGGGTGGAGGAGAAAGATGGCTTCAAGCACCCCTCAGCTGATAAGCTACAAACCCCAGCTCCCTAAAAGCTCAGGAAAGCAGGGTCACTGTCATTATAGCGAGGGGCTGCCTGTACCCCTCACTCACCTCTCCTCTCTTGAGAGCCTACAGGGAAGCGAAACAGCAGACCGAAGGCAGGAGGGAAGGGAGGCTCCCGACAGGAAGGGAGAAAAGGGAGGCGCAGCGGGGGGAGGGCAGTGGGGAGGGGAGGAAAGGGCTTCCTCTCTGGCACGCTGGAAGCACTGTGCGTGGAGCAGGGAGCCCTGGTTTGGAATCGTTGCCCCCTGGCCTGTTGCTTAAGCTCTGTTAAGGGTCAGTGAACTGATTGGGACATGAAGAATGGGGTCTCCAGGTCATGGAGTTGCGGTAAGCCTTAAATGAAACCCGTGGCTGAGGACCATCCCCAGCACTGCTCTATGGCGGGCACTCTGGGAGCCGAATCCTGATGGAACAAAGGTGGGAAAAGCAGGGGAGCCTCTGTGTCTGTCCCCCATCACCGGCACTGGGTCAGGAGTAGCTGTGTGTGCTGCTCTTGTGCCCTTTGGTCAAGGAAATGCACTCAGGCTCTATTCTGTGCATTCCCAATTGACAAATGAAGAAACTGAGGCAGAGAATAGAAAACTACTGTATCTCCTCAGACCTGCTATGGCAAGAAGCCAGCACCAGAACTGCTCCCACCTCTCCTTCTGTTCCTATTGGCATTGGTTTATCCATCCATTCACTCATTCATGCACTCATTTGTTCCTTTGCCAAATCATTCCATCAATATACACTTACTGGTATAGTACTGAGGGGACTATAAGAATTGCAAATCTCTTATGTCTGGATGGCATTTAGCACTACTCATCCTATTAACAAATATGTATTGAGCAGTACTAGAAATACAAAACAAAACAAACAAACAAACAAAAAGGTTGAGTAGGACCCAGATCTGCTTTTAAGGAGAAGAATCTACCACTCATGATGCTCATGAGACCACATCTTTCTGTCCAGGTAAAGTGTTCTAGAAATGACACTTAACTTGGGTCATGAACATTGATTAGGCTTCTGCCAAGTGAGAAGAGAGTCAAAGGTATTCTGTGCAAAAGGGACAGTCCCAGGAAAAGCTCATGGGTGTGACAGGAGATTGGGGAGCTGCCATGTGGCTGCAAAGTAGGGCACCTGGGGTTGTGGTTGGAGGGGTGCTTTGCATTTCATCCTGTAAAGCAGGAAAAGGAGAGCTCAAGAGCTCAGAAGGGGATTGAGAGAGAGAGAGAGAGAGAGAGAGAGAGAGAGTGAGTTAAGGTGTTAGCATGATCAGAACATAATTTAGAAGTTGTTCACCGGGGAGGTTCTGATTTTTGGTTTCTTTACCTTTGGGTTCCTGACCACACCCAGGTATAAACTCAGGTGGCTTTTCCCATCCTTTGCCCCTAGGTGACCCAAGATTTCCCAAGGGACTAAATACAAGCCGAGGAGAGTGGGAGAAGGCAAAGAAAGAAAGGAGTGCACAGGTTTATGTGGTTTGAAACCTGATACCAGTGCTAATTTTCCAAGACCATCTGAGCCTCCTCAAAGCTGTCTGTGCTCACCTCAGTGGAAAAAGGGTGTCATGACATCAGTTCCTGCAGTGATACTAATAGCAGATAAGGCCACCAAGGTGGGGAGGGAGGGGGTGGCGTGAGGGAGGTTTCCTCTCTGCAGCCGGATGCGTGCATGTGTTTACATGTCTTACAGATCTACCACAGACCAGAGATTTTCTGCTGAGAGTTCCAGTTTTAACAGACATACCCTCGGGGCTGCCAGCTGGGTTTCCCTGCCAGTTAGAGCCCTTAGCTAAAGTCTCTGGGGAGGAGAGATCCCTCCTCTCCATTTTCCCACCTGCTACAGAAGGCATCTGTGGGAACCATCTGAGGAAGAAGTGAGGTCACCACAAAACACTCACCTACCATGTTAAATGGAATTTGTGCCACCTCTCTGGGTTTCCCACACCATCAGTTCTCCCTCTCCTCCTTAGTGATAGAACCCACTTTATTCCGTCATGGCTGCCCAGAAGAAAGACTACATTTCCCAAGCTCCCTTGCAGCTCGGTGTGGCCAGGAGGATGTGAGAGCAGGTATGTGTAGTGGGTGACTTCCAGGAGGAAGGTGGCTGAGAAGAGGACAAGATGATACAATATGAGCAGCTACCTTGGACAGTCAGATGACACACACTAAGACACCCAGCAAGTGGAAGAAACCTGGGTCCCTGTGACTTTGAGGGACGGGCCCATTTACCACCCCAGTCTGCACACCTTTGGATATTCACAAATTTAAGCCACTATTGCTTTGGGTTTTCTGTCCTTCACAGCTCAGCTTAAATCAAATTGATATAGCTACTAAATAGTTAATTTTGTCAAATTACAGGGCAGGGAGGAGAGGCCTGAGCCTCTGCGAGGGGACCAGTGCTCTCAGGCCCCAATGACTTCGGTATTGGTAGCTCACAAACCTGGGCCGACATGTCAATCAGTCTCAGGAGGGACAATCTGCTACCTTCATCTGTCTTCAAAAAATCCAGCAAGCATCCTAAGGAAAGAGAAGTTACAATTGTACTTCGCAAATGACCCACCCAGGGGCCGGACGTAGGTGGCCCTCTGTCAGAGCTCTTGTCCAGAGAGAAATCCATCCACAGCATCACAACGCCTTCTGCTTTATAGACTTCCAACCTTCGTTCCCTAAGCCCCCCAGGAGGCAGCTAATATGCTCCCAACTGCTCACAGAAAGTGAGGTTTCAGCCAGGTTCGGGGTCCCATAGCTTGGGAACCAGTAGCAGAACCTACTTCTCTAACTCCAAGTTTAGTGCTTATTCCTGGCGCTACATGCTTGCCCTTTTCACACTTTGCTGGTAGAGATTCTGCCTCTGAGGACCAAGAGTCGGAGAAAAGGACCAGAATGGAGAGACGTGTCCCTTGGGGTTTGGTGCAGGGGATAAACGCAGCTTCTCTGGGGCATCTAAGAGCTGAGGTATGGCTAAGAGGTAAGCAGGGGAGCCATTGTGCCCCAGCTCAATGTGGGACCCACCTCCTGGTGACTTTTAAGAGACTGCATTAGTGTGGCATTTTAGGATCCTACAGGAACCAGTGTGTGGTCAGCATCACAGGAGGGGTGAGAAGGAAGTCAAAGGCTGAGATCTGGGCCACACTAGGGACCTCAGAGTCCATCTCACCCAACCTCTCTTTTCATCGCATTGTAAACTGTTTACATGGTTGTAAAAGATCCCATGGCTGGTCAGTGGTAGAACCAGGACTAGAACTATCCCTGGATGTCCAGCCCATTGCACTTTCGATTTGGCCTTGCTCTGTTCGCCCCAGTGGGTGTCAAACAGTGCCAGGCACCGGAGACACACACCTAAATGCTGGCTGAAGTGCTCCTGAACTGAGGACACAGCTCTACAGAACCATCTTAGCTGTCTTGTTCCTCACGACCCCCCACCCCCTGCATGTGGAACACCCTAGATGCGCAGGACATTGGCTGATTGATTCGGCCTACGGCTCGGCGATTCCCGGCAGAGGTCCGCTGGCCAGGCAAACCCATGGCAGCAGCTGGGCCTCCCCCTACTCAGCCCCCTAAGCCTGAACCCCCCTCTCCCGCCCATCCCGGCCTCTGTCTGAGGAACGCAGCCCCGTGTGGGGCACCACCTCTGGCCATGTACTCGGTCACGATGTAGATGGGCTCCTTGGTGACTACAGCATAGAGACGAACCAGGCGCTCATGCTGGAGAGTTTTCATCAGGTTGGCCTCGCCCAGGAAGGCCTCTGGGGACATGGTTCCTTCCTTCAAGGTCTTGATGGCCACCTTCATGTTGTTTTTGTAATATCCTAAGCGCAGGGAGTGGAGGGTGGTTGGGGGGAGAAAATAAAGGAGCTATTCAGAAGAAGATGCAAAGGTTGTGGGAGGTGATCCCTTAACCATAATCTACGAAAGCTTCTAGAAGCCATTACCTTGGAATATACAGGTGGGGAACTGAGGCCAGAACTGCCCTCCCCCGCCCCCCAGGAAGTGCCCCTGGACTGGAATGTACAGTTCCTGAGGGTGATGAATGGGCTTATCTTGCAGGATGCCAGCCTGTCTCAGCCCCCCTCAGGCCACTGGGAAGAACAACGGTCTATGCTCCCACTACTTCGTCTGTAAAATGAGCATCAGCCTCTGTCCCTTCTCCCTCACAAGCCTGTATGGGGAAGCAGGACACAAATCCTGAGGCTTCTGTGCTTCAGGAGGCAGGGCAGGGAGAGCGAGGCTCCTGGCACGCCGTATACTCACCCATCCAGACTTCGCCGAACTGCCCAGCCCCGAGTTTCCTGACCAGCTTGAGAGATTGCCGGGGGATTTCCCATTCATCCTGGGCCCAGGGGTTCTGAGGAGCTGGGCTAATACAGGGTTGGGTCAGCCTTTGACATAAACCATCCCCTTTCTCTGCAGTAGAGAGGAAGCGAGGGGGTTGGAGGTTACCAGAGTAGCCAGATTGGCACCTCTCCCTTGGAAGCTCCATCGTTCTCAGGTGTGTCCCCCAGCAGCCCCACTCCCACCTCCAAGTGCTCATAAAGCAAGGCTATCATTGACCTGCTCTCCCCAAGACTGAAAATACTTGTTACTCTCCCAGCAGTCACATGCTGAGCCAATAGAGGGGATTAGGCACACAGACTTTGAATCACTATATTCGCATTTGTCAACTCCTTAGGTTCAGCCTTGGGATAATCCTGCCCCTCCCACAAGACAGCACCAAATCCTGAGATTTTAGCAATGGCAAGATGTAAGGCTGCTCTGGCACAAGCCCCCGCTCCGGTCAGACACCCCCCTCTTACTAGAATAGTGCTGCACCAAAGCTTGGAGAGTGGGGAAGCTGATTCGGGGGGAGATGTAATAGCCGCCCTCATCCAAGGAGCGGATCTTGTAGTGTTTGATCACCTCCCCCTGGGTGGTCACGTCCTTCACAGACAAAGAGAAGGCACCTAGAGGGTTAAGGAAGACACACGCGTCAGAGGTAAGGCATAAAGACGGAAAATCAGGACTGGGCTTTGGGCTTCATTTCAATCCCTTGGGGGAAAGTTCCTCTTATTCTGCTTTCCATTTTGGCCACTTCCATCCTATAATCATTAGCTTTTCCTTCACCTCAACTTCAACTCTCCTGGAAGCCTTTCCTACCAGTTGCATCTGACTCTGTCCTTGATGTTCCTCCCAGAGTATCCCAAAAGTCAGCCAGGGGACCACAGAACTCTGCAGCAGACAGGACATTCTCTTAGGAATCATGCTGTGTCTCCACTCGGGGACCTGGTCACTCAGGGGCCCTTTGCCATGGAGGGACTAGGAAGTCGATTGAGTCATTCATTGATTCGGGCCGAAAAGGCTGACTTTCCTCCCACATGCAATGGCAAATTCCCACCTCAAGCACCCACATCCTGGAAAAAGCTTAGTAAACTGTTTCTCCGGGGTCCCATTCACATTCACTCACATGTCTATGTATTTTGTCATCTGTGTTAAGATTTGCCTGCAGACAAGGAGTAGCAGATGCCAGGGGCTAAAGGCAAGTTAAGGAGGCAAAAGTTGCCAGCTGAAAAACTTCTTCCCATAAAGTTTTTATAAAATGTCTCTGTCCAGCTCTCTGGGCACCACGCCTCGTCACTACTGTTTTGCTCAGGTCATTCTGCTGGTTAAACTGCAGACTTGGAGGCTTCAGGGTCCTCTGTGCGGCTGCGCCTACCGTGGGCAGTAGCAGTACCACACTCCCCCACCAGGTGTCGGGCTCGGACACCTCTTTTTCTGGGTGTGCACGCCTGATTTTCCGCTGTGCGGTTTGTCTTCAGGCATCTTTCCTCTCTTACCAGACCACCCCTTTCCCCTTCCACCTCCCTTAGTCATTATACTTCTTCCATTACCTACTTGCAAAAGGATGCTGAGAAGCCGTGCGCCTCACTGGGGCGCCTTGACGCGGGCACACCCCTCGCTATGCCCCCAAACCCAGCCCAGCCCCATGCTGCAAACTGTCTCCCCAACCTTGCCCAAGTAGGTGCCACAAAGCCCCAGTATCTCAGGATCGGAGCGTGGCTCTAGTGCGTTCATTCGTCTTCTCACCACAGGAATGAGAAAATGAGTTCTCCCAATGTCCTCGGCGGCACCCTGCCTGCGTGCAGGGACTCGGGGGTCTGCCAAGGAGACTCCCCGCAGTGCCACTGCCCATGCTCATGATTTAGGGCCCTTCACTCGCCCCGGCTTATGTAAGGGCCTGTCCCTGGTATCTTTTTACAAGTTGGTATTCTTCTTAAAGGGAGCCTCCAAATCGTACCAGCTTTAGGTTCACCAGATCTGGACCCCGCTGCCTGCCTCCGGGCTGGGTTTGGGCTGCGCTGAGCAGGTAGGGCTGGACTCCCCGAGAGTGAGATTTCTTAACCCGAGAAAGATTACCTGCCTTTAGACTGGGAAAGTAGTTGGTCCTTGCATGGATATCAATACTGAGGCTTGACAGGCTGGGGGGGGGGGGGTGTCTGGAGGCCATACGGGCTAGAACTTGTCCCCTGTGCTTTTGAGGACAGTATTCTTTCCCTATCTTGCCTCCACTGTTTGTGGCTGCCATATGCAGATAGGGATCTTGCTTGGGAGTTTTGAGGTGGGTGTGTGCCCATGTGTATTCATGTGTGTGGGGTCATGATGCCGAGTCCTGCAGCCCAGCTCCATCTGGCCAATACCCAGCTGGGACTAGTTCCCAGGGTGGGCAAGGGCAGGAGGAGGTACCCCACCTTCAGGGAACCCCTTCCTCCTTCACACTGAGGGTACTTGAGCCACAGGCAATAATGAAAACATAATTTTCAAGGTGAAATATCATGATGCCTGGGATTTGCCTCAAAATAATAGGACTAGGTCAGGATAAACATGAAACAAGATCGGCTGAGCTGATCACTGTCGAAGCTGGGTGTTCAGTACAGGGGTTCCATTATACTAGTCTTTCTACTTCTGTTTTTTTTTTTGTTTGTTTGTTTGTTTGTTTTTGTTTTCTTGTATGTGGATAGTTCCCTGGCTGGGAATCAAACCCAGGCCACAGCGTTGACAGCGCCAATGCTGAAGCCTTAGCCACTACACCACCAGGGAACTCCCATATTTCTGTGTGTGTTTAAAATATTCAACAACAACAACAAATTATTTATGTCATCTCCGGTGATTTCCATATTGTTTCTTGGACATAAGTGTTCTGCCATTAAAATGGAATGTTGGCAATTCCCTCTATGTATTATATAATTGAACACACCCCTTGGTGCATTTCAAGAAATTCTGCACAGAGCACCACAACTCATCAATGCACCACCCATTCTTCAAATGGCCCAGCCGTGTTGAGGGGCAATGAGGCCAGCGGCTGCCCCTTGAGCCTCATAGTGTGTTGTAAGCAGCTTTCTTTGTCCAGCTTTGTTGCTCTGGTGCTTCCACTCCCTGCAGACCTCAAACCACGAATGCAGCTGAGGGATAAGCCCAGTGGGGGTCCCCTGCTAGGTCAATCTCTGTCCATTCTCACTGCCCCCGCCACAGGGAACCAAACTCACAGTCCAGCCACCCTGCTCCCCTCCCACTGATGTCACTGTCATCACCTCCTCTCTAGTTAAACACTGGCTGTAACAGGTCTCAATGTGCAGTGTCCTGATAACAAGGGTTTTCTTTTACACTACTTGGGAGATTTCCCTCCATCACCCCAGGTTAGGCCAGCTTGACACATTTTACAGCTCGTGAAGCTATTCAGAGCCTCTTAGATGATTGGGTTCTGACACCTGCTCACTATGGGTCTCACGTGAGTCACTTCCTCCCTCAGGGATTCCGTTTCCTCATCTTCCAAATGGGGATATTGGCCCAGTATCTCAAAGATGAAAGCCTAGTGGCAAACATGTTGCAGGGAGCACATATAATAAGGTACATAGCAATATGTGCATATTAACCCCAACCTCATGTCCCACAAATGCAGACAACCCCATGTCCCCCAACATTAGAATGGCAAAATAGCTTACAGAAAACTCATGTGCTAGATTCTGCATAGCAATAAAAGCAAACAGACTACTGTCATACTCAACAATGTGACTGAATCCCTTATGGGCTGAATTGTGTCCCTTTGAAATTCCTATGTTGAAGTTCTAATCCTCAGTACATCAGAATGTGACTATGTTTGGAGACACGGTCTTTAAAGAGATGATTACGTTCAAGTGAGGTCATTAGCATGGACCCTAATCCAGTCAACCGGTGTCCTTATAAGAAGAGGAGATGAGGACACAGACAAACACAGCGGAAGGTCACATGACACACAGGGAGAAGACAGTTGTCTCCAGTCCAAGGAGAGAGGCCTCAGAAGAAACCAACCCTCCTGACATGTTGATCTCTCACTTTCAGCCTCCAGGACTGAAGAAATACATTTCTGTTATTTAATACCCCAGTTTCTGTTATTTTGTTCTAGTAGGCCCAGCAAACTAACAGAGACTTTCACAAACAATGTTAAGTGAAAGGAGCAGACACACAAAAAAATAAAATTAGTATGACACCATTTATATGAAGCTGGAAAACAGGCAGAATATAAAGAAAAGCAGGGAAGGATTTCCCTATAAGTCAGGATAGTGGTGACCTCTGGGGGAGGGCAGGTAGGGAGGTTCAGTCAGAAAGGGGTACAAGTGGAGGAGTGAGGAACATTCTCCCTTGTAGGTTCCCAGGTATTTACTTACTATGGCTCTATATTTATAATTATGCATTCATTTATAATTTATGCATTTTTATGTTTTATATTTTGCTACAAAAAGACTTCAAGAAGGGAAAGAGAGAAAACTATGAAAAGGAATGAAAAAAACCAAAGGCCTGAGGGTGGGGGCAGAAATGTTTTGCTCAGTCAGTGAATCCCTGGGTCCCTCCAGTTCTCCACAACCACAGCCACAGGCCATTCCCCAAACTTGTTACCTTCCAGGCTCCTGGAAGTGTTTGGGGTCACAGTCTCTGACTGAGATGATCTCTAAGGACACTTTCTGCACCCAAATACTTTGATTCCAGAGCATGGCTCTGGGTTACACCCCTCTTCTGACCCCACCGGCCTCAGTGTGTCTGCTAACCCACAGCTGATGCACGCCAGCCTGGAGTGGGAGCAGCTCTCCAACTGCGGCCTACTCGAGCTCCCAGCACATTCCCAGCCTGGGTCTTGGAGGGAGACCCAGGCTGGAAGGGGTCAGGTCCTCCGGGCTGGCACCACCCTCCCGCTGCGCTCACAGCAGCAGGCCTCAGGCAGTGGCCTGGGAGGGGAGGGCAGCACCCACACCTACCTTTGTTGGTTTCACTCTCTCTGACGAGAAAGGAGCCCGTCTTATTGATTGGAGCCAGAAGCTGCCTCTCGGCATCTTTCCGGCTAATTGCTCTAAAGAACCACCTGGAAAAGGACAAGAGGCAGGCAAGCCTCAGAGAGTGGCCATGCTCCTCGGAATATTCTTACCCAAGCTCCCTCCTAAGCTGTACCCCTCTCCCAAAGAAATGAAATACGTGTTCCTGTCCCCAAGTTGACCCTCAGCCAGCACGCCTGGCATCTAGGTAACTTGAAATACCCTTTGTCCCTCTGCCTCCTTTTCTTTCTTCTTCCCATCAGCGGATGGACTTCCTGTTTTCTTGAAATGAAACGAGGACATTGTTTGGGTGCCCTTTGTTCACGTCGCTCTGGGAAAAGGCATCCAACCACCTTTGCTCAGAGCACACCCTCCTCGGAGCACGACTCCCGCCATGTTGCCCCTGAGCATGGACTGGCCAGTGTGGAAGTGTCCCATGGTCCTGCATGTTATTCCAGGGAGGGGCACAGGTTCCAGAGTGCTGGACAAGGAACCCTCCCAAGGGCGACCATCACTGAATGAGGGACACCAGGCGAGGTCGCTAACACGGTTCCAGCACTTCACTCATGAGTCTGACAGACAGCTCTTTCAGGGAGGAGCCACGGCTCAGCCTCCCCCGTCCTTGGGCAGAGCCAGGCTCCGGGTCCTGTCTGCTCAGCGCATAGTGGGTGTGAACTACCGGCTGAGGCCCTGACTGGACGAGAAAGACCTTTTGGTGCTGTGTAGACATGGGTAGAGGCTGCTGCTCTCCTGCCAGCCAATTCTGAACGAGGCCGCCAGACGTCCGAGCCCCAGCATCCTGCCCACTGGAGACATTGCAGTAGTGGTAGCTGACCAAAGTGCCTCACTGTTGGCTTGCAAGGCCATGGGACGTTAGGGACATGGCTATCCAGGTAAGCCAGCAAAGGGACAGTTCTCATTTTACAGATGAGAAGAGTGAGGTGCTCACAGAGGACCGACTGCCTCAGTACCACAGTAATTTAAACATTCTCTGGGTTGTCACAGAGCCTTTCCCAGCAGTTCCAGCTTTCTTCCCCTTTTCTCCTCCCTCTGTGCTGCGTTCAGGGCTCACGTTCTAGCCACTGTCTGGCCCCACCCTGCACAGCAGCCCCAGGGCAGAAGCAGTGAGCACGCCTCTGCTTTGAGGGGACTTCTGTCTGTCCACTTACTTTTCCACTTCCAGGGTCTCTACTCGGGCCACATAGTTGCTAGGCACATAGCCTTCTCTTCCTGTGACGAGAGACTTGGCCAACCACCAGTCTCCATCTCTAGGGGATGAAGGGAAAAACAGAAATGGCAGAGCGGCTGATACGGGCCTCTCTCTGGGGCAGCTCACAGCCCTCTGCAACGTGGTCTCATCCCCGCGAGGCAGAGGGTTTGCAGAGGCACATGGTCTGGCAGATGAGAGGGAACTTGTGTAAGTGACTCAGTGATGAGGGGCCGGGGGCTCTCTGGGTTATTTCTAACTCACTGAGCATCTGACAAGCCTAAGGTGTTCCTGGTCCAGGGGAGAAAGGGGGGAGGGCACAGCCGGGAGGGCACAGCCACCGGGGAGAGTTTGTCCAGATAGGGGACCAGCCCGGTAGGGCCCCTGTCTTACAGTGATAGCCTGCCTCTTGATTAATGGACATCTTTATAATGTAGCGAGTGAGTTGGGACTGGGCGGAAATACAAAAACAGGAGGAGGGCTGCTGATGAAAAGAGGAACCAGGCAGCCCACCGATGGTCAAAAGGTCAAGGTTTTGGTGGTTTGGGCTCAAGGCCATTGCAGAACTTCAGGAATAAAAGCAGGCCCTCAAGACTCTACAGGGCAAGCCAGACATTTGAGAGCAGATTCTGGAGGAGTTTCTGAGAAGGAACACTGGACATAAACTGCAGCTGATTTCACAAGTAGAAACCCCTGTGAAATCTTGTCTGGGAAGCAAACATGGACACAGCTGATGGCAACACAAAGCAGGGATGGAGGGCTGCACGGAGGAGGTGACGTTAGAGGTGGGTTTTGAAGGGACGGTGGGATTTGGGCAGCAGAGCAGGAAACCACCTCTCTGGGAAGACTTTGGAAAGGCAGGTAGAAAGATGCCTGGGTCAAGTTTAAGGAAACATTGAGTGACAGGACTGGGGGCAGGGAGCCGCAGAGACCTCTGACCATGGGACGGCGTTCGTTCGGGAAACTCACTCCTTTAGGATCTGCAGCTTCTCCCCCTTCAGCATCTGCAGGTCACGGTCATTCACTGCCATGTAGTCATACAGTGCCACCACAAAATGCTCCTCTAGAGGGAAAAGGGAAGAGAAAGAAGGCCACTGCTTGGGCCCACCAGACTGATGGGAGAGGCTGGAGTAAATCTGTCCCACGAGCCATCTTCTGACCACTAAGAGGGTCAGGAAGAGACAGAGACATAGAGGGCGCTGTGGTGAGCCTTCTCGGTCACCAGTGCCGAAGAGGAGATTTTTGTCTGGCAGACTGACCTCCTGGCTGTGCTGCCAGAACAAGGAGGAACTGCCCCTCAAGTCCATTGAGTTTTCCCTTCTGGGCCCCATCTAGAAGCCCTAAGGCCTGGACAGAGCCAGTGTCTAAGGGAATCGATAGCCCCAATGTCTAGGGGGATCAGCATGGACGTGATGGCCGCAGACCCAAGTTCGGGAACCAGCGTGGGGATGGGCGATGAGGGTGCAGCGCACTCTGCTCTCCTGTCAGCCAATGCTGAACAAAGCCACCATCCTCTGAGCCCCTCCAAAGGCTCAAGTCCGAACCGGGGAAGGCTGAGGGCATTTGCTATGTCACCTTCGCAGTCCTGCCCACCAACGTGGACATGGACACTGCGGGTGAGGGAGGGGCGTGTGGGTGGTTAGAAGGCGGGCGGGGGCTTTAGAAAGAGGGCGGAGGAAATAGGAAAAAGACGGTAGGTCCGCACAGAGCAGCCCGAGGGCTGAGAGGGCGGGCACGGGCCGCGGCCCGCCCCCGCTTAGGTGGGGCGGTGGGCTCTGAGGGCCTGGTTTGCTGCTGCTGCTGGAACTCCCGTCTGTTTGTGCGTGTGCTCATTTACAATTTGTAAAGTCTGCTTTTTAAAAAAGCAAAACCTCACTCACGCTCAGGTACCATAAGTGGTGCTTGGTTCCCAGAGAGGCCCCTGAGGGCAGGTGAAGCGGAGGCAGAGGGGCTCGACTCCCACTGCTCCTGGCTCAGCTTCCCGCCAACCTAGGATCCTAAGGGCCTGCGCTCCCTCTTCTCTGGGAAAGTGCTCCCAGCTGAGCCCCCGGCCTAACTACATGAAGGCTGGGGAGATGGCCTGTGGAGCCTCAGCTTCCAAAGCACCCCCTTCTTACCGTGATCCGGGCGTGTGTCGGGGGGTGCAGGAGCCAGGTGGTTAAACACGACCTGCAGCAGAAACAGGCGCACGCCGCATTAGCGCCGTGCCCGGGGCGGCGGGCCAGACGCTGTGAGTGCCAGTTGCACAGGTCAAGGGCATACAAGCTGCTGCAACTTCCCAGGTACCAGAGCCATATCACACAACCCCGGGCCACCTGCCATCTCTGCCCTGGCCGGACACATGGTTAGAGCGGGGTATGTGGGGAGGCCCCAAATTTGTAAGAGGCAGCTATGGAATGGGCGGGTGAGGGGGAAGACCACCTGGGTTAAAATGCTGGTTCTGCCACTAAATGACAAAAGGGTACTTGTTCTCAAGGAAAATTATTTAAAAAGCCTATCGGGTTGGCCAAAAAGTCATTTCATTTTGTGTGCGTGCGTGTGTGTGTGTGTGTGTGTGTGAGTGTGAGTGTGTGTGTGTGAGTGTGTGTGTGAGTGTGAGTGTGTGTGTGTGTGTGTGTGTGTGAGAGTGTGTGTGTGTGTGTGTGTGTGTGTGTAAATGAAAGGTCATTCTTTTATGGAAAACGCAATGACTTTTTGGCCTACCCAATATTTCCCTAAAACTTAACAAATATATTTATCCCATAGAGAAACTTCTGCATATGTGTACCAGGGAACACATACGAGACTGCTCCCAGCAGAAATAATAATAATTTTTTAACATAAAAATTTTTAAAGGATTCAAATCGCTATTAGGACCAATGACCAAAGAATGGATAAACTGGGGCAGTGCCATGCAATGAAATCCCACCCACTGGGGCAGTTCACGACCTTTACCTACGGGCATCCATGTGGATGAAGCTCACCACGCGGTGAAGGTCTAAAATCAAAGTCTCAGAAGAACACATCGTGCTGGATTCAATTGACTTAAAGTTCATAACACACGACATTAAACTAAACAGTGTTTAGGAATATATACGTATGTGATGACACACAAAAAAGTAAAGCTAAGGAATGATAAACACACTTAGGATAGTGGGGCCTGGGATAACGTGGAGCGACGTGAGTGGGAGGGTGGCCGAAAGCCTTAGTGGGACCGGTCTTCCTATTCCTGAAGATGGGAAGGCCTGCACTGGCTGTTCATTCTATTCTCCTTTGTTCACCTTGACAGATGTGCTATAAATCATCTTTTTTTTTTTTGTAGTACATATTTCTTAAACACCACTCTGAAGTAGCATTTTGTAGAATGGCACGTGTACAGCGTGGTTCCACTGAAATGATAAACACGTAATATAAATAACACAGAGCAAAGGGGTCTGGAGGCAGGGGCGCTGAAGTGCTAACTCCGGGTGACACTGGGCAGTGGGATAATGAGTATTTATCCCCCCCCATCATTAACATGTATTAAGGGACCTTTTTAAAGTTAAAAACATTTCAGGCTCTACTGCTTACTGGCACACAATTGGGGGAAATTACTCAATCTAAGTCTGAGCTGGCCCTTCTATCATTCATTCATTCATTCAACAAACATTTCATTTTTACTTGCCAAGGCCTGCCCTGAGTTGGGACATATTGCAGATAGATAAAATGCCTGGTTTATCTAAAAAGGGGAGTAGCAATCCCCACCCCATCGCGTCACAACTGGAATACCAGTCGAATGTGGCTGTGCGGGTAGAAGGAGCAGGAGAGGGGCATCCAGGCATGACTTCCAACTGGCTCAAACCAAAAAGAGGGTAGGTGACCAGGCAGGAGGGACACAAACAATCATCTATACATGCATCTTGGGGAATTGCTAACTGCTTTGTAAACCAGAACTTTGAGACAGGCCCCATGAGCACTTGAGGGCCTGCTGGGGAGGTGAGCATCGGCACCCTCCAGTCTTAGGACACCTCATCCCAGCGGGTGGGTGTGGGGGAAGCTCTTTGGAATGCGGGTACGATGCCGGGAAGTGGACAATGATTTCCAGGAGCTTCTGAGTAGGGATGGGGGCAGCAGATGTTGCTACGTGCCCTAGAGCCATTCCCATTACACCCTTTTCTCAGGCTGACTTCTTTGATTTCATTTTCTCTTCAAGGCTGTCCTTGTGCGATGAAAAATGGCTAAGAATTATTGGGGGCTAACCCTGCCCAGTCCTGTGGTCTGCACACTTGTATCTATGAATACATGGCATATTGGTACATTCCTACTAGAAAGGCACTTTTGCTATGCTCATTTTACAGATGCAGAAGCTGAGGCATAGGGGAGTTAAGTAACCTATGAAGACACAGCTTATAGATTTAAACTCCAGCACTCTGGCTGTTAAACGTTCTACTTATACACCATCCTTAACTGGGGTGAGGGCCTATTTGTCGGAGCCCTGAATTATGTACAGATGGCTGGAGACAAAGCAGTTCCCAGGGAGCCACACGTGGTCCGTGCTCTCCCTTCCCCCATCCCTCTCCAGCTGGAAACAGCAGTCACTCACCAGAGGCGGCAGTGGTGGGGCCTCTCTGCTTTGGGTGCCGACCTTCACAGGGCTCCATCCGCCCTTACCCTTCTCCTTGACCTGCCTTTTGCTGCTCACCACTCCCATCCTGTCAGAGAGCACACAGCAGATTAGCGATGTGAGTAGGTCTGCAGAACCTCTGTACGGAAGAGCTCCCCCCAAACTCCTTCCGGGTGACCAATTAGAAAGGTTGCTTGAAAGTGGATGGTAGTGAAGATCAAAGTTAGAATATGGAGTCAGAAGGGGATTGGGTGGACTAAACTTGCATCCCTTTTTTTTTCCCAGAGCAGGATGAAGTAGCCCAGAGAGAACAAATGACTGGATTTAGGATACAGAGGTCATCTGGATGGAGGAAACTGCTAGAAATTGCTGGGGTGAACCCCAGCCCTTGGGGATGGGACTCTTGGCATCTAGAAACAGTTTGACCGATATGACAGGTGGTCTGGGTTTTAATCATCATTTTTGCACTGATTGTGTCACTTGACGAAGTCACATTTCCTCTCATGACCCCTGTTAGAACATGTCTGAGGTTCTTTCCAGCTCAGAATTTCAAGTGAGATGTTATAATTGCAGGGCACGCAGGTAGTACAGGCATCTAAGGCCAATTGCTGCATCTTCAGTAATGTTGGGGAATCATTTTTAGGATGACAGGTGTAGAAAAGACCTAGCTTTATGGCCACCACCACCATCACCTTCATTCTAGGGGCTGCTGTTTAGGGAGGGCTTACTCTTGACCAGGAATGTCACAAACCCCATAAACCCTATATTGTATTATCCTTTCAACTCTCTAAAATAAGTGTAAGTACATATTTTTACTGTCCCCAGACTGAGTTTTGAGATGTCAAAGAGCTGGTTCTTGGTCACTAACCAATGCAGAGCCAACTCTGACACCCTGGCTGACCCCAGACCACCACACTCCACTTCACGCCTGGCCCCTTCTCAAGATACAGACATTTATAAAGGAAAGGGCCTTGAGTTGCTGCTCTTGCCTGGTCGGTGGTCGGAGGTGGGTTCCTGATGCCTTTGGATGTGCACACCACATTCCGTCAATTCTGAGATGCACCTTTTTCTCATTTCAGCATCGCTGAAACTGGAATGTGTCTTATAATTAATTGAAGATGGTTCATAGAGTCATTAGTAGCATCTTTTTTTCTTCATTTAGTGATACACAAAATAAATGCTAGCCTTCCAAGCAATGGTGTCTTAAATTCAATAAAACACAGTAATGCTTTTCTTCCAGAGAGGTGAAGACACATGCCTCATATTATTTATCCTCAGAATTTTGGGTATCAGAACTTTGGATAAAGGATTATGGGCTTATATTAGGAATGGCTACTGAATTTTATCAGGTGTTTATTTGGTATCTGTTAATATGATTGTTTTTCTTCTTTAGTTTGTTGAAAAAGAAAAGAATATAGTAATTTTTGAATATAAGAGAGAGAGCCTATATTCAAACAATCCTAAAGTATTTTTTGAATATGGTTTGCATACAGAACATGCACATTTGTAATACTGTACATTTGTAAAGAAGAATAATTTCTGTATTTAAGTAATTTCTTTATGTCAGTTCAGATCAGCTTTAACATCAGATGAAATATAGTGCCAAAGTTACAGGTCAACATTTTTGTTTTCAGAGATTATTGGTTATCAGAATTTTGGATAAGGGGTTATGGGTTTATATTAGGAATGGCTACTGAATTTTATTAAGGGCCTATTTAGTATCTGTTAATATGAAAGATTTTCTTCTTTAGTTCATGAATTACATTGAATTACATTGATAAATATTTTGGCATCAAAACATCCCAGCATTTTGGAATAAAAGCTATTTGGCTACAACGCATTAGCCTTTTTGATATGTGGATGAATCCTATTTGCTAATATTTTATTTCAAAAGAGAATCTTTATTCTTAAGTGGAATTTGTCTATAAGGGATCAGTATTAAGAAGATGCTGGCGTGCTCGCTTCGGCAGCACATATACTAAAATTGGAAAGAAGACGCTGGCTTCATATCACATACTGGGGAGCTCTCTTCTGGCCCTGTGGTCTTGAATAGTTTAATAACATTGGGACTATCTGTTCTTTAAAGCCTACATAGAACTGAGCCCATAAGTCATCTGTTCCTGGGCTCCTTTTAAATAGTAGATCTTAAAATACAGTTTCAACTTCTATTGAAATTTATCTGTTCAGACACATCCCAGTTTTTTTCTGTCCCCCTTTTTTCTCCTCCTTGCACACCATTTTGATGATATATATGATTTATACATGATCTTTGATTTTCTCCACATTTTTCAATTTGTTGCCATAAAGTTCTATGTAGTATTGTCTTATAAGTGTTTTAATCTCTTTTCTTTTTTATTATGTCTTCTTTCTTGTTTCTAGCATAAATTAAATGTACTTTCAATAATAATTACAATTTTTAAAATTGGATAAAATCATCTGAAAGTTTCTAAGACTGAATGAAGTTTTAACCTAACTTTAAAATTATGAAAAAGGAGACAGTAATCCAATCAGCATGAAACTGGAATAAGAATACACATGTAACCAGTGGAGCAGAACAATAAGCAAGCAAAGAGATTCCAGTACATATGGGAACTACATGTATGTAAAAGGTGACATTTTAATTCAGTGGAGAGAATTGAGGGTTTATTTGAATAAATGGTATTGGGAAAACAGCTATTCACCTAGAACAAAATACATTTAGACCCCTACCTCATAGCATACTAAACGATAATTCCAGGTGTACTGAAGAAAAATAGAAAAAATTTAAAAAATTTTAATTGGAAAATAATTTATATGACCATACACGTGACTCAGAGTTTGGAAATAAGAATTGACAAAGATAAAATAACCAAAAGCTAACAGGGGACAAAAAGACACAGTCACAACAAAAGATAAATTCATAAATGTTAAAGGAATTAAATGGTAAAATAAACCCTCAGGAAGTCAGTAAAATGAGCAGCAGATTGGGGGGAAAGATTTGCTAAGCACATGGCAGATAAATGTCTATTTATTATATACGCAGAATTTATGAATGCTGACAGGAAGTATGGGTCTAGCCTATAATCCACTCAATAGAAAAATGCATGAAGATTATAAACAGGCATTTCATCCAACACAAATCCAAACAGCTAAATAAACATGAAAAGTGTTAAAATTACCAACTGGAAAATCCAAATTAAGATAACATAACAATAAAGCATCACATTACATCAATAAATTGGAAAAAATAAATGGAATGATAATAACAATTGTTGACAGTAAAGCAAGGGAAAATTGTGTTTTCCCACATCGCTGGTACAAAAATATTCATTAAAGTTCCTGTTACTTCATCTGTTCCTCCCCACTCCATTTCTAGAATAAAACCTCCATGAGATCTGAGATCCTTGGTTTATTCATCGTTGAATCTAAATTGCTAAAACAGTGCTTGGCAATGTGTAAAAGCTTAATAAATATTTATTGAACAAATAAATTATGAAATATTAATGACCTTTTAGAAAGTAATCTCTCAATTTCTATTAAAAATTTAAAATATACATACCTTTTGATTTTACAGTCCCACTTCTGTGACTCTATCTCACAGAATAATAAAACATCATTACATAGGAATAAATGAGATATCAAAATGTTAATTGCAATGATAGTTGTAGCAGCAAAAAAATAACAAAAAATAAATATAAAGCTCTGTAATTGCTCACCAAGTGGGAACTGTTGAATTGATCTGTACTCTAACTGTCTGTACAATATTACACAACTATTTACAAGAATGTGTTAGATCTTTATCAGTGAGGCTGAAGATTTTTTGCAATAGGCCATTCCGTAAAAATAGCAAGATGCAAAGACGTGCATGATGTTATCTATATTTAGAAATACTAGAGAATGAGAAAATAAGCCTTTATACGGGCATATACACATTTTTTTATTTTACATGGAGAGAGGTTTGGGAGGATGAACACCCAGTTGTTGACTTGGGTTACGGTCAGGAAGGTAGAGACAGACAAGGGAGGTGACAGGGGGAAACAAAGGCAGGTTAAAAACCACTGTGGGTGGGGGGGCCTGAATGCAAAGCAGTGCCCCAAACCGGTATTTTCTACTGTTAATACTGTTTATCTCAGGTGATAGGACGGCAGGTGACTTTTACCTACGCTCTGATCATTTTGTGTATTCCTCAAATTCTTTAATAAGAAGCCTATGTTATTGGTATGAGCAGAAAAATACACATAGAATGTGAGTGACTTGCCCGGCCACAGAGGGAGCACGAGGTCCGGAGCCAGGGCCGGCCCCAGTTCATGAGAATGACCTCTGGAAGGCAGGCCAGGGCTGCCCGAGCCTCAGGCTTCTCCTGACCGCTCCCAGCCTCCTGGCTCAATGAAGGGTGAACAGGCAGAAGCGTCTAGAATTTCCCCGATGTGGATGCCTGCTTCTGCACCTGCACAAATGACCAGCCTTATTCAGTCAGCCATATTGCCACCAATTTTAAACTTCCTGGGCAAAATTTATATTCATTTAAACAATGCAATTTAACATTTAAATGACAGAAAGTAAAACTCCTAAAATTGCGTCACCCACTACTTACACTTCTTTGTCTTTCACCTCCTTAGCCGTGTACGTGCGGATGAGTTTCCATGGGTTTTATAGAAGTTCTCTACAGATCCCTCCACCCCGATGGTTCTGAGTAGAAACTAGAGTTACTCAGGAAGCCAGGTGACAACTAGAGCTATGTCTGGTGTGAAGGCTGCCACCCCACTGTGCTATTTTAGCAGTTTCAGGCGGGGTGGGGCCAGGAAATGCAGAAGTCCATGCTGAAGCAAAGTGCGACACAACAGGTCCTGGGTGGCTTCAGGTGGCTTTGCTGCACTAAGACACTGGCCTCCTTTCCAGTGGTGGAGAATGAATGGGAGAAGAGTGTGAGTTGTGTGTTTGTGTGTGTGCGTGTGTGTGTGTGTGTGTGTGCACGCGCGCGTGTGTGAGAGAGGGAGAGAACATACATGTGCACCTGTGTTGTGTGCATAGCAAGCATGTGCATGCACCTTTGTGCATGTGTGTGTGCATGTGTGCACACATAGGCGTGCACCATTGTGTGGGGCTAGCAAGAGAAGGGGGATTTGGGGGAGGGGACTTCAGTCTATTTCCTTGGATTGGATCAGACTCCTGTGCAGACTTTCGCCAGAGCAGGGAGAGCAATGTTGGCCCCAGGGGACATCCTCAAACCCCGAAACAGCCTCAGCCTGATAGGGAATGAGGAGGAGGCAGCAACTAAAATACAGAAATGAGGAACCCTTTATTTACAGTCGCCTACCATTTCACAGATTGAAAAGCATTTGACATATGATTTGTTAGTCAACACAGCATCAATAGGTTAATTATTCTCATTTTATAGCTGAAGACAGAGAGATGAGGTGACTTGCTCAGGTCCCACTGATGGTGGCAGAACTAGGAGCTGGAGGGTGCTCACTGCCTAAAGCAGGTGCATGGGTGCCCTTGCCTGGGGTACCAACCCCCTTGGCCCACAGTTCAGGTTCAGGTTCAGATACTCTGTCCTCTTTTCTGTGGGGGCTGCCACCTGCCTCCAAAACCCTCCCCTCCAGAAGAGAAACCTCTGGCGGAGCTGTTGGGGTGAGGGGATCTAAGGGTGATTGTCACCCTGGAATTTCAGGCAGAGACTCAGGCAGTCTTCTTTCTCCTCCCTGGTCCAGCGAGGGTGAGTGGGTGGTCTAAGAGACCTGGACCCAAAAGCAAGCTGCCTACTGGCTGTGCGAACTTGGACCAACCACTGAGTCAGTCTAAGTCTCGGCCTCCTTACCTGTAAGGTGGGGAGACATGAAACTGTACCTTGTTTCATACATAAAGCCTTTCTGAAAAAGCACACTCCAAAGGGGGAATGCTGAAAACAGTTGAACAATGGACTATCCTGTGTTGTGGGGAGGGAGTAGTTCTGTTTCTGCAGAATTAAACCACGTTATGAAATTCTCAATTATGTCTTCCCTATTCAGCAAATCTTCACAATCTATTTTCAGAATTTCACAGATGTCTTTTAATTATGCACTTATCCATGATTACGGGCATGATTCCAGTGATTATCTATTTGTGTAAAATTAGAGAAAATGCAACAAAATATTAAAACGTTTGTGCAAACACTACCACCCAAACGAAAATGGTTATCCTTTCCAAGACTGAGCTGTTGGTGGGTGGGTAGTTGGTGGTTGAGAATGTGCCTTTCCCAGCTGACGTGCTCAAGTCCAAATTCAGCATATGGAAAATATTTGGGGATCTTGACACATTATGAGCAAATACGCAGGTTTTAGAGGCCAAGGACCAGCAGCCTATAATACATAGTTCATTCACATGGTTGTCATGTGAACCAAACCAAGTGTAAGAAAGAACATAGCACTAAATGGACACTAAGTAGGAGACGGCCAGAGGATCTGGGGTGGCACTTTTCTTCTCCAGAGCTTCCTGATGCTGAAAGGTGGCCCTGGAATCCATGGAGATTTCCTACCTTTCCTTGTGGGGCTGAGGGCCTTGTCCTGGGAGCCAGGCTGTTTGGGGGTAGTGGTGGTAGGGGACAATGACCAGCAAGGATGGCGGGCTGCTGTGTGGCCCAGAGGAGGGCTGCTGGCCTACCCTATATCCCTCTACCTGCACTGGCTGCTCCTGAAGCCCAGGTATGTTATTTTAGAGGCAGAGGGATGATTTGGTTGGAAAAAAATCTCACACATGAAGTCAACCTGCGTATAGTCTCCTGACAGCAAAATCAGTTTGACTCTGGTTTACTTTTTAAAATAGCAGGTATTATACTATCATGCGTTAAGGGTTTCCTGTGTGGCTGACGCTGAGCCAGACTCCCCACATACACTGTCCTGTTTGAGAGGGGCCACAGAGCATGGTAGACCAGAATGCCGAGGTCTGAATCATTGTTTCCCCATTTCCTACTATGTCCTTGAGTAAGCTGCTTACCATTTCTGTCTCTTAGGCTTGAGATAGGAATACTTTCTAGCCCCAGAGTGTTGTAAGGATTAAGTTAGTGATCACATGCTTTCAACACATCTTAGAACAGTGCCTGCCCCATAGTAAATGTTGATGAATATTTTAGTATTATTCCACATACATAAATAATCATTTTTTAAATAACTGTGTGAACTAGGCATTACTACCTTCTACAGATGAGAGGAACTTGAGACATGAAGTGACTCACCAAGTCAAGAGGCTGGTGAGCCGTGGGGCCTGCCTTACATCCAGTTCCTAACGGCACCTAAGTCTGTGATTTGGAAACCTTGCCATGCTATTAACTGAAAGCTTTACCTCTCTTACTTGACCTGCCAGGCATGGATGGGCAGCATTAAGGTGAAACGGGTAGGCCTATCTTCAAAGCCGGGGCTCATGCTGGGTGTTGGCCATCAGGATGAGATGGCAGTTTCCCATCCGTGGGTCCCCTGTGCCCACCCGTAGCCTTTGCCAACATGCTGGCATTCTAAGTCCTGTCCCCTAGTAAGCCCCTAGTGCAAGGTTCATGTCCCAGATGAGAAAAGTGTAGCAATAGGCCCATGACTCTGAATTAAAGAAGAGACCAAAGAACTTAAATTGAAACCCACTTTTTTGAGTCTCTCTTTAGGATCACTCAGCTTGGATGAGGCTACCTCACCTTTGTCGCCATGTGATCCCTCTGCGTGTGAACATGACACAGCCAGTGTTGGCTCTGAGAACTCCATATTCTGGTGTTCATTCAGTCACTGTCAACCATGTGTTGTGTCAGGCATAGCAAAGGCAGAGAGATGAAGCAAGGGAAGAGCCTGCTTTTGTGGTAAGGTAAGAAGGGGGACACTCAAGTACCCTAATCACAGAATTACATACGGATGAGAGGTTTTGTGAGCTCAGCAAGAAGAAATCACTTCCATCCAGGAGAAAACACTAGCTAGACCATAAAGGATGGACCAGATATAAGTTTTTAGGTTAAAAGACTTTAATGGGAAAAAAAGTTAAATATAAAAATTAAAGAGTATAATAATGAACACCTACATACTCATCACCCAGATTCAACAATTATCTTTAAAAATTAATTTCCTAATTGAAGTTTTTAAGAGAAATCATTTCATAAATAAAAGATTGAAACTTTGAAATGAAATGAAACAAGTGGCTTGAAACATGTCATGTTACCTCCATGAACTTTGCACGTGTCTCTAAAACATGGAGACATTTTCTTATGCAACCACAATGTCATTATCACGCCTAACAATGCTAGCAATAATTCCATGATGTTATCTAACATCTAATCCATAATTGAGTTTCCCCAGTTGTCTCAAAATGGCTTATTGCTGTTGGTTTGTTCTAGTTAGGATTCAAACACGCTTTAGACATGACATAAGATTTTTATGTCTCTAAGTTTCCTTTACTGCCATTGCCTGTGGCCCCCAACTTTGGTTTGTTTCATGCCATTGATTTTTAAAAACCAGATGTTTATCCTATGAAGGTTTTGCATTCTGGATATTGCCTCCTTTTGATGGTTTATGAATTGTTTCTCTGTCTCCCTATTCCTTGCTTGTGAAGTTAACTATGGACTCCATTAGATTCAGGTTCATCTTTTTCTGGTAGGGAATGCCTTATAGGGGTGACATGTGCTCCATGTCATATACTATCAAGATGTGTCACATGCTATCAGGCAGTAATCACACTGTCTGGCTGCACCACTTTAGTGATGCTGAGATAGATCTGGGTTCAAGTGATGCCGGTCTGAAACTGCCATTGAAAAGATCATTAACATTCCAAATAGTGGTTCCATTAGAGGTTACTAAATACTGCTGCTCTAATTTCATCATTCCTTTCACATTTGTTAGTTGGGAGTTGAGAGAGTGAAGGATGCAAAAGAGAGACCACCAGAAAAATGCTGTGTATAATGCCATCAGGACTGGGTAAACATTTCAAGATAGAGAAATAATGCTTTCCCAAAGACATGGGGGTGGGGGGAAGACAAGGAGACAAAAACCTTGTTCAGAAAACAGAGTTTTTCCATTAGCTAGGTTGTAGAATGTGTGATAGAATTATTCAAGAAGCCACAGTTAATGCCTTGTGTGATGCTTTTAAATACCAGTAGGATATTTGCCCAGTACCAGCATAGGGCCGGATACAGAGTTGTAACTCCTGGCTGAGTGCACCAGGGCTTCTGCACATGTGTAGACCCCTGCCAGGGGGCAAGCTAGCAGTGATGACCTGTGACTGTGTGTGCCCTTGGTCAACGTGGCTGTCTACTTAGGTACAGTGAGGAGGAGACACACATGTGGCTATTTCAATTTTGTAAAGTGAAAATATTTCCACAGTGGAAATTCACTCCCCATAATGATAAAGTGGATAGAAAAGACGTTTTTAGGTGGTAAAAAGTTTGAGGGTATTGTGCGAAAAAACTTCAGGAACAAAGACAGCATTTTCGTGAAGCCGTGTTAAGGAAAATACAGACACATGTGATTGAGTCACCTACATTTGATTCTGCTGACATCAAGAAACTTAAAATTTTAAGCTATTGTGCAGAAACACGGCGCTATGTTGATATTTAAATTCTTGTGATAATTACTAAGATTTATTTGGAGACACCACATAAGTTTATATATAAAAACCCCACAGTAGTGGTAATTAAAACACACTACTGATGTGCCAAAACTTAAATATGACTACTGTTGTAATTTGTATTGGTGGGACTGTGGACGTCAATCTACTTTGTAGGTTCTAAATTGTTTTTGCATTGTTTTCATTTTAAAAAGTAAAGCAAAAAGTTAAATCATGAGTTCACCACTTCCTAACAGACTCAGTTATGACTCCTCTTTCTCAAAACTCGGTTTGTGTTATAACCAGTGAGGAGTTTGCAGATTCCTGAGGCCTAGACCTGGCAGTTCTGTGATGTAGGTCCAGGTTGGGGCTCCAGAATCTGTGTTTCTTACAAGTGCCCCCTACTATGCTGATGCAGACAGGTTCACCAATGGCTCTTTATGAGACCCTTGCTTTTATTTGGCTGTGTTTTTGGTAAAAAAAAAAAGAGAAAAAAGGATTAAAAGACAGTCTTGAGTATTTCTGCACGAGTCCCTCATAAATAATGCTTATGATTTTCCTAATAGTGATCCTCTTATCTTTAGATAAAATAATTTTTTTCTGTCTTCCATGTAAACATTCATTACATGTTCATATATTTCTGCAGAGTTGTTTTGTTTTGTTTTGTTTTGTTTTTTTACATTGGGGAAATAACATCCCTTCCTATAGCAACAACGATAGCATCTTTCTGATAGTTGTCAGTTCACAAAGCATTTTCACACACAATATCTCAAAAGCTTCCAAATGACCCAGTGAACTAACAGGATTATCATCTTTATCCCCATCCTAACACAGGAGATGGAAGACAGAGAGGTGATGAAACTGAAGCATGGAACAGGGATTTGTCACGTCTCTGGTGTCAGAGCCTTGCTCTCTCCCACTGAGGCCTTCCCAGACACACATCTGTTCACAACATCTCTTTAAAAAGGCCCTATCCATCATTCAGTTATTTTGAGCTGCCTCCAGTGTTTATTAAGCACCACTCAGAGAAAGGATTTGTAAACAGAAGGGAAGCGTCTTTACCAGGTTTGGGGGTGGGGGAATTTGGGCCGAAAATATTGGCTCTAATGTATGCTTGCAAACATAAATTGGAAAAAGTTAAAGACAGAAGAAAATAAAAAGGCCTCAGGCCCCTGACATTTTGGGGTTAATTATGATTATTGAGTGGATCTAGAGACATGGATATCTAGCTAAAGATACAGATATTTAAAATGAACTAGTAAATCTTCTTGTTGTAAGATTTGCCTCTCATATGAGAACATAAATACTACGATAACTGGCAGAGTGCCTAGTACTCCTAACTCAAGGCTACACACTATGTTCTATGCTTTATATGTAGGGTACCTATCCCTGACAGCAGACATATGCCTTCCCATTTTACAAATGAAGCAACCAAGGTTGAGTAAGTTGAAGGACTTGCTCAAGACCATGCAGTGATCACAGACTGATATCTTAAAACCAACACTATCTGACTTTGAAGTCTGGCTGATTCTACTCTGTTTCAAAGTATGTGAGGTAATGAGAATGGAACACTTGTCATGACATCTGTGAAGAATGTGAAACTGATTAGGAAATTATGTATCAGTGATAAGTAAATAAAAGTGGATTATGATAGCCTTTTAGAAGAGAATAAGGGTCTTGAAGATTTTCAATTTATTCATTTATGTGTAATTTCTGTTGTAGTTCTCATTCTGGACCAGTCTTATTATTCCAGGGCCAGGCAAATATGTCCAAGTGAGCCACCTTACTGAGTGACACTAAATAATAGATCAATCTCTCATTGAGGAAGGTCTGTGGTGGCATGCTTTAGGGTTCTATCTCCAGCCTCTCTTAATCAATATTTTATGAGCAATTTTTATGCAGACATAAAAATCTAGCTCATTAGAATTTCAGAAGATCTAAAATGAGAGGAGAAACTGATAGAGCCAGAACTTAAAAAAAAAAAATCCCTCAGGAATGATTGCCTGAAACTAACAAGTTGAATTAAAGTAAGTATGCAATTTGGGTTAAAAAAAATCACCCAGACAGGCACCATAGCAGAGAGGACTGACCCAATAGCAGTGTGTGAGGGACAATACAGTGGGTGTGACAGTTTCCTTGCCTTTGGAAACTCACAGAAATGTGTTGAATCTTGGTTTTGATTATTAATAGCTGTTTAACAAAGATGATGTAATTTAGTCACTCCAAGCCTCTGTTTTCTCATCCGCATAATGGAAATAATGTGCTTACCTTGGAATAATTACTATAAAGAATGAAGGTAGTTTATGTAAGAGGTTGGCATATGAGTGCCTCATAAAAGTAGAATTTTTATCTGGAAAAGATGTAGATATGCCAGTAGATAATAAGTTCTCAAATCTGGATACAACCATCATGGACAATATCAATAGCAACTAACATGATTATTGGTGCCAGGCACTACAATTAGCATTATATATCTTGTCTCACATTTTAAGAAAGCCAATCTTGTTGCCTTCTTACCTCTTTCTCATGCCTTCAGAGGAACCCAAAATGCACAGTCTGTCCTGTGCAAAAATAGTTCTACAGAACTGCAGACAAAAACTGTATCAACTATCAATACAGAAAACATAGTCCTTCACCTATAAACAGCCAACCAAATGTCAGAAGAATCAGAAGAAAATGAACAATATTAAAAAGAAGATTCAAAATAAACAAAATAAATAATCCAGGAGGGAGCAGAGATAGAGTGTAGAAAATAACTTTTAAGAAAACCTCTAATCAGTATCCTCAGAGAGATTATACAGGTTATTACATAAATTTAAAAGGAATAAGTTGATGTGAAGAAAGAATAATCAGAGAAAGCGAGGTCTTGCAAATTAAAAATGTAATTAAAAATAACAAAAAAAATAATACATTAACCTGGAGTATGAAGTCAAGAAATATCTTAGAAAATAGCCTACGAAGACTTAAATATATAATATATAATGTCAGACGAGCAAGGGATGTCCACTCTCACCACTCATTCCAATGTCATACTGGAAGTGTGAGCAAACACAGTAAGGTAAGAAATGGAAATAAAAGGTATACAGGCTGGGAAGGAAGAAATAAACCTGTCTCTATAAACAGATGACATGATTATCTATGTACAAAATCCTAGAGAATCAACAACAACAAAAAAGGTCATAGGATACAAGGTTAATATACAAAAGTTAATGCTTTTTTATATACCAGTAATAAAGAATTGGAGATTGATACACCTGAAACTAATATAAAATAGTATTGAATGTCAACTATAGTGTATATATATATATATATATATATATATATATATATGTTTTTTTTTTCATCATGGGATGTAAAATACAGCATAGGGAATATAGTCAATAGTAATGCAATAACTAGGTACAGTGTCAGATGGGCAGTAGACTAGTTATCATTTGTGAAGTGTGTAAATATCTAATCATTATGTTGTTTTGTACACCTGAAACAAATTTTAAAAAAGAAAAAAACAAAAAGTATCAATTACAGTTTGAAATTAAAAACACAATACCATTTACATTAGCATCACACAAATGAAATACTAAGGCATAAATCTAACAAACTATGTACAAAGTTTATATGAGGAAAACTTACAAACTGATGTAAGAAATCAAAGACCTAAACAAATAGAGAGATATTCCATGAATATTAATAGGAAGACTCAATATTGTTAAGATATCAGTTCTTCCCAACTCTGCAGATTTGATGCAATCCCAAGCAAAATCCCAGCAAGTTATCCTGTGATATTGAGAACCTGATTAAAAAGTTGGTTTTGAGAGGCAGAAGACCTAACATAGTCAATATGAAATGGAGGGAGAAGAGCAGTCAGAGAACTGACACTACCCAACTTTGAAACTTATTATAAAGCTAGAGTAATTAAGAAACTGTGTTGTTGGTGGGGGGAAAAATAGACAAATAGATCAATGCAACAGAATAAAAAACCCAGAAACAGACCTATACAGATATAGTCAACTGATATTTGACAAAAGAGCAATAGCAAGTCAATGGAGAAAGGACAGTCTCTTCCAATAAATGGTGTAACAACTGAGCAACCATATACCAAAGAAAAAGAAAAAGGTTTCATTTCCATCGTTAATACTAGCAGACAAGCTCAATACAGACTGGTGTACATGGATATAGTTTAAATGTAAAAAAAAATATATTTAAATTCTGAACTCTGTACACTGAAAAGGTGAAAAGGATTCATCTGTACCAACCTTTCGCTATTTTGCAGTTCCTGAATAAGTAGAACTAAACACATTTTCCTTAATTTAACTTAGGGTGAAATAATACAGGTCTTGTGATCAACTACTTAAGTTGTTTTTAAGCACGAAATTTAAAAGACTTTGAACTTTTGAGTATAAAGTAAAGTTAATATAGGCAAAGAACAGACTATAAATGTTAAAAGATATAATAAGTGCTTTTTATATAAAAATAGTAGAACAAAAAGTAGGATGTGAAGTTGAAAGGAGTGTTTGTTGGGGGCCTTGGGTCAAGAGATACTGTCTAAAGTTAATAAATCAAAATATAAAGATTTAACTATATTATTTTAAATCATAAAATCAATCACTAAAAAGATAAAAAATAATTGATAAAAACTTAGAGGATAGAGAGGAGAGGGTAGAGGTGGTAAGGAAGTACATTCCATAGTGGAAATCTTCCATAGTGGAAATCAACGCAATTAGCCCAGAGACATATTTAAAATAAAAGTGTTAATATTCCTTAAAGTTGTAAAGATAACAAAAAGGAGATTTGAAAACAACAATTGTTATTATAGCTTATTTCTGGGGGAGACCAGTTGGGACTGTCCACCTTTTAAGAAACAATATTCATGCATAACTTATGTAATTAAAAAATCTAACTCAGTAAATGAATAAGCAGATAAACAAATTAGTAAAAGAATAAAAGAAATGTAACTGACAAAGAAAAATGTCTTGAATACATTATCCTTAAGTGAAAGAGTAAATTGTAGAATGCTTTGAATTACAAGGGCTGCCAGGAAAGGATCAGCTGTGTAACATGAAAAATAGAGGCATTTATGGCTGGATTTTTTCTGGACAGCCCTCGTATATGATTTTGGTTGTGTAACAGAAAAAAGAAAAACAGAATGCACAAATATATTTGCAAATGAAAATAAATGTCTAGAATCACTTGGTATAAGTGGAACTGCTAACAGGGCTGCTACCAGAGCACGAAATTCACAAGCAAAGGGACGGAAAACTTCAAATTTTTGCTTTACATACCTCTGTGCAGTTTGGATTAAACAAAAAGCAATATGCTTAAATATGTAATACCCTTAAGTACTATTTTAAAATGTAAACTTAAATAAAAGAAAATGGACAATTTCCCCCACCCCCCAAATATTTGGATGTGAGCCCCTGAGCAGCATTAGAAAGGATAAATGAGGTGACAGAACTCTATCCTTTACGCTTGGAGAACTTAGCCTCTTACAAATCACATTAAGTATACTTTCTTCTTTACTCATGTAATGTTGAAGGAAATTCAAAAAGCGGTGAGGAAGATAAAAATTACGTACAACACCATCATTTAGAGATAATCACTGTTAACACTCTGGTGTGTAATTTTTCCATTGCCTTTTTTTTTTTTTTTAAAAGCAAAACTGGAATCATTATCTACATCCTGTTTTGTGACCTGCTTTTAGAAGAGTATCATGACCATCTTTGCCTATCCCCTGTTTTGCCTGGAGCAATGATTGCAAGGCTGCAGGGCATCACATGGAAAGGTTGTACCAGACTTATTTTACCGGGCTACAAGTCTTCACAATGATAATTCTTGAAGCTGCTTAATACAGGATCTGGCAGAAGTAACGCCTGGACTTGAGTTATGATTTTTTGTTACACTCGTGGGCTGTTTCTATTTATTTTTTTGTATCAGAAAATTTGTACCCAAAATTTACTTTCATTGCACATTCATTCCCCATATTTCAGAAAGTCTTTCCCCTGTCAAGGCTGCCAATTTACAGTAGTAATAGTGGTTAATTTAGCAGAGAGTCCCAGAGGAAGCAAGGAGACATGCAATTGAATTATGCCCCATCTTTTCTCCCTGTAAGTATGCATGCTTGGGTTTAAGGAGATTTGAGACAGGATCGGTAAGAGAGAAAGGAAATCAAACACAGTTAGGAAGCCAAGTCACCTTCTGGTATCAAATAGTTTGTTGTTAATAAAAACACATATTTGAAAAGGTCAGTGGTATTTAGGAAATCATGGGCTAAAGTCTCCCACCCGTTGAGGTTAACTATTGGGTATGGTCTCTTGAATATCCAAGTTACTTTGGCTCCTTAAGCCTTGAGTGATAGCATTTCAGTTTGATAAACACAGCTCACCCCCTATGGTTAATGCTTATAGCAGGGAAGAACGATTAACCAACCACAAATATTTCTGTGCCAGCCTGACTCCTTGGAGAGAAATGCAAGGCTTTAATAAATACTCAAACACCTAAGAACTATAGGTGGCCATAATCACGGCAGAATCTCTTTAACACATTAGCAATTAACTTTGGTTAAAGAAATAGAAGTAGAAGCAACTCTCTCAACCATAAGACAATTTAGCATAAATATGCACACACAGGTTTGACAGTGAAACAGATTTGGGTTCAAATCCACAGATCCCCACATACTGTGTGCCCTTACAAGTACTTCTGAGCTTCGGTTTTCTCATCCTTATATTGGAGATAATATGTCCCCCATCCCATGACTGGAGCTCTCTCTGTATGTAGACATAGATCTTTAGAATTCTTTCATTTCAATCCCAGACTCTCAAAAGAAGGGCAGGAAGGGAGGGAGGGAGGGAGGGAGGGAGGGAGGGAGAGAGAGAGAGAGAGAGAGAGAGAGAAATATCAGTTGTTTTTAGAAACATTTTTGGGGCCATAGCCTTCTTTGAGAGTCTGGTAAGACTGCAGACACTTTCCCCAGAAAATACATTTGTGCACATGCATGTCAAAAATCTGTGCCATTTCAGGACCTCTCCCAGCCCACAACCCCCACAACGATTCATGGACCTCTGATTAAGAACCTTGGTTTAGACTATGAGGTCAAAGCCTTGGGTTTTGTTTCCTTGTGAGTCATTTTATTTCACAGAGAGGAATGTCTGTTCTCTGGCCAAAGACCACATTAGTAACCCTGGCCAGCAAATAGAGTTGCTGACAGCAAAGGAACTAGATGAGAGAGGATGGAAAACTCAAGCCACTTATCACGGTGCAACTCAAAGCCCGCTCTGCTTCACTCCCAAGATGACCATTTCGTCTTCCTATGTCATTGTCATTTCTTGCAGGGATTAGGAAAGGAGTAGTCTTCTGCTGTGTGATGCTCAGAACGGCTTTGCAAGCTCTGTTATTTTGTTTTTAATCCTATTACTCTCTAACATTAAAAAAAGAAGGAAGCAAACTAAACATCTAGTTGAAACGGTGAAATAAAGTTAACACAATGAAACACAGGGCCTGAGAGAAGTAAAACCCGGACTTGAGTTACGATTTTATTACAAAATCATAACCATACACGCTTATGGTTACACAAATAATGCCCCCTTTTTATAAGCTGCTAATCTATACCAAACCTTTTATTACAAAATCATAAGCGTGTATGGTTGTAAATAAAATCATAACTCAAGTCCAGGCGCTACTTCTGCTGGACCCTGTAGTAAGCAGCCTCAAAAACGATCGTTGTGAAGATATGTAGCCACAGGAAAGATATTTTTGTTGTGATGGAAAAAAGAAAAAGGAAGAACAAAAGAAGCAGAATTCAAAGTCCTAAGTTTCTATGATTCCAGCGATGAAAAACTGTGTATGAACCAAAACAAACAGCGTTTGGGTAAAAATGCGAGGTTGGTGGAATTATTGACGGCTTTGTGTCAGTTTTCAAAAGAGTTTTTGGCATTATATAATTGTTACAGTCTTAAAGTCAGGAGATAAATGAGAAAGCTGTACAAAATCGGCCTGTGCTTCCCAACGCCCGCTGCCTACCTCTAGCCGCCAAGCAGCCCAGCCTCACTGCCCTCAGGCACAGGCGGAGCACGCCGGCTGCTCCGAGAACCGGTCAGAGCCCCCGCAGACCGCGGGGCACGCCGCCTGAGCCTGCGTGACCGGGCGGTCCTCCTTCCCAGCATCCTCCCTGCGCGGTTTGGGTCTTCAGCATCCGAGTCTGGACTGATTCGTGCCAACAGCACGAGAAATTTCAGGTCTACCTCTATGTAAGCCTCTGATTATTTTAGTGTCACACCATCCACAAGTAGGCTGGCACACAGAGTCAGAAGTAAGTAACTCGTCCAGAGCAACTGACCCGGTCCCGGTGGGACGGTACGAGAATCCCGCCCCTGCCGAGCTGGGGCCTGGCTGAGTGTTCTGCTCCGACTGCTGATGCGGGAAACAGATACAGGGCCCCACGGTGTCCCCATGGGTGCTAGCTGCTCTCCTAACAGCCCCCCAGAGGAAGTTACTGACAAGCTTCCTGCAGTGTAACCCGCAGGAGGGGCAGCAGTGTCATCCCTCAGGAGACCATTTGACCTTCCTAGGGGTCACAGTCAGCAAGCTGATCATTAGCACAGAGCCTCCTAGGTAAAAGCAGCACATGCTGCAGTGCAGCTCTGGCCTCAAGGCCTGGCTCACTCGCGTCAGGGCTTCCTCTCCTAACCGCCTCCCTCTCATCTGGGCTCCAGCACCTGCAGCTGAGGGGACATGGCCATAATAGCAGCTGTCAGCGTGCATCCTGCACATATGGCATTTCCTTCCCGAAGTGCTCAGCAGGCGCGGGGCTGCCCTGGTTCCGGTGAAACCTTCCTTTTGCAGCTCCTCCATCGAGGCTTTTCTGGCCCCAGATAAGTGAGTGGCTCCCTCATCTGATGGCCCCAAAGCTGGTGGCAGGACCTAAGCGGCAGCCCCATCACAGGCCAGTTGGAGTGGGAAAGATGGGTGTATGTGTCTGATCTCAGAGACTTCCATTTCGGCACCCTTGGGGCCTCGCATAAGTCTGGCTGTCTGCAGGTTCCAGTAATGCCTGGTGGCTGACAATTGCAGGGCCAGGAGACCATGGGGCAAAGGGAATTCTGGGAGAAGACTGATCCCAAAGGGTGAACTAATGTGGGAGCAATGGAGAGCTGAAGGGCGGTGGCAAGGAGGCTTGAACTTGTAGGTGGAAGAGAAGATGCCCACTGGCAGGGAGTCTTAGGGAGAGGGAAAGGGGAATTGGCATGTGCTGACCCAGCCCAGGATGGGACAAGCCTTCTCTGGAGGGTTATTTCTTCAGGCAAGGTTGTGTCACATGCCTCCTAGAGGAATAGAACCTTCCTCAAGCTGAGATTTCCTGGATGCTCTGTCACTACACCTTGAGCTCCTCTGTCCCTGGCTTTCCATTTCTGCCCAGTCTCTGTGCACGTGTTGCAAGCTGGGGACAATCTCATAGCATGTGTGTAGCATCCACCTTGACATGAGTGATAAGCTCCACTTGCCTTTCTGTAGTGTCCCAATCAGAGCTCTGCACACATTGAACAAGTAATGGACCAACTGAGGGAGGGTTTTCAGCACTGGTTTTGGAGTCACTGAGAAATGAGTCGGCAACTGGGCTCTGGCCTTCGAGCCTGGGGCTCTTTGGTGAGTTCCTGATGACATCACATGGCTGATGTGGGGATTATGAAAAGTCACATGCACAAACCACCCAGAACATTTCTCGGCATTCAAGTACTGGCCACTATTCCATATTTGGCCAGCGTGCCTTACGTGACAAGTAGACCCATCAAAGGGTTGGCTGAAAGGTATGCTCAGAGGCCATCCAGTCTACCTTGTCGTTTGGCAGAATTGGAACCTGAAGCCCAGAGAGAGGAAGTCATGTGGACAACACAGCAAGGCCAGTGCCCCGTTGTAGAAATGCAGTCTTGGGGACAGAACTTGCTCTGCAGAGCCTGGCGCTCTGGGACCCTTTTGTCCTCAGCACCCCTGTTTCTCCAGCTTCCTGGTTCTAGGCCCCTGCTCCAATCTCAATTTTAGGTCACCATTCCTCTTGCCGAGGCCATCTGCACCCTATTTCTGATTGATACTTGGCACCTTCTCAGCTTTGTCTCCACATGGACCCTTGCACCCCACTCCTCCAAAGACTCAGGTCCACCCACTGGAATTTTCCGATTAGCCACTCCTAAATTCTAAGCACTTGCTGGTCTCCTGAGCTGGACCTTTTATCTCCACTGGAGTCACTAGGCTCTTGTCCCTTTAAAGTTCCTTTAAAGCTTTGACTTCCCTTCCTCTGGCAGCTCCCAGCAGCTGGAAGGTAAGTGGTGTCTTCACCTCCAATCAGGACAGCCACACCTGCTCTCCTGTCCCCAGCAAGATCCATCAGCACTCACCTGCCTTTCGACATCCCCCCGGTGGTCCAGGCCAGACCACCAGATCCTTCCCCCGGGCAGGGCCAGCCACAGGTAGGAAGGTAAGACATTCTGCCTGCTTCTTTCACGATCCCTGTGTCCAATTTGAACTAGTTGGCAAGCCGCCGTCCTTCCTAACCCTGCTCAGCTTTCTTCCTCCACTCCTCCCATTCCATGGATGTCACAGCCACCCAACTCTGTCACAGTTTGTAAACAAAGTTCCCATTTGTACTCTATGCTGGAAAAAAATATCAGAGCACTAAGCCCAGTGTTGCTCATACACTGCTTCTGTCAGCAGGTAGAGACGACACCTGTTTTTGGAAGTTTTAATGGATGTTCTTTCTTCTATTAGTTTATTATTTTGTTCCTGACCCACATTCAAGCCATGGCCACAGGGAAGCAAAAAGAAGAAATGAGAGCTTTCTTGGCTTAGAACAGACAACGTGGACCAACTGAGACAAAATGCTGTGAGTCGGTCAGGACAGACCTATCTTAACCTACACTTCTCCCACTGCACTGACAGGGGCCGGAGGGTTCACAGACAGACCACCGAATGGAAGCAATTCCTTTTCCATATTAATGTGTAGGAAAGGAACCTTCAGCCTTTCCCATAGAGACACCTGAATAAAATCATGAAATGGGTTATTGCTTTTGATCCTACCTTCAAGTATAATACTTTATTAAAAAATTAATTAATTTGATTTTAAAAATCCAATTGTGCTATAGAAATAGCAGGAATAAAAACATCTTAAAGTGAAATAATTATACATAATTTTTATAACCATACAAGGTGGACTATCTGTGAAAACAGGGAGTTGAAACTGAAGTTATTTGTATAACTAAATTGACTCACAGCTGAATATTTCATCATAGGTTGGCCCTGGCTGTTGGCAAAATTTAAAAATAAGCAATTGTTCTACGTTTTGTACACAGAAAGGGAACTAATTCTTATTGATCACCCACGCCATGAATCAAGGTCTTCCAAAAACACTGTCCTGTTTTTGGTTGCTTATTAATTTCATGGTGCTTCCAAAAAGATTTAAGGCCACTTATAAAAACAAATGAAACAATAGGAGAGAAAACACAGACAAAGAAATCAGACCAAAGAGTCATTTCAGGCAGAAAAGCAAATTTGAAGACAAAACCATGAACACTCTTTGTAGAAAAGTGTGCATGTCCACAAAACTTCAGGGGGCTCATAGGCCCCATGAAACTCACCAGGGGTCCATTGTCTCAGAGGTCAGGACTCCTGACTTAATCCATTAAGCACAGAGCATCTCATACTCTTGCAGACACCACATGAACATATGCAAACATTGCCTGCTGAGACTCAGGACCTTCTTACATTTTGCACCTCAGGTACCTCACCCTGGTCTTTTGCCCATCAGCCCACGTATCAAGGTGTGCAGAGGCCAGCAGAGAGTGGCGATGACAAGGCACCCCAAGAGAACCTCCATGATTTTGGAAGCCTCAGCCCTTTGTGAGGAAGCACCCATAAGCCACACAGTGACCTCTAGGGAGAGAGGTCACACAGGGGCAGCTGGGACCATGGCAGTGCCTCTTCCACACCTCAGGCTCTGTATTCTGATCCTGCTCCATTCATCTTGTTCCATTTAGTTCTCACATCTGCGCTTGAAGCTGAATGCAACTGTTCTCATTTCACAGAGAGCTAGGTCATTTGCTCACCTCCTCCCCACCCCGCAGCTGACAAGTGGAAAGCCAGATCCTAATGCACCATCGGTAGGGCCCCAAGGCCTGGCACATTCCTCTGGTCCACACCACCTTGCACAGGACAGAACACACCAGAAACACAGTGACACCGCATCTTCTTCAAGGGCCCCTGGGAGAACACCAGGGTGGTGATGGCATCGGAGCTCACAGCAGCTAAAAGTGATTATTAAATCTTCCTTACTTTTCTTCCTTCAAGTTTTCTTCCTACTATCTTACTTTTCAATTGCATTCAAGAACATGTCTCTCTTTCTCTCACTTAAAAACCATTTCGCAGCGTGCCCACCCTGTGCCAGGCACTGTTCTGGGTGCTGGGACCCAGAGGGGAATGGAGGGAGGGCCTGGTCCCTGTCCTGGAGGAGCTCAGGTCCAGAAGGGCAGCAGATCTGGAGACAAACGGTCCCAAGCATATGCTGGAGACTCTTGGGGACACAGGGATGGATATGGGTGCTGGGGACAGGAGAGAAGACACTGGTGCCAGTCATGAGAATTAGAACAAGTAGGACTTGCCTAGATGGGGTAGTGGAGAGGGGATCCCAGGCAGAGGGGCCCAAAGGAGCATGGCCTGGTGCATTCCAGGAACAGGCTGACCAGATGTACGGTTTTAAATGGGACAGAAAACAACGGTACTGTCCTGTTTCAAATGGTACGTGTGGTCAGCCTAGCCTACCTGGGCTAAATTCAAGGTGTAGTAGGCTGACCAGATGTACCGTTTGAAACAAGACAGTACCATTGTTTTCTGTCCCATTTAAAATGGTACATCCGGTCAGCCTATTCAGAAGCAGTAAGTGGCTGGTGTGGTCAAAGGGTGTAGGTTGGAGGTGGGGGCAGCAGGAGACACGACAGGAAAGGCAGTTGAGGCCCAGTGGTAATCATTGCTCTTTCGTCTTGATTTTCATCTGAGGGTCGTGATTTTCATCTAAGGGCTGTCTTCCTGCAGCTTTGAAGTTCTTTCTTCCTCTCCTGCTTCCGAAGTCTTTCTGTCATCTGGCTGAGACGTTACCTCTGAACAAGGGCACAGCTGCTCTGCCCATGGGGTGTGTGTGGGCGGGTGGGGGTGTCAGGATTCTCTGCCTCCCTGTCACCTCTCCACACACCTGAACTTTACAAGCAAGGATGCTGGCCCCTGGTGGCCTTGTCTGGCTGCTGCAGATTCTAGGGCAGTGGAAGGGGCTCCCAAGGCCAAGTTGTCACTCAAGCAGAAGCTGGTCCTTGGAGTCCCACACTAGGTCCCTAAGGACACAGCTTTGCTCAGAGGGAAGTGTTTCCTAGCACAACTCACAACCGCTTATCTTGCCACAGATTCCATGGGGATGGCTGAGCCCAGGGGATGGCAGATTCCATCGGGGCACTCTGTGCAGGGTCTAGGCCCTTACTTGCCTCCATTCTTAGCCTTCTGCTACCTAAGCCAGGCGGGGTCAGGGTAGGGTAGCTGGGTATGCACTTGGAGGCTCGAGAGCCTGATCCAACCCAGTGAGCTCTGCTCAGCTGATGGGGGAGGGGGGCGGTACTTGGCCCTAAAGCCCCTGACACAAAGTGAGGGCTCAAAAAATGCATGCTGAATGAAAAAATTAATGAATGATGACAAATACCATGAAGAGAGGGAAACAGAGAGCTTTCTGGGATTAAGGTGGGAGGGGTAAGAGAGAATGATAAAAAATGCGAAAAGCCTGTTACGTTCCAGAATGCTCAAAGAGAGGGTGGGGACCACTGGGCCACAGATGCCAGCTTTTCCCAAGCATGCTCAGATGTTCACCACTTCTGCTCTACGGCAGCATGAGTATAATTTTTTTTGGCTTTTTAATTTGGAATAATTTTAGGTTTACAGAAAAATGGCAAAGCTAGTATAGCGACTTCCCATACACCTTTACTCAGTTTCCCCTAATGTTAACATCTTATTTTACCATGGTACCTTTCCCAGAACTAAGAAATTCACATTGGTACAGTGATATTAATTAAACTCCAGACTCTATTCAGATTTTACCCATTTTTCATGTATGATTTTCTTATTGTTCCAGGATCCAATCCAATCCAGGATATGAATTCTGGATTTAGTTGTCATGTCTCCTTACACTCCTCTGATATGTGACAGTTTCTCTCTCTTTCCTTATTTTTCCATGACCCTCACAATTTCAAAGGTCAAATATTCTGTAAGCTGCTCCTCAATTTGGTTTTGTCTGATGTTCTCTCGTGATTAGACTGGAGTTATGAATTTGGGGAAAGGAGAGCACAGAGGTGAAGTACTTTTCTTGTCGTATAGGCTGACCAGATGACCCGTTTTTAAATGGGACAGAAAACAACGGTCCTGTCCCATTTCAAACGGTATGTCTGGTCAGCCTAGTCTCACTGGGCTAAATTCAAAGTGTCAGTAGGCTGCCTGTACGTACCCTTTGAAACAGGACAGGACCATTGTTTTCTGTCCCATTTCAAATGGTACGTCTGGTCAGCCTATCACAGTATCATACTGAAGTTACACAGCACATGACTTATCTCTCAAGACATTAATGCTGATCTCCTGTTTACTAAGATGGTGTCTGCCAGGGTTCTCCACTCATAGAGTTTGTTGTTCCCTTTCCCAGCTCAGTCTGGTCCTCCCTTGAGGTGAGGAGAATCCAGCTCCTCCCCAGGGCAGAGGAGTGTCTGCATTTTCTTATATTATGTGGTGTTCTTCTCTGTAACTATGGAGGCACAATGATAACGAGTCTAGTTTCTTGGTCATGGGGCCAGTTGAGGGTAAAACAGTGGCCAATTAGAAAATGACTGGAAAAGTTGTCAAAACCCCAGAATTTAAAAAAATCCTCTCAAAATATCTTAGCAACTGTTTTCCTGTTTGCCATTGACCAAATGGATATCTTAGCTAAAAAGGGTATCATTAAATCTATTCATTCACTCCACCACAGAATGCCTGAAAAATGGAAAACTTATTCAAAAACAAACGAAATAAAACAAAAGCAACAACCAATCATTTACCTTGAGCCATATATTACTGTTAACCTCTATCAGATCTGCCTTCCAGATACCATTGCCCTCTGCCATGGAGAGGCTGAGTAACTGGCTTGGAGCCTCCACAACTGGCATGTATGTGCCACCCATATCCCAGCCCACAGCCATCTCCGTCTCTCCTCTGTGGCACATGGATTGCCTTGTCCAGTTTAAAAAGTCCAAGAAGCAGAATCTACTCTGGACAGATGAAGTTTCATAAATAAAAAAATTTTCTAAAATAGAAACGAATCAATGATGGGACAATGTATCCATAGCTGTGGCTCAGATCACACCGATGGTTCTCCCTCCCTCTGTACCATCCGTAGCGATGTTCCTGCCTACTCTCCCAGCTACAGGCCTCAGAGCGCTGTTTGTACAGTTTAAGGAAATGAGATGATCAAGAAGGCGGAAGATGCCGTCTTACCTTGGCAACGCTCAGTGGCTTTTCACCATAGCTCTTCAGTTCCCAGCGCCCTTGTGGTGCAATGGCCTTCTAACTATAACCAATAACTCCTGATGCAATCCTAAGGGAAAAGCCCATCCCAGCCTCTCAATCAGTTCACGCAGCTTGTGGCTTCCTGCCCACGGCAAGCACCAGGCACAGTGGCAGGTTCCCCGGTCTGTGGTCAGAGTGGCAGCAGCTGCCCCCAAGGAGCCCCGCCCCTCCTAAGCACTTCAAAAGCTTCCACTGGGTCCAGAGGGCGCTAGTGCACCAGAACAGCCCATGAGGAAGGACCTCGAGCAGCTGGTCTTTCTCTGCCCCTGGGCCACATTGGTCACAATTACCCAAAACATTTTCTCATGGGGTTTTAGTTTACCAAGATGGGTGGTGTTTTTCCTACACGGGCCTGGCAGAGTTAGTAAACCTTCAAGCTCACTCTACCAGGTGTTTTGCTCAGCTTTGCAGCATTTGTATGCAAGACTAGAAAGAGCTGGGGTGCTGCTGTCTGGGGCCATCTGTGTGAGCCAGAGCCACCATTCTCCCAGCCTTGTTGGTTTGGTTTGGTTTTCCAAATAATGCTGATAATACCTGGCCCATGAGATATTATGATCACGAATAATAGAATGGGTGTGAGAGATGGGCACAGAATTAGTTCTCAATAAATGTTACTTCCCCATTTGGGGGTTTGTTTTTTATTGTACTCTAATTGATTCTGCTGTCATAGCCTCTTCAATGTGCTGCTTTGCTTTGAAAACTCTTAGGAGCAGAGAATGACCGGGGCAGTGGGGAAAGAACCCTGACATCTTGAGTGGTAAGGTGGTACTCTGGACCCCACCAGCCGAGGGCCCAACAGGACCAAGAAGGTTGCTGTGAGGAGCTCAGGAGACTGGCTGGTCCAGCCAGACAGGTGAGCCATTGGTCACCCACTTTCAAGTCCATGGGACAAAGGGAGCCAATGGGTGGGCTCCTCTCCCGTCTTTATGTCTGAGAACCTTGTGGGGGATGGAATTCAGATAGTCCTACTTCTACCCCTGGCCTGGGACCCCAGTCCACAGTCTCAGTTTCTTCATGGAGTTTCTTTCCTCAGATTTTAGGACTACGACAATGCTTTGCCATGAGTTCCTGGTAGGAAAGAGCTATTTAACAGATGTTCGTAGCAACATAAAGGTCTTGGGTTCTAAGTCTCCTAGGAAACAATCTGCTTCATTTCACCCAAAAGCTTTTTGTGAGAATAAATGGGTTGACATGTAAAAATTACCTATTACAGTATTTAGAATTTAGTAAGCTCCAAATAACTGGTAGGTGATATGACTGTGGCTAATCTAAGACCCAAATCTGATCTTTAAAACTGCTTTGTCTTCTATCCTTGGGAGAAAAGGGCCCAGAACAGTGTCCAGAAGCAGCTGTGCTCAATGACTCATAGCTATTATTAATTTATCATTATGCCTCTTAACACCCGAGAAGTGGACTTACTTACTCATTAAATACAAGTTGAAAGAATCCTAAACTCCTTAAACTTACAATTGAACAATTTACTGATTTGAGATGAGGTTATTGAGTCTTGTTATTTCAATTCAACCACTATAACAAATTTCTGTGACTGTCTGCTTGGCAGTAAGCACACTCTAGAACTAAGGGTAGAGATATAAGCAGGTGTGACCCTCCACCGAGAGACTCACCTAAGGCGCCCCGGAAGGGAGTCAGTAGTCAATTATAATGGGACATGGTAAGGGCAGCCGTGGAAGCCTTCATAAGGCACAGTATTAGGACAGAGGCAGGGCAATAATACCATCAAGGATGACTGGGGGAAGTCACCAAGGAGATGACTTGGAACATGATTTGTGACTAAGAATCTCAGAGGTGGATACCCAAGTCGAACCTTTTACTGAACAAGGATCCCGTGATGCTGCTTGAATTGTGTCTACGGTTTTTATCGGTGGGAACTAAAAATGTGACCTTTAGATAACTTTTACATATTTGGACCTGAGGATACAGGGAATACAGTGGGGAACAGGAAATCTACCTTCCAGAGGAGAAAAATCTATTTTTCTCTGACTCTGGTTCATCTATTTAAGATTAAAGTGAGAGGGGAATATGACAGTTGGTAGGGCGTGGTAGTTCAGGGCAAGCTGGCCTTTGTGTGGTCTGGAAAAAACTTCATCTTGCTGTCCACCTCCAACAGACAGGGATTGAAACCAATACACAAACAAAAAACAAAAACAAAAACAACAGATGCCACCAGCCACTCAGAAAAGAACAAGGTAATAACCTTGTTCTTGGGTTTCAGAAGTCTGAGCAGAAGTGAAAGCTAATTTCAGCCATTTTCACCCTCACAGTCACAGAATCCATAAGAAAGGCAGGGAGTTTGGGGGGAAGACCCAGGGGAGAAAATGGAAAGTACTGAGACATGTTAGGTGAGACTAGGGGTGTCCTTTTTAGACACTTTTATTAGAGAACCCCAGAGAGAGCTGTCAGGTCTGCACTGAGACTAGACCCCAGCTCTGAAAACCCCGGCTCAGTGTTCAGCTTCACTGGCTTCCTCGTTTATTTTTGCACATTTGAGGTGGCTTATGCAAAATTCAGAGCTCTCCCTGCATGTGTCTTCACCAGCCCCTGGACACCAGTTCATTTCTGATCCGAATCGAAAGCTGTGGGCAATAGAATATTTGAGTGGGAGAAACATTAAAATAACTCAGTCCAAGATTCACTTCAGGAATGGTGGTGTGAGAAGTTGGGCAATTTCCCTCTGAAGAAAACAAGGATAAAACTAGACAAAGTTGTCAAAATCAGCTATTTTAGGGCCCTGGAGAATGACCAAAGGCAGAACAAATTGGGAAGTTTTCAGTTTTGAAAAACTGCTACTGCATGCAAATGGTCATGAACCTGTGGTCTCCTTGCTTAGGGATTCTACCTGCCTGCCCCCTTTGCCCCCATTCTTAGCTTGGGTGATGAGAACCACAGCTTTCGCAATGGGAACGATAAGCTTGTTTTGAGGGCTGTTAGTAAAAACCAGCAGCTTTATCAGCTGGAAGTAACAGGTTTGGTCTGGGATGGGGAAGATGAAAACCTGCAGTTTTCATAAGCTACAGGTCATGGAACCAGTTCTATACAGGAAGTGAAAAACTGCAGTCTCACCAGCACAACCTCTTAACAGTTATAACCTCTGGTCAGAGTGGGTAGATGATCACCCAGAAATGAAATGGGAGAAATCCTGGAAGTTAGAGAACCATGAAAGGGCTGAGATAAACTCCCATACATCCCCGACTGACTGCTAAAATATGCATGAGTCAGGGAGAAACTGGAGGACTTACTGTAACTTTAATTTATTCCTTCAACCATACAGAGCTTGGGCAGCAGAAGGTAGAAGGCTTACATGTTCAAGGTGTCTGAGCATAATCTCTGTCCACACAACTGCCTGACCATTAAGCACTGCAGAAACAGGGGATACCCTTAGAAAGTCAGACTAAAACACAAAGTAAAACATGGTGATATCAGTGGCTGGACACCATGGAAGAAACCAACTTTGCAATTTAAGTGCAGATACGTTAGTGAAACAAACCACTAACAACTTTCAGGAAAATAAAACAGAATTCAGAGTCACTACAGTGTCCAATTTTCAACTAGAAATTGCTAGACGTACAAAGAAACAGGAACCTGACCAGAAAAAGTCAATGGATTCTGATTCCAGGCTGTTACGATTATGTTCAAGGAATTAAAGGAAAATATCCTCAAAGAATTAAAAGAATTGAGGAAATGCAAACATTCAGACCATAGTATGTTAACAGTGAGTCAACAGAAAGTGACTTTCAACTGAGAAATGGAAATTATAAAAAAAGAATCAAATAGAATTTCTAGAGCTGACAATGACACAAAGTAACTTTAAAAATTCACTAGCTAGGTTCAACAGCCAAACTGAGATGGCAGAGGAAAGAAGCTGTGAATTTGAAGATTTAGCCATAAAAGTTATCCAATTCAAAGAAAGAGAGCAAAAAGAGTTAAGAAAAATGAACAACCTTGAAGACCTGTCAGACAATGTAAAGTGTTCAATTTTATGGTCTGAATGTTTGCATTTCCCCAAGTTGAAACCTAATGCCCAATGTGATGGTGTTAGGAGGTGGGGCCCTTGGGAAAAATGAGCTCATGAGAGTGGAGTCTCAAGTAAGTTGGATAGAAATAGAATCTCTCAGCTTTATTTATCTGGAAAAGAGCTAGAGTTAGTGTCCTTATAAAACAGGCCTGAGACCCCTCCTCCTTTCTACCACCTGAAGCTATGGCAAAAAGATAGTCATTTATGAAGCAGGTTTTAACCAGACACCACATCTGTGGGCACCTTGATTTCGGATTCTGCAGTCTCCAGAACAGTGGGAAATAAATTTCTGTTGTTTATAAGCCACCCTGTCTATATTATTTTGTTATAATAGCCCAAAAGGACTAGGGCAATCAAGAGACTTAATGAAGCCAGCATAACACAAACACAAAGAGAACCACACCTTAACATCAGTCTCCAAATACTTAAAACCAAAGAAAAGAGATAATCTTACAAGCAGTCAGAGAAAAAATAATGCATATTATTTTTGACAACAATGCAAGTGATGGTTGACCTCTCAGAGGAAACAATGGTGTCTGGAAGGTAGTGGAATGATATATTTAAAATGCTAAACAAACAAACAAAAAGAACCGTAAGCTAAAATTTCGCTATATAATAAACCTGTTCTTTAAAAATGGAGTGGACATATTTTTTCCAGGTAAATAAAACTGAAGAAATTTGACTTATATTATACTTCAGGAAAAGCTATAGGAAGTCCTCTGACTGAAAATGATACCAGATGGTAACCAGTTCACAGAAAGAAATGGAAAGCACTGGGATTGGAGAGTATGTAGATAAATAAAAATATATATAACAATATAAATATATATTATCTTTTCTTCTCATAGCCCCTTGAAAATGCATATGATTGCTCAAAGTAGAAATTACAAAATCATACTGTGGGGTTATAACACATGTAAATACTTTTGACAATAATAGCATGGGAGGCATGAGATATAGAGCAATGAGAGTGCGAAGTTTCTCTTTTTTTCCATCAAAAAAATCAGTATTAATTTAAAGTGACAGATTATGATAACTTGAAGATGCATATTGTATTCCCTAGAGAAGCCAGTAAAGAAAAACATTCAAAGAAACTTAATTTAAAAGTAAGGAGCAGTGATCTCAGCAAGTTGGCACACTAGGAGGTCTCAATGTTTGTTCCTCCCCCTCACACACACAAAAAGTAACAAATAAAGAACTACAAACAGGTGAAAATAGGGCTGGGAGAGCTCTGCAATGCAACCATGAACTTGCAGCAGCCCAGTAGAGCACAAAAACCAAGGATGGCTGTATAGAAAAGTGTAGGAACTATCTTAACCTGGATCACCCCCTTCCACCCCACCCAGTCCTGCACAGCTTGGTGCCAAGAGGGACCCCCTCAAAATGACTGCCCCCATGGGAAAAAGGAGATGAGCAGGAGCCCAGCAGCACTGACCTCTGCTATAAACACCCAGAGCTTTCACCACTGAAGACTCCCACCATGTTTGCTGATGCTGACCCCAGCTGACCCCAGAATTCTCTCTTGAGTCATCCTATTTTGTTTTCCTGCTGGTACTTATCAGTAGCTAAAGTTAACCTTGTTGGCTGCTTTATTTAATTGTTATCGCCTGCCTTTGCTCACTACACTGCAGGTAGGCCCTACAAGAAGAGACCTTATGGTTCCTGTTCGTCACTCTATCCCGGGGCCCTTTTTAGCACATCCAAAGTGCTAGGTCATAGTTATTGAATAATTGAAGAAATTTTCATCTGGATCATATTGTCCCTATTTTATAAAGATAAGAGAAGAAAGGAGTTTTGCTCAAGGCTGTAGGCTGGAAAGCAGTAACTCCAGGACTAGATGCCAGGTCTCCTGACCCACAGTCCAGTCTTCTTTTCATTCCAACACTTGGGTTCTTACAAAACTCTGCCCTGACTTCGATTTCACAGTCTCACTAATGACTGGTTTGAGTTGAGAGCAGATGTTCTGGGAGCTTCAAACCCTGAAGGTCGAGCTGCCACAAATAAGACTTTCTCAGTTGTTTAAAGAGAGGTCAACAACGTCTGCAGCTTGGCAACTCTAGGCCCTCCCCAGACCTCTGGAGGTGCCACCCTTGCCTGCTGGAGCCCACTACTGGTGAGTCATGGCTGAGTCAGCGGAAGCTTGGAACTGAGTGACCAGGTGGGGCCTGGGCTCATGCAGGGCAGTAGCAGACACAGAGCCCAAGCCGGTCACTCAGTGGACACAGACTAAGTAAGGCCCAGGAGCACAGGGAAACAGGCCGGGACTGGGACTGGGACTGGGGCTCAGGAGACACAGTGGCTACAAGCGCTGGGACCTGAAGAATTCTCCTATGTGAGCTAGAGGAGGCCCCAGAAGACCTTGGAACTTCCTAATTCACTGGGATCAGGCCTCAAACAGCTCCCACCACTACCTGAAATACTTCAATTTACCTTCATTTACAGATTGCCCTGCTACCCTGTTCCATGAAAGAACTGCAGTCTAACTGAAAAGATTCACATCTACAGTATACCCAAATAAAACATTTTTCAGTAGATGGGGGGAAATGCATCAAAGAGATGACTAAGAGTACGAAAGTTAGATGGAGGCAGGAATGAGGAGGGCAGACCCTAAGCCTGCCATGAAGCCCTTTTCCCTTGCTAAGGAGGGCCACACTCGGCTCTGAGTTGTCCAGAACCCTCGGTGAAGAGCCCAGCACCGCAGCTCAAGAATCACAGTGTCCAAAAGAGAAAAACCAGTTGTTCAAAGAAGCCCAGTTCTCCAGAGGCTGAGGTCCCAGAAAAGTCCATCCAATGCTTGGGAGTGGTCTGGTGGGTCCTGGTGGGAGGACACAGTGTAATGTAGGACACAGTCCTCACAGAAGCTCAGGGGCGGGCTTACTGGCTGTTTTCTGTGGTGTATCGTGGTCAGTGTGGGTCACATCAAAAGGTGGCAAGGGCCAGGGAAAACAGTAGGCAGAGGAATCAACGGAGCCCCATTTGAAGTCCCTTTCAGCCTTGGGTACTGGCTGAGACAGGCCATGGACAAATCATTTTAGCCCTCTGGATTTCAATTGCTTCATCCATTCATATAAAAAAGTGAGTAATACTTACTCTCCCAGCATTTCTCTAAGGATTAGCAAAATTATATTTGCTGATGGACTGATTATTTGTGTCCCCCTAAAATTCATATGTTAAAATATAGTGGTGTTAAGAGGTGAGACTTTGGGGAGGTGATTAGTCATGAGGGTGGAGCCTTCATGATGGGATTAGTGTCCTTATAATAAACAATACAAGAGAGCACAAGGAGAAGGTGGTTTGTAAGCCAAGAAATGCCACTCTCACCAGACCCCGATCTGCCAGTGCCTTGATCTCACTTCCAGCCTCCAGGAATGTGACAAATAAATGTTTATTGTTTAAGCCACCCAGTCTCTGGTATTCGGCGACAGCAGCCCTAAATGCCTAAGACAGGTACCAATATGCTGGGTCCCCCGCCCCGGCCTTAGCGCATTTTTTCCCCATAGACTCTGGTCTTGCCTCAGCCCTGGACCCCACATTCCAGCCCAAACAGTCTTCCAGGACAGGACGCACAGCAGCGTTTCCAGCCACACAGGGCCTAAAACCAGAGGGGGCCTCAATTCTCACTGCCTTGCTCAAGCCATCAGGAAGCACCAACGTGCCATGGAGATGAGTTTAAGGCCCAGAGGTGCACTGGGGACCTGTCTTCCCTTGCTCTGCCCTCTCTTGGTACACACACATTCCAGACACTCAGGCACAAACACCCCAGCCACCTGGGCCTTGGGAGAAGGTGGGGCAAGTTGTGGAATTTCCCCAAGTCATATCTATGAAGGAAAAGCATTTTTTTGCACCTTGCTCCCAAGCTCAGGGCTGGAGGGGAATGACAGGTCCCAGACAGGCAGCCGGCTTCTCATGCAAGCTGTGGACGCACCACAGGAAGTGACCTCTTTCTCCCCTCAGTCTCTCCATCTGCAGAAAGGACCTCACAGAGTTTGCCCCTTGCTAAAAAAGAAGATGGAGTAATCTACTACCCTGTTTTAGCTCCTTAGGTAAGAGAAGTGGTCACACAGGACTGTCAATGATGGGGAGAGATCCCTCCCTGTCTTTCGTTGGTGTAGGAGGGCCAGTGGCATCCAGATCACATCTGAGGTGAAGTAGGGAAGCCTCGTTCCTCCTGGGATGGCAGAGCACAAAAGGCCCGCCTCTCACACCAACCACCCCATTGCCAGTTGCCCATCCATAACATTCCTGGCATCCCTGGCTCAGTTTGTTTTCCTCCCATCCCTTCTTTAGCAGAGGAAACTAAGCACAAGGGTTTATAAGAATATCTGCTCATTCATTTGTTCATGCATCGTTGACTAGGTACCTCACTGTGTTCCAGCCCTGGGCGGGGCACTGGGAACATTTCCAGGAAAGGAAATAAATGAGACACCATCCTGTCCTCACAGGGCTTTCACTGTAGCAGAAGAGACAGACAAGGGAGTTCTCTGGTGGTGTAGTGGCTAAGGCTTCGGCGCTGTCAATGCTGTGGCCTGGGTTCGATTCCCAGCCAGGGAGCTACCCACATAACAATATAAAAAACAAAAAGGACAGACGGACAAGAGATCAGTGACCTCAGGGAGTAGTCGCTGGCCCCAGGTGAGAGATGAGGGATACCAGTTCTAGTTAGAGGGGTAGATACTGCAGAGAGAGAGAGGGAAATAGCATTAATACATTTAGGTAAAGATTAGAGAACCTGTGCATTCTAGGACCTGCAATTAATTAGGTACATCTGACAGGTTTATTAAACATTTCTCTACTCCCTTCTAATACTTAAGTCAGATCACACAGCAATTAATCAAGCTCAGAACCTAGTATTTTGCAGGTACTAGATGTATTTGTGGGGGCATGTTTGTATGTGAATGGGTTTTAAAAATCTAATGGTTCTGATGGCAAGAAGCTTCTTGTAAAGACAGTTCAGAGGACTATGATGTTCAAAATTCGAATCTTAATTCAAATCTTAACTGTATTTTAAACTTAGCCTCTGCCTGATTTCTTTTTGCCTTCATCTGATTTCTTTCAGACTCTGAAGTCCCACAGGCCTGAGTCATTTGTACAGCTGGACTTCAGGGTCAGAAGGTCAGTTGGGGTCGGGGGGTGGGGGAAGGTGAGAGGCTTTTATACAATCACTCCTAGGTGCTATTCTCTCCCAACTGCCAACAGTTGGTTTTACACCTTGGAAATCATCAGAAGGTAATCGAACCCTTCAGCGCCATGAGCCCTGACTCGTAAGGATGCAGAAATGCCCATGGGAGAATCTGGCTCAGAACACTGAAATCAGACCTAAGGAGAAGAGAGTGGGTCTTACAGAGCAAAGGTGTGCAAGGCTGTCCTGAGGTGCGGTGTGCCACAGGTGGGGCTCAGCTGCAGAGCTCTGAGCCCCAGCCTGACACGGCCCTGCCTGCAGCAATTAGACCACGCAGGCCTGCGTGGACCAAGGCCTCCATGGGTGTGCAGGAGGAAGGGTCCTACAAGTTCTTCCTGGCAATGTCCTATTCACTTGCATAGGGTCTGGACTCCAGGACACGAGGCCATTGGGAAAGAACGTATCCCACTGTCTTAGTCCATTGGGGCTGCTCTACTGGTAACAAAATCCCACAGATTGAGCGGCTTATAAACAAGAGGAATTTATTTCTCACAGTTCTGGAGGCTGGAAGTCCAAGATCAAAGCACCAGCAGATTTGGTGTCTGGTTGGAGTCCACTTCCTGGTTCATAGGTGGCACCTTCTCCCAGTGTCCTCATGTGGCAGAAGAGAAGAGGGAGCTCCCTGGGGCCTCTTCATAAGGGCATTAATCCTAGGGGAGGGCTCCACCCTCAGGACCTAATCACCTCTCAAAGGCCCCCCTCCTGATACCGTCACCTTAGGGGGTTAGGATTTTAACACATGAATGAGGGGGGTCGGGGTGGACACATTCAGACCCATCTGGAAACTTCCCTTCCTTCTTTTTTTTTCCTTTCCTTTTCCTTCTCCCCTCTTCTCCTCCTCCTTCTCTCCTTTTCCTTCTTTTTCTTCCTCTCCACCCCCCTTTCTCTTTCCTCTACCCACCTCTCTCTCACTGGCTCCCTCTTGCTCTCTCTTTCCTTCTCATAAACCTACAGCATCACCCCAGCACCCTTTTTCAATGATGGCTGGTTCTACTTGCTAAACATTTTGATCTGATCATGAAACAGTAACCCAAAATTGATTCATTGGGGTGGCAGACGAGGGTGGGGGTGGGGCTGGAGGGAGGGTCCTGCGGACGTGATTTCTCTGTGTGTTCATCTGTGCCTTGGTTTCTCTCATCCCAGAGTGCATTAAATACGCCTATCTCTGTGTGCCTGCATCTCATTTTCTCTTCCTGTCTGCTGCCAGTTCTCTCTGTGACCCAGAACTAGTCATAGTCATAAGATGTTAGTCGGTAGAAAGGGAGCCGACCATGCTGAAGTGGCTGGCTGCATCCCTGGGGGGAAGCGCTCTGAGTCTGTGCCTGAAAACTGGGGCTGAACTGCGGGGGCTTGTTTGTCAGCTCCATGCTCCATCCTGTCTTCCTGTTGTCAGGTTGCAAACAGAGCTACCTCCCATTTAAAGAAGACAAGTAAAGCTGCTAAGATATTTGGGAATCCTGCCAGCTTGATTGTTTAATATTTGCTCATGCTGTGAGTTAGACTAGAATGAGCCACAGGCACCCCCGTTTCAGGTATTGCACAATCAGTTGGATCACAAGACATGATAAGAAACATCATTTATTGGGTGCCTACTCTGCGCCAAAAGTTATGTCAGGCATTCCCCACCACCACCACTTTTTATTATTAGTTTTAAGTGTTCAAAACAACATGATAATTAGACATTTAGATGCCTCACTAAGACATAACCCCAACAAGTCTACTACCCATCTGACACTGCTCGTAGCTATTGCAATACCATTGGCTATATTCCCTATGCTGTACTTTACATCCTGTGACTATGCACACACACACACACACACACACACAATTATAGTTGACATTCAATATTGTTTTATTAGGTTCAGGTGTATAGCACTGTAGTTAGGCATTTATATAATTTATGAAGGGATCCACCTGATAAGTCTAGTACACATCTGACTCCATATATAGTTTTTGCAACATTCTTGTATGTCAGGCATTTTATAGGCATTAATTCTAACCCTCACAACAACCCATAGTGGTAGGTGTTATTACCCCCAATGGTAAGTGAGGAAACTGAGCCTCAAAAGGTTTACATATTTGCCCAAAGCAGCCTGATAACAGGTGACAGAGCCAGGATTAGACCCAAGATCCCCAAAGCTTGAACTGTGTACTATAATATACAGTTGACCCTTGAACAATATGAGTTGGAATTGCACAATCCACTTATATGAGGATTTTCTTCAATAAATACCATAAATGTATTTTCTTTTCTTTATAATTTTTTAATGTTTTCTTTTCTCTAGCTTAGTTGGTTGTAAGAATACAGTATATAATACATATAACATCCAAACTATGTGTTAATCAATTGTTTGTTACCAGTAAGTCTTCCCATCAACCAGAGGGAGGTGCTTAAGTTTTGGGGGATCAAAAGTTATACTTAGATTTTGTACTGTGTGGAAGGTCAGCACCCCTAACCCCCATGTTTTTCAAGTTAATACTGCACTTCCTCCCCACCTTGCTGGCTGGTCAGGATGGGACGGGAGAAAAAATATGTATCCCGTTTGCTTTAACATCCATGGGGAAAGTCAGTTGAGTTGATTTTAGGAGAGCAGTTAAGTATAAGGGAGATTCTGTGCCCAGTCAGAGAGCTGTGTACTCAGGGTAGAATTCCTGGAAAGGGGCTGAGTATGGAGATCTACAGACCGCCTTCCCCTAGCACCCCTACTCCGTGTTCTGTGTGATTGGACAACAAGCACACTACTAAAGCCTGTGACTATGGTCTAGATTTTCTTAGTGACAGTGATTAAGTTTGACTTCATCCCTGTTTGCAACAACCTCTCCTCCTCACACCCATCCTGTTACACTAAGGTACGTACCATCAGTAAGGTACGTACCATCAGAGACTGGCTGGTGGAGATGAGAAGCAATTCATTAGCAGCAGCTATTGGCTCAGCCACTGGGGGCGCTGTTGAGCCCATGAAGCAACTGGGCATCTCTGGGTTCGCTTCCCTGAGGGCCAGAGCTCTACTGCAGGCCCTAGACTTCCTCATCCTGCCTGCAGGTCTGGAACCCCCTCACCCCAGGCCTGCCTCACTCAACCACCACACACCCTATTTAAATCAGGGCTGAGAACAAGCAGGCTCTCCCACAGGATACTGCTATAGCCTTGTTCATGAGTGTCTCACGGGATAGCTCTCACCCCAGCCTCCGAGTAAGCCCACCAGATTCTTTCTCTCTGTCCATCTGATTTTGACCTCTTGTTGGCCTAGATGTGTACTATCTGCCAGATTCTCCCACTTCGCAGTTTCCTGTCCTGCCTCCTGCCACCACCCAGCATGATATTTGCAGATTCTATTTGGTGGATGGGAAGTATCATGGAATCATGGGTCAGAAGATGCCAGAGCTTCACTTTCTCAGGCCAATGGTAAGGAAACCATTCAATGGGGAAAGTGACTTCACAAAGGTCTAATTAATAACAGAATCCAGACTGAAAACTGGGTCTCCTTGTTCCTATCCAGGGCTCTTTCCATTGTTCAAAGAGCCTGGCTCCTTGGGTGAGATGATGCTTAGAAGAACCTAGAAGGCTCTCCCTTGCTCATCAGGGCTGCTTCTCTGCGGTCGTTAGTGGCATCATTTCTGGTTTCTTTTAAATGCTGTGCATGTCCAGGGAGGCCTCTATCCAGTTGTCACCAAGATGTGCTTATCTTGGGCCTGAAAATACTCTGTACATCATTTTCTAGAATCTAGATGATGAATCCTACAAGTGTCCACAAGATAAAAGGACAAACTCTGCAGGAGATGCCACGATAGAGAGGAGAGTGATTAGAACAATAGCTCATACTTATGTGCAATGTGTGGTGTCCTTTCCCTCTTATATAAACCAGCAAGCCAGGCCTATAATCAGGTCTCCCCCTAAGATTTGAGAGGTCCAAAGCAAACACACACATGGAGACCCACATGCCATGTGTCTAAGTATTTGAAAGTTATAAACCAAGCTAACAAACTGTTAGACAATGTTTGTTCTTTCCTCTTGCCTTGACAAATACACCTTTATAACAACCTCAAAGGCAGGTTCCAATTCTGCATCCTTGGACCCTGGAACACAGAAGGGTAAGGGGGAATGAGGCCTCAGCCCACCCATGGCCCTCTCTTCATCCCCTGAGGCCATTGTGCTTAGGCAGGGTACAGCCTATTCTGAGATGGCCCCGAATGTGGGCCATCTGGGCAGAAAATTCAGGAGTCCTGAAACTTAGAGCATGGAGTAGAAGGGAAACAGTGAACTTTGAATGGGCAAGTTCCCCTGGCCCCATGGCCTTGAGGAAGCCCAGAGCAGGGCTCTCTAAAGCATGGGGTCCAATGCAGGCCCCTTGCCCATGTAAAAGAACAGTATTATTGAAATGATTTACACTTTAAAGTAGCTACAGCTCAGAAAGCTTGAATGACTTCTTAGAGGCACACACCAGTAACCAGAAGAGCCAGGATTCAGACCTGGGTCTGCCTGTCCCCAGGTCACCTGCCATTCCCCTTCCCCATGCTACTTTCCTCACTGTCCGCCATCTCCTAGGAAATGCAGGAGCCACGCCTTGCTGTGGGTCTGGACGTCCATCTTCTCCCACAGCTGGTAAATGGAAACGTTCTCTTTATTGGTCTCCTCGCCTCCTGTCTAGTTCTCTTATCCATCTAGCTTCTCAAAGACCGTGACAGGCCTCCTCCCTCACCTTCAGAGTCACATCCACAGATCTTACCTCAGCCTGTCATGCCCTCTTGCATTCTTCTTTTCAGTCACGATGTGTCCCTCTCTGTCCTGCATATGCTCTTATAACTGTCATTTCCTCTCCTGCCGGACTCCACCTCAGGCTTCCCTGCTATTTCTCGAAGCCAGCTCCCACTCATCCTCCTCATCTGGGCTCAGATGGCATCTGTCACCTCCCCCACTCCAATTCTAAGGTCAATGCATCGTTAATTATCTTCCTACACTAATAAGCTACAGGCACTCTATCCCCACGCCTAACTACTCATTGAACTAAGGGGTTCCCTACCAGATGGGAAGCTGACCCCCCATCTCCCTTCAGTGCTTCAACCTGAATCAACCCCTCCTGAGAGATAAGGGCAAAGAAGAGCCATTCCTGTTATCAGCATCAGTACCCAACAACCAACACTTGCTGGATCCCTTTGACGCATGGGACTCTGGAGGGAAGAGTCCCTCTCAAAGGCAGATGGTAGAAGCTAGTGGACTCTGGCCCAGGACAGCAAGTTCTAATTGCTGCCTGAAGCGGGGGAGGGTGTCACCACCCTCCACATGCTCTGTACAGTCAAACTAAACAGAAATGTCTTCCTTCTTTCTCCCAGGGAATAGGGACCAAATTTTAATCCCCATGAAGAATATACAGGAGCCTTAGATAATGGAGTTCACCCCTGAGTAGCTTAAAAACTCTGGTGGGCACAGATAAGACTAATTTAGCAAATGCTTTGTGCTCTGGGAGTGCCCAGATAGCAGAGACCATCCCAGCTGTGTATTTCCCTTAGGAGAAAGATGAGTTCTTACCATGGTCTGCTAGGTCCAGGGGATCTGCCCCAGCACCCCTGTCCTGTCACGTCCTTGGCATCATCTTCCACAGATGTCATCATCCCGCTGCTCACTGCACTCCGGTGTGAGCCCCCTTGCTCTTCCTTGATTGTGGTAGGCATGCTTTGCACTGGCTGTTCCCTCTGCCTGCAACACCATTCCCCAGATAACTCATGATCAGCTCTCTCGTTGCCTTCAACTCTTTGCTCGAAAGTCACCTTATTAAGCAGGTCGTCCGTGCCCACTATGCATGGATCAAGCACGTGGTGGTCCCTGAGGTTGCTTCTGCCCATTGTTTGGAGGGACTGCAGGGGGAGTGAGGTAGAGTATGAAGTGGCCTTGACTCTCAGAGTCAGACAGTCTTGGGAGCCCTGCCTACCAGCTGTGTGACTTTGAGTAAGCCCCAAAACCTCTGCAAGCCTGGTGTCCTTAGGTAAGATAAGGAGACTGTTTCTTGACTCCCCTATTTCACAACATTTCTGTAGGATGAAAAGAACAATGTCTCACTGACCTTGGGCTCGCTGGAAGGGCTGTGCCAGCGTCAGGGAGGGTGCTGTCAGGCAGCGTGTGCACTCGCTGGGGTGGTCCAGACCCCTGTGCCAGCCATCCTTCATGCCAGTATGCTGGGCCTCTGGAAGGTCAAATTGGGTTGATAGTACTGATCCAAAAGGCAGCTCTAGAATTGGTGTGTCATTGCTAAGTTGACCCGATGTACCATTTTACTAGGTACGAAAAACAACAGGACTGTCCCATTTCAAACAGTACGTACGGTCAGCCTACTGACGCCTTGAATTTAGCCCCGTGAGAGCAGGCTGACCGCACGTACCATTTGAAACAGGACAGCACTGCTGTTTTCTGTCCTGTTAGAAATGGTACATCTGGTCAGTCTAGATTGCTGAGTCCAGACTTATTCTCACAGCCTTGGTTCAATATTCCCTGGTCCAAAGAGTCAACTGAAGGAGAAGAGTCCCCAGATGGTCCTGCTGCTCTGAGCCACAGGGATCCCCACACACACCAGCGGGCGGGCTCCTGCTTCACCTCACATAAAAGGCACCTCCACAAAAAGCAGGGGCCATCAGGTACCCCAAATGCAGGGCCATCTTTTCTTCGTAGTCATGTTTCTTAAGGTTGCTAATTACAAAAAATATTCATTGTGGAAAACACAGAAAATTAATGCAAGAAATTTAAAATCCTCTGTTATCCTGCCACCCAGCTGATATTTGCGTATGCCCTCCGAATCTTTTTCTACACATACAGAAGAATTAGATATGAAGAAGGAAGACAATGCACCCACAGGTAAGCAGACCAGGAGGCTCGTGCCAAATGAGGGGTTAGGGAGCTGCAGATGGGAGGAAGCAATTCCAGATGGGGTGGGACGGCTCTACCAAGAAGACATTGGAGCACTCGTCACATACTGGGGCCAGAACACACTGGTAAGCAGTAGGGCAAGCACTTGGGGTTCAGTCCGGGGCTGTGTGGCCAAGGACAACCAGCACAAAAAGCCAAGTCCCCCAGTCCGGACCTGACCCTCTGCCTGCAAACGTATTTTCTGCTCCCTAGAGCCTACAGCCTTGGAGGGCGACAGATACTAATCACATAACCTCACAAATAAAGATAAAATTATAGCTGGTCAAGAAGTAGGTAGGGCTCTGAGGACACACAACCTGGGGTTCCCTCAGGAGACAGCCCCATGCGGGAGGAGCAGGTGTGTAGAAGGACATGGAAGAGCGTGTGTCTTAACAGCAGAGCATCAACACTAATGAGGTCCAAGAGGTGGGCAGAGCTGGACCATGTAGACCCTGGGTTTCAACCCTGAAAGGCATGGGAGTTGTTGCAGGGCCTTAGGCAGGGAGAAGCCAGGGTTGGAGTTCCATTTTGAAGAGTTTGCTCTGGCTGTGGGGAGATAACTGACTCAGGCGGAGGGAGGGAGGCAGCCAAGAGTGGGTGTGTGGCGGTCGGTAAGAGCATGGCTGGAGGTGGGGCAAGGTCATGGTGACCTGGGCCAGGGCAGAAGCAGAGGTGATGGAAGAAGTAGAAGTACTGGATCAAAATTTAGGAGGGCGAATCCAGAGGTTGGTTCAATGCCACAACTCTGCAAAAGACCCCTGTTCAATACACTTGCTAGCTTAGAAGCAGTAACCCGTTGGCACGAAGAGGTGCTCATGCTAGCAGAATGTCTCCTTAGACAAAGCCCCTTGGTGGAGGTGCTAGGGGAAAGGAAGTGAGCCAGGGCCCCTGTGGGGAGATGCAATGAAGGACTCAAGCACTAGAGAGAAGCACAAGGGTCTCAGGCATCTGGGGGGCTGATTCCCTACAGAAAATAAGGCCAGCCACTTCCCCATGGAATCTGGGGCAAGTTATTTTGCAGCTCCATGTCTCAGTGTACACATCTATCCATGGGGATAACGTCGCCTGCCCTGCACCCCCAGTGTTACTGTGGGGGTGGCAGATTAGGTAACTCCGAAGGCCCTGCCAACCTCCAGTGGCTGGGCAAGGAACTTGGCCATGTCTCAGGCTGTCCAGAGAATGTGGCCAACTTCCAGTAATCAGCCCTGGGGCCAGGGGTCCTAGAAGGAGGCGGGGAGTCCTGGGATCCGGACCGGAGCCTCCGGACCGGAGCCTCCTGCCCGCAGTCAGGATTGATCCTAAAGGCGGGGATGGGGCAGCCCTGGCTGCTGTCCTGTATGCGCCTTAGGTGCCTGGAGCTCTAGGCTCTGGTGGAGTAGCAGCTGGATGTAGAATAGAACTATCTCTAGTGGTTGACAGGGCACACAGTATCATATGCCGGGAGGCGCCCTGTGGTTAGTGGGCAAACGCGCGCTTTGGGGCAGGTCCCTCGGACTACTCCCAGCTGGTCTGGGAGACAGCGGGCAGAAAGTCTGTTTCTTCTTCACGTCTGGTTTCCACTCAGCCTCGCGCAGTTCAGTTTCCTCATCTGTGAACTGGGGACGCCCACATCTGCGCGCGGAGGCGCTCTGGCGGTGTGGCAGGGTGGGCACTGGGCCATGGGAGTTGCTGCTGGTAGCTGGAGCTCCAGCCACTCCCGGGTTTGGCGACGCCAGAAGGGGATTCTCCTGCCCCCTCCACCAGGCAAACTGCTGACGGTGGCAAAGCCACGTTGCCATGCTGATGGGAAAACTGCCTTGGCTTCGGGTTTAATTTTTTTTAAATGGCAATTTGGGTTTGGTCTCGGACTCCAGGGTTTGGCAAACGCTGCGTGGTTTGCTTCCTCTTGCGGCGTGGAGGCCGCTCTGGATCGGGAACGTGCAACCGGCGGGGCGTTAGGACCCGGCGCGCGTCTCCCGGACCCCGGGCGTCCCAGGACCGGAGCCGCGGGCGCACGGGCTTGAATGAGAGGCTGGAGGGGATCGCGGCTGAAAGGGCTTGTGGCGGAGTAGCTCTGCCGTCGCCAGGCAACCGTCCTGACGCAACGCAAAAAAAAAAAAAAAAAAAAAAAAAAAAAAAAAAAAAAAAAAAAAAAAAAAAAAAGTCCCTTAAAAAAAAGAACAGTGCTGAGAATTCACAGGAGCAAGAGAGAAAGGGAGGCAGGAGCCGACTCAGCCCTGGAGGCCGGGGCCAGAGGCTGCGGGGCAGGGAGCCCGCGTCGGGAGGAGGAGGCGGGGACATCGGTGACACCCCTGGAAGGAACCTTCGAGCACCCCGGAAGGTGGGTTCGTGGCAGGGGCGGGGAGGTCCCCAGGGCTAGGGGTCGGGCTGGAGGGCAATGTGACTGTGGCCGGTGGTGCTGGCAGGGGAGAGGCTCGGGACAGCTTAGGTCCCCAGGGCAGGCGGTGGCGGGGAGCAGCCTGCCGGGGTCTGAGAGAGCACGGATCCCAGAGCACCCTAGAGTGGACACCCCGCCTCACCGGCTCCTGGGGCTTACCACCCGCATAGGGAACAGGACAGCGCGGCTGGACTCCATCTCCCATCTCCCTGCTGGCCCCTGCCGGGGTTAAGAGCAGGATGGAGATTTGATGTATGGGTCTGGGAAGGAGGAGCCCCACTCAATCTCTCCAGGTCCACTCCCAGACGTCTAGTCACCTCCAAGCCCACGCTGTCCCCTCTGTCTACTTCAGGCTCAGTGACTTGGAAGTTCCTGCTCCAAGGATGCCATCCCTAACTCAGGAGAAGTGACCAAGGGTGCTCTAAAGTGCTGAGGCCGGTGTGATAGGGAGACTGCACAGCCCAAAGAGCCCTCGGGAAGGAGCAGGTTGTCCCCGAGGCTGGGCAGTGAGGTCACCAGGCCAACGCAGGAAGGTCTGTGGTGTCCTGCAAGAGGGCAGGTGTCTCCTTCCACCAAGTCAGGTCAGATGTTCCGTTTAAAACAAAAACACGACCCTGCTGCCTGTATCTGGTCTTCTTTCCCCTTGGTCTATGGTTCTTCCTGAGAAGGTCTGGAAGGCAGGTTGGTTGCCGCCAACTCCCAGCCAATTCCTGGTGAGTCCCAGGTGGGATGAGGCCAGGTCCCCATCAACAGGGCAATCCCCAAACTGCCCAAGGGAGACGAGTCTCTAAAGCAGCTTTCCTCTGACACAGACAGTCCTCCTGCCCACCAGGCATGGATCATGAATGGAGAGTGCTGGGCAAAGTCCTGGGGGGGCAGAAGTGGCCATGGCACCTCTGGCCTGATGTGTCCACAGGATGGGGGCGGCTGACAGCACACCTTGAAGGGGCTTGGCAAAGCAGCCAGGAGCTGTAGTGAGCCAGGATAAGGATAACAGCTCTTCTTTCCTTGAGTGCATTTACAGATCAGGCACTGTCTGAGAAGACTTCATTGGTCACTTTGTCCTCACAATTGCCCTTCGAAGGGACATTGTACCCCCATTTTGCTGACTGGGCTCTGAGAGATTAGTGACTTGGTGTGGCCCACATACCTGGTGAAAGAGCAGAGATTCAGCCTCATGTGCCTGACTCCTAAAACAGTGCTCTCAAAGGAAGGCTGCTTCAGAAGATCTGAGGAGAGAGGCCCAGAGAGGGGGAAGACCCCTTCCTTCTCATGCATTTGCTCTTGTCCTGTTTTGTCCTCCGGATTGCATACATGGATTTCCACTCAATTATTAGTCTCGTTTCCAAGCAGGACTCTGTCCCGGAAGTAAATTAAGGCAATGACTACGTATTTGCTGAGAGAGATCCACAGAGCCCCAGGCCAATGAGGAAGAAACCACTTGTTAGGCTAGTCACACACGGGGTGAGTTTTCTATAGGTAAATTGTGCTGGTGGAAAACTCCCCTGGTCATAAAGGACCATCTGGAATTCCCAGAACCCTCTGGGGCTGTGCTCTCCCTGCAATGGCCCTTTGCTTGACTGGAATGTTGAGCCACTTGCAAAAGTGGAAGATGAATGATACTCTGAGCAGTTTGCTCTCTGGTTTATAGCCTAGAGATGTCCGGGGTTCTCACACTTGAATTGGAAATCTTTTAGGATTAAGCAGGATGGCTTTTAATATGCAAATGTTCCCTGGGATTTGGAGTGGGAAGAGGAGAAAGAAAGGCAAGGAAATTCTGGAACAGGCCTTGAAGGGGTGAGGATGGGCTAAATGAGGGCAGTGGGCATGTGAGGGCAGGAAAGGTGAGACTGGAGGTGGGAAAGGGATTTAGACGGAGGGTGACAGTCGGCCAACTTTTCAGTCAGCCTGCAGTTTGAGCTGCCACAGACTGACGAGGAGCCAAAGCTTGGAAATCTCAGCTGCAAATCTCAGCTGTTCCATGTTTAGGACAGTTACCTTCGTGCATGGAAGTCCAGCACTTCCCCAGTCTGCAACCCCACCACCCCACTTCTCTCAGGAGATCCTAGGGGAGGAAGGAAAAGAGAGGAGAAGGAAGGAAGGTGGGCGAAGGCTTACGCTGCCCCATGCTTATCTTCTTTCCTCCTGAATGCTACCTATATCCCACCCCGACCCGCAGCAGTAGCCTCTCATGAAAAACTCCTTAGAAAACGGTGTGCGGAGAGCAGCAGTCCATCTCCCTGTGGGCACTGCCCATCAAGGAAGGGCTTGCTCATCCCTAGACATAGGGGATAGTGAGCTCTCCAGCATCAGGGGCCTCTTCTCACCAGGGCCCCTGGCCAGCAGCCCCAGGAAGGTGCGGGCGTTCAGGCTCTCCCAGAATGCACACTAAGCCCCCATTTCTTTTTTTTTTTCTTTTTCTTTTTTTTTTTTTGACTTACACATACTTTATTTACTTGATGGAAAGCCCTTGCATGGTACACTCAGTGTTTTACATAATCGATGTCTGCGTTGTCCGCACGGACTCCAGCGAGTTGTGTTGGGTGGTCTGTGCTCCAGCCTGCTCAGTTGGTGCTATTGCTGTTGGTTTGTTTTCTTTCAGGATCAAGGTGGGTACTTTCATATAAAATCTTATTTTTAATTCCTTCTCTGGCAATTCTTTCCTGTATTCTTAGCTTTGCATAATTATACCTACAATGGAACCAGGATCCTAAAGTCACCAAGAGGAATCCTCCTACTGCAACATCACATGACCTTCTAATTCTGCCTTCCCCTTCTCGGCCTCACCTGGCTCCGGCACGGAGGCCATGGGGATGAGTCGGCACCTCCAGTCCCGCCCCAAGCCCCCATTTCTTCAAGGCAATCTTTCCAGTATGGCCAGAAATTCTCCTTGGGCATCCTGATCTAAATGTGGGAGCTGGTAATGGATCCCCAAAGACTTCTTATAGGGCTTGTCCCATGGGACCTCAAAGGGGAGGTCCAGCTCAGAGCTGGTTTTCCAGGTACATAATGGGCCCAGACAGTGACCTCTGCTGTGGCCACAGTTTCAGGGCTTATGGAAGGCTGAGCAGCGTTTCCTCATTCCAGATAACCAGTAGAGCCTGTGAGTGTGACCCGGGCACTTCAGTTCCGGAAGGCCAGCTGGGGAACTCTAGGGGGATGAGGACCCAGGAAGGTTCTGGGTCAGGATCCTGGACTGGTGAACTTGTCCACCATCAAATTAAAAGTAACCACTTCCCTGTGATAGGCCCTGGAGGCATCACAATTCTGTGAACTGACTAAGTCTGTTTAGTCATTAACTCTCCATTGTGCTGTGTTGGTGTTCGGTTTATTTGTTTGACAGCAACTACTGAAAACTTTGAGGAAGTGAAGGCAAACCTCATTATCAAGTCCAATGAAAGCAAGCCTCAGACCAGATTCTGCTACACATGTAGATCATTTCTGAGCAACTATTTACAATAGACTCTCCATTAATCAGAACTCAAGCAACCGGCACAATTTTTAGTTGTTTGAGATTTTATGGGTTGCTTGTGCATGCCGGTTGCTTGAGTTCTGGGTAGCAGAGAGTCTACTTACATTTATTCAGCATTTACCACTCCCCATGGGTAGTGAGCTGGTTAACTGAGGGTCTACTGTATTTGCAAATGGGTCCAGCCGATTTCACACGGCCTGTTCTGTGGGCTAGTCACAGCCCTCTGTGTCATTAGGTGCCCTGCTCATACCTCCCCCGAGGTCTCACTACATGCTTTCACCTGCTCTTGCTGGAGTCAAGAGTGTCTCAAAATTCATTTGGCCAACCCACATATCTTGAATACCTCTGCTTTCACCAAGGAGAATGCATTTCTAACATTTCCTTCGCTAATTACCAAGTGCCTGGTGTGGAGTAGACAGAAAGACAGCCAAAGTGCTTGCCTCGCCCCCGCGCGAGTGGGGGCTCTGCTGGAGGCTGCCGGCAGGAAGTGGGGACTCCTGGTTTGTATGTATCCTTACTGAATGCAGTGGGTTGCAGCCAGCTGAATGATGTACCTCACGGGACTTCTCACCATAGTTGTGAAGGATTTTAAAATGAATAATGGACTTTCTACCAAGGAAGCATAAGACAATGGCCCTACCCTCAAGGAGTGTGGAGGCGAGAAGAAAACATTTGTGCAACCCAGAGTACTGACTGGGCTGACCGTAAAATGACTTTCCGAACATTCTGGAGCACACAGATATCCTTGAGCTAACTATAGGGGATCAGAAACTGTTCCTTCTTTTGATGGGCCCAGGAGAGGGCCAGCCAACAACTGTCATGGGCAAGAGGTGACAATTATATTAGAGATGAACTAAGAATTGTCATATACTCTATCGCTTGGATGCTTTCAAGCATTTGAGGTAGGTTCCATTATGATCCCCATTTCATGGATGAGGAACCTGAGGTCCCAAGGGTTAAATCAATGACCCAAGGTCATGGAATTAAGTAAGTCTCAGAGCTGAGCTAGCAACCCATCTCCACCAACACCCAGCCCTGCCCCATCCCTTACCTGCTCCATCTTTTTCCTGCTCCTGATTCCTTCCCTCTGTGAGGTGTGAACTCAGGTATCTCAGAAGCCCAGTTAAATTCTGCTCAACCTGACACAAGTGTGGAATGTGGTCCCATTTACTGTTCTGTCTGTGTAGTGCCTGAGCCAAATGTCCCCTCTAAGCCTCAGGGTGAAGGCCGGAGTGCACCTTGGGTTAGTGTAGGCCGCAGGGAACATTGCTATCCAGGCTGAGGCCACACTGGGATCACCCCTCACTCCCCACCCCCAGTGTCCTTAGGACAGGACCTGCCCACACACAGGAGGTCAGCACACCCAGTGTTAAAGTGAAGTGACTTGCATAAGCTTGGAGCACACCACGAAACTTGTTAGGAAGTCCTTGTGAAACCCTTGAGTTTTAGAACTCGCACTGCAGAGTGAAACAGAACACACCCCACTTGAGCTGGAGTTTGTTGATTCTGCTCATTTGAAGTTGGAGCCAATCGTCCTGTAGATTTGGATAGCCCTAAATCGGCCTTGTGTGGGGGCTGAAACAAATGCCAGGTAGGAGACACTTTGGGGGGCTGCACCCCCCGAGGAGAGGATGTACCTCCCCACTGTCCTCAGTCATGAAATGGTACCCTGAGTTTCAGTGACACATGCCCTGTTCTTATAGCCGGAACACCTGCTCAAACTGCCTTCTGCTTTGATCTCTGCAAATTGCCTTAAAAGCCACTCTGTGTCTGCTTTCTGTCCCCTAATCCCTGCATCCCTGCTGCCATGGCTTTTGGCCAGAAAAGTTCTGTGGTCGCATGCAGCCGCTGGCTGGAGCGGCCACAGGCTGCCTCGGTCCCTCCTGGGCACCTCTGCCTTGTCAGGCGTTTTCATGCTTCCGATTCTGCCTTTCCCATGGCTGAGTCTGCGCCTCCCCACCGGACTCTCAGATTCCCAGGCACCTTTCTCCCCGCCAGTAAAAGCAGAGCAGCCCTTTCCCAGGGCCTGGAAGCCCTAGAAGGGACACAGTGGCGACTCTGGGTGGCCCAGCAGTCCCCTCCCTGCAGCAGCCCTGTACTTTCTCCTCTCCTTTCAGTGAGGCAATAAATTAGATCTGTGGCTCCTGGGAGCCAGAGCCTCCCCCCACCAACAGGGAAGCAAACCCTTTCTTGGTGGTTTTCTCAGCAACTTCTTTCACTGGGCAAAATGATAGAAAAGGTCTCCACATTCCCAGCCTGGGTGTCTAATCTGAGCAGCCAGGAGCAGAGTCCATCAATTATTCAGCACAGACTGAGCACTCTGAATGTGCAAAGGTCTCAACTATTTTTATAGATTCTTGCCTCACAATATCCCAGAGAGACAAAGCAAGGTTTTCCCACATTCTAGACAGTAGAAGCTCAACTTGGAGTCAAGACCAACCCAAGCCCAGCCAGCCCCGCTAATGGTGCTGTGTGACCTGGGCAAGTCTGGCAACTTCTCTGGTTTGAGCTTGCTCTCTGGTCTAACTCTTGGGAAGGCCTCTCTAGCCTAGGCGATCGTGAGAGGGGAAAACATTTGTAAACAGCGTGATTTCAAAATGCTCGTGTTTGCTCTTGTTATTCCAGGTGTGCAGACGGGAGCTTTGAATGATAAACTGAGGTGCAACCATCAGCACAGAGCGTTGCGAGCTGAGCTGCCCTGGGAGACACACCTGGGAGGATGCGGGTAAGTGGCTTCTTCTGCCCCTGCTCACAGTGGGTGTGACTCAGTGACAGGGTGACTCGGTGACATGGTGACATGGCGACAATCCCTAGCTGCTGCCGTCTAGGCTCTGTGCATGTCAGGGTGGACAGAAGCATGGAGGCCATGGCCCCGAAGCCACACATTTCCCACGGGGCGAAGCGGGAGCCCAGGAGGGGAAGTGAGTTGCTGCAGTCCCTGGGGGTAGGACAGGGCCTCTGGGGCTGACTCCCAGGCCGGGGTCTCTTTCCTCTCCTGCTCTTGGCTGAGTGAGTCATTCCCATCTCCAAGGAGCAGTGCTGGGTCCCAGGTGGGAGGTGGCCCAGGGCTGCCGCAGGCAAGAGCGTCAGGAGAGGGAGGAGCCCACCCCACGTGGCTCCCTTCCCCCTTCTGCGGCCCAGAGTGGACCCCACACCCATCTGCCCACCCTTCCACACTGGCAGCCTCAGGCCTTGGCATCACAGCTGCCCCTGGGGCTGGCCCAGGTACCACTACATGCCCCCACCCTCCACCCCAACAGAAACACTGGACAAACTAAATGAGCTCTGTCCCATGCCAGGCACTGTGCTCAGTTTCCCGGAGGTCATGTCACTTGTCCAGGAGGGTTCCACAGTCGGGAATAACAGGACTTTCCTTAAGCTCAGGGCTCCTCACTGCCAGGCCCTGCCCTAAGAGACAGGCTCTCACCCCGGAGAGGGGCCCCCAGGACCCAGTAGCTTTGCTCACCAGCATCAGCGGAGAGGGACTTCAGTCCAGGTGTTCGAGGCTCACCCTCCTGGTCTGTTCAGGTGAATTTCACAGGAAAACAAAATGGTGCCATAAGAATATGTCAGTGTCATTATTTGCCCCTGGGATTCCTGAGAACACTGGGCTTTAAAACACTAAAACACCAGAAAGTGTGTGTTCCTGTCACTCTATTATGTATGACACCATTTGGGGACATGGTCACAACAGTGGAGTTGGGAAGACTTGGGCTGAAGTAGTGGTTCCTTCGCCGACTTGCGATGACCTACAAAGTAGGGGTAATGCTAGTGCTATCTCAGGGTCACTTCTAGAGTTCAGCTAAACATTTGCACAGTGCCTGGCACGTGGTAGCACTGGGTAATGATTCTTTGCCCCTCTTTCTTCTGATTGTATGAATTTTCATTTGTCCCTGCATTCAGATAAAGAGACAATAGACATTTATGTATTTCCCTTATTTATACAGAAAGTATACATTAGAGCTGAACTGGTTATACCAATCAAATAGCTATGAGAAGTTTGGGGAAGACCTGGAGAAAGGTTGTGTCCTCTAGGATCTCACTGTCTAGTGTAGGTAGGTTAGTCAGGCCCTTTGGATGGCAAGGGACAGAAGCCCAGCTTAAATTAACTCAAAAAAAGGAGAGAGTATTTTACTGCATAAAATTGGGAAGTTTAGGTCCTTAGACACTGCTGGGTCCAATGAGTCAAAAATCTCTCTCTCTCTCTCTCTCTCCCTCTGTGTGTGTGTGTGTGTGTGTGTGTGTGAGTGTGTGTGTGTGTGTGTGTGTGTGTGTGAGTGTGTGAGTGTGTGTGTCTCCTTACTGCAAACATCCTTTCTCCATGAGAAAGAGGAACCCTGGAAACTTCAGGTTTATATCCTCCCAGGCAAGCTCTCCCAGCTGAGAAGATTCCCTGTTTCTCCAAGTGTCTGTATTCAAATCCCATGAAAATACCCAGATTGGTCTTGCTTGGCCATGTGCACACCCACTGGACCAGAGTAAGGGCTAAAACGAGTGCCTAAGTCTGGGTGATATGAGTGTGCCTCGGGGTGGGGGCGATGGGCAGGGAGCTATGACAGTCCCTTCAGACTACCGGAAATGATACAGGGGTAGTCCCCACAGAAGGGATGCTGAACAAAGACGCATTCATCCATCTAAAAGGCATATCAGAAATGTAACTAAGTAATACTGGTATGATTCAAGAAGACGTATGGTCAATACCTAGGACTGGTGCAGAAAAGTGCCAAAAACATTTGTTAGGGAAAGAAACAATCAGTTCCATTCAGAAAAAGCAAAGGCCATAGAGTTGGGTGGTGAACCAGATTCAGAGACTTAAGTCAAATTCAAATATGGGGTTCTGGGGGAAGGATAAAACATAGAGTTGAGACCAGCCTGCCAAACCACCCCCGGCCCCCAATTCAGACTTCACTAGAAACATTCTGACTGAAAGTCTTACCCCATGAACCTGCAGGAGACCTGCAGCTGGGTAAGAAGCCACCTGGATGTGTGAACTACTCCAGTTAGAATGTGTTCAGTGACTCCCAGCACCACCATCCTCAGCATTTATTGCACATCTGCTGTTTGCAGAGCCCTGTGCTCAGGACACAAAAGAGAAAATAATTGCCCTTCCCACTGAGGAGTGAGACATCTGCTCAGAGAGACAGGATGCTCTCACAGTTCAGGGTCGTACAGGTCAGTGTGCAGTGAGCATGACGGAAGCCAGTGCCGGGAGAATTTGGACAAAGAAGGGCTTGGAAGGTGGGGGTTTCCTCGGGGGCTTAGAGGAGAGGGAAGCCTTCAGTTGAGCTCTGAAGCAGAGCTTTAAACTTGGTGAGAAGCAGGGAGTTCCCCGATGGGCCAGTGATGAACTAAGAGATGAAACAGACTACCCAGAAAAATCTTCCTCCATTCATTCTCTATTCAGTCACTCATTCATTCATTCAACAAGTTAATTGAGCACCTACTGTGTGCTACACACTGTTCTGAGCACTAGGGTCACCACACCATAAACCCCCAACTCAGACTTGTATATGTAACTTATAACATGTAAAAGTTAACCTATAACATGTAGTTATATGAGTGATAAGAGCTACAAATAAAAATGAAGCAGGGACATTTCAATAGGATGGTCAGAGCTGGCTTCTGTGTGGAGGTGACACCTGAGCAGATGTAAGTGAAGTGGACATCTGAAATCAGGGAGAAGTCAGGTGATAGAGCCCAGGCTTGTGGGCAGGGAGCCCAGCCTCAGACCCTCAGTGGGAATGGCTGGATTCTCCCAATGGTTTGCTGCTGGGAAGTTGGGAGGAGTAACCCGGGCAGCGAACGAATGGCTTCCCGGAAGCAGAAGGTCGCAGGTTCTCCTGGGTGGGCAGAATGCAGCCCTTGGTGGCGTGCTCTTCCCTGAGGGGTGGCTCACAGGTGTATTTGAGAAAGACCCCACCGTCACATGCAACCCTGATACCACCCCACTTCCCTTACTACCATCCCCACCGCACACCCAGACCACACACGCAGCAACGTTACCCACTCCTACCCACGCGCCCACCTTCACACAAGCACGCCCCATGTCCCAGCACAGTTCTCCCCACCATGCACATCATGGGTGCCAAGGGTCTGGTCTTTGCACGATGTCATCCCCACCTCAGGCACTCCCAACACCGGCTCTGACCAAGCCCTCGAATAAAGATGAGCTGGGAAAGATGATCTGTGTAGAGCCAGACCTGCGGGTGTCCCTCCTGCTTTGGTCACCATGGCAACCTCTGATGAGGAGCGCAAACATGCTTTCTGGCAGCTCCTGGAAGCTCCCTGGTTCCTGCGGGCAGCTCAGTGGGGCTCAGGCTGTGTCCCCCAGTCCCTCATCCCCAGTCATTAGCACTCCTGCACACCTGCAGAACACAGACGGGGACTCCACAGGCTCCATCAGCCGCCGCCAGAGGTCAGTCCCGAGTCCCAGCCCTGGGCTCTCCATTTAAGATAAGCATCAAGGTTTATGATTAAAACCAGACCCCGAAAAACCAGCCTAGTCACAGCTCCATAGCCACATCCCTGACCTGTTGACTTCACACCCATCTGGAAAAAAGAGGGAGTCACTGCTTCCGAGAAGAAAAGGAAAAGGTGGAGGTGTGAGTGCAGCCTGCGCCACCCTGAAATGGTTTTGTTTATAAAACACACTGTAGTTCACCAAGCCCTTCTTCCCCTCACTCTCTCATGCCATCCTCACAGTGGCTCTACGGGCTGGATGCTTTGGTACCCCATTTTAAAAAGAGGGGCTGAGATCTGGGTAGGGAGGCAAAGTGACTCCCCAAGTCTCACAGCTCCCACTGGAGGTGGCTCTGATCTCAGAGTGCAGACCTGCAGCAGGGGGGCTGTCAGCCTCCAATGCAGTCTGGGGTCACAGCCAGTGGGCCTGCTGTGGTCTGGGGTAGAAGGCGGGGCCTCTGCTGAGAGGAGGGAGGTGGGCCTGGCTTGAGACGGGAAGTCAGTGGGCTTCAGCCCCTTCCTGCAGCCCTCGGCCTCCCCTGCAAGTGCTTGCTGAGGAGAGGGAAGAGGCCGCCCTCAGGCCGCTCCTGGGCTCAGGAAATGATTCTCTAATGAGGGTTTTTGGCTTGGTGACACAGGCAGCATGCTCACCAGAGGTGCTGGCCTTCGGGAGTCACCCCTCTGACCTATTTCAAGAGCCTGACAGCCCATAGAGGGAGAAGGTGAGTGAGCAGAGGTGGCAGAAGGCTCAGCAGCAGATACAGAGCCAGAGGCCCTGTCCCCCAGGAGTGGACCCTGCCATTGTGGTCTGTCTCCTACAGGGACATTTCTGCAATGACAAATTGCCTACGCTAAGGCTGAGGATCCTGCAGAATCTGAATTTGCTCAGCAAGGCAGGTTGGATGAGGGATGGGATGTTGTAAGGGTCCCTTCCAGCCTTCATGTCCCCACCAATGTCTGTGATCTACTGTTCTGCTGGGAGAGGCCAGGGCCAGCCTCAGGGGTGGGCAGGGCCTCACATGTGTGTGTAAAGCGGTCTGTGGTTCCTCTGTTGAGCAAGCCGAGTGTGACCCCAAGCCTAAAGCCAGAGCATGTCAGTTTATGCACAAGAACCCATAGGTAGCACTTCTGCTAAAAGGAATAGGGAAGTGTAAATTTACACATGTGGGAATTGCTATTACGACCTCATCACATGTCGCCTGTAGATTGTAAACATATCAACTATGAATACAGATGGAGTCTTAGTTAAAGCTCCTTTAAGAGGACAGTGGTCATCCACCCCGTGGTTCTCAGCTGAAGGTGGCACCAGCTCCCTCTAAAGGACTCATGGAGATGTGGGGAGTGACACTATTTTACGACATTGCTTTGCCCTCAATTACATATTTTGCTTCCCCAAATGAATTGTATGTTCCCAGGGCTCTTGGTTGTAAGCAACAGAAAACAACACTATTATAAGGTGTTCACAGAATTGGCAGGAGGTGAAGACCCACTGAGAAAACAGGCAGAACCAGGGCAGCCTGGAAAGCAGAGAGGAGACATCCTGTAAATTAAATGATCCGTCTGAGACCAGCTCAGTGGGGTGCTAGGTTTTAACCCACATAACACCCCCCAAACACCAGATGTGTGCGTTTTCCACATCAAACAATTCTCCAGTTCTCTGCAGATGCCAACTAAGTGTCTTACAGTTTAATTCCATTTGACACGGCCTACCTAAAGTAAGCATCAGATTCTACCAGTTCAGGGCTCGGTCCCACAAGCCTATCCTTGACTTCACACATCAGTTGCAAGTCCCAGGTTGTCATCTATATTTCTAAATGATGGCTGTAAACCAGGGATTGCCCACAACCCTCTCTTTAGGTGCAGTACTTTGCTCGAATGGCTCTCGAAACTCAGGGAAACATTGACTTACACTTACCGGGCAATAGGACAAGGTATGGGGAAGCAGTGCAGAGCTTCTCTGCCCTCTCCAGGTGTGTTGCCCTCCCCACACCTCCATGTGTTCACCAACCTGGAAGCTCTCTGAACCCCTTCACTCAGGGTTTTTTTGTTTTGTTTTGTTTTGTTTTGTTTTGTTTTGTTTTGGAGGCTTGTTAAACAGGCATGGTTGATTAAATCACTGGCCATTGGTGATTAGCTCAACTTCCAGCCCCTGTCCCCTCCCCAGAGGTCAGGAATGGGACTGGAGGTTCCAGCTTCCTAACCACATGGTCAGTTGCTCTGGCCACCAGCCCCCATCCTGGGGAGAGGGGGCTTGCCAAAAGTCAGCTCATTAACATTAACTCAGGTGGGATTGAAAGGGGCTTGTTATAAGTAACGAAAGATGCTCTTTTCCCCTTGGTTAGCTTAGAGTTGTTTCAAGAACTTGGGGCAAAAACCAGATGTTATTAACAAGAAGTATTCCTATCACTCTCATCACCTAGAAGGTTAGAAGGGTTTTAGGAGCTCTGTGTGAGAAACTGGGGACAGGGATCAGATCTATATTTCTTATTATATTACAACACCATACCCTCCTTTATGAGGGATGGTTTAGCTGAGAATACTCCCCTCCCCTGCACTCGCATCAGCCTGCAAGGCTCGACATGGCCACAGAGGAACCCTAACTGTCCCTCCATCTTGGCTTTACACACCAGATTCAGAGCCCTGGGCCTGGGCATCTGATTGGCCAAGCTCAAGTCACAAGTTTGCGCCTGGTTGCCAGGGCTCCTGGTGACCAGGGAGGAGAGAGGATATGATCCTGAGGTTTCAGAGGAGAGGTGCAGTCCACCTGCTCTCCCACACAAAGTGGGGAGCTCCCTAAAAGCAGGCTATGGCAAACAAGGGACAAGTATCAACAAATATCCACTGTGTTATTTGGTATTCTTTGTCCAATATGTACTTAGGTTGGTTACAAATGTCAGAAGCCCAATGGAAAGAACTTAAGCAGCAGAGAATATGTAAGCTATATAACCAAGGTCAGGTGGGATGGCTTCCATCAGGGCCTAACTGCAGGCCTCTATCTATCTCATCTGCTTGGCTTCATCCTTCAGGAAGACCCTTTCCCTGTGCTGAGCAGGATGGTGAGCCACCAGCCCCAGGTTCACCTGGAACACATGGGCTTCTGGATGGTTCTAGCACAGAAACCCAGGAGGGCTCTGATTGGCTCAGCTTGAGTCATATGACCACTCTGAGGCAAGAAAGGGAATGTCAGTCCCATGGGAAGCACAGGGACAGGCCTCCACCGGAAAAAGAAATGCTCTTTCCGGAAGGAGACAAGTATTCCTGAGAGAAAATGACCTCATGATGCTGTACCCATGACGCTAGATTGCCCTCTCTGCACCAGCTCCCAGCTCTGACACCCGATGCAGAGTGAGGCCGTTGCCACCTTCCTAGGGCCTGACAGCCTGTGTCTGGGTGCTGAGGTCAGGGCAGGTCTCCTGAGGACAGGTGGTGAGGCTGCTATCGTAGGAAGCCCAGGTCCCCTCTGCTGCTCCGAGCCCGTCCAGACGGGCTCAGACCTGAGCAGGTACAAGTCACAGCAAGCATGTGTGAGCGGTGGGGGAACACCTGTTCTGTTTGCTCCTTTAGCCTATAAATGTTTAAAGAGAGCAGCATGGCACTAAGTACTGGGATTCCAGGATGCAAAGCTGGGTTCTCACCCTCATGAAGCTCTGAGTCTGGGAAGAGGAGACCATCAGGAAAGTTCCTGGTAGAAGTGCTGTGGCTTGAGAAGGCCGGTAAGCCCACTGGTTACAAGCCGGACTGGAGCCAGGCTTCAGGTCCAGTCCAGCTTCCCTGCCTAGTTCTGTGACCTCGGCCAAGCTACCCAGTTGCTCTGTGCCTCAGTCTCCTTGTCTGTGCAGTGGAGACCATGATAATACTAGCCTCATAGAGTTGTGGGGATTGAACGTGTCAGTGCATGTACAGCTCTTCGAACAATGCCTGGCACGGTGCTCTCTGAGTGAGCGTTAGCTAATACGGTTGTGATGATGTTGGTTCTCTGACTGTGGTCTCGTTGCAGCCCAGGCACACACAGCTTGGGCAATAAGGAAAACTGAAGGACCGAAGTCCTGAGAACTGAGGGAAGGGCGTTCCGGGTTGAGGGAACAGCTTTTGCAGAAGTCACGGGGTGTGAGAGAGCGTGACGTTAAGTAAGACAGGAGGAGTGTTTGAAAGATGCCGTATTGTGGAGAGGACATGAAACGGTTCTAGTGAAGAACCCAAGTCCGGAAGAAGTGGGCACAAGCCTGTGGATGCAAACAGAGAGGGTTGGCTTTTGAGTTTCTTAGAACATAGAGTGATGGGGAGTAGTACAGAGTACTGCCAGGGAAAGGGCTCACCTAGCTGAGAGGGGTGTCAGCAGCCCCCTGTATCCTTCCCTGCCCTCAGAGCCCATCTAGGAAGTAGGTTTGAAAGCTGTCCAAATGAACAGATTAGGTCATCGTGAGGCGAGGTGTTGGCTGAATGACTGAGCTGCACCCACCTGGCTCCTCCAGCCGCCAGAGGAATTAGCTCATGCCTGGCAGGGCCTCGGTCCCTCCCCGCAGCCGCCGTGGGCCGGGGCCGGCCACGCAGCATGTTTGAACAGCGCTGTCTGTGTGCAGTGTGGGCCCCGGGCGCTGGCACGTCCCTGCTGCAGAAAGACTGCCACGGCCCGCGGGGCTGCTCCTCACGGCGGGAATTTCAGGTTCCTCTGCAGGCAGGGGGCCTGCCTGGCGGGGCACGCCCGGGCCTGGTGGGATTACGGTCGGGCTCGTTTTCTGGATGCCTCAGGTCCCAGGTCTGGCTTTCCTCCTCAGGCTCTCCGCCTTTGCAAAACCCAGAGTGAGAGAAAATGTGCTCCTGGAGTAGGAAGGACTTAGGTTAGATGCCAAGGAAGAATGTCTGCCCAGGTTTTGGGAAACTCCTCCTCCCAGGGCCTACACCGTCAAAGTCCCTGATTGTCCAGGTGAAGGACAAGCCCCTCCTGCCCTTCCAGCCCCGGAAGCCATCCAGTGCTGGCCCCTGCCCCACTGCCCCTGCCTGGCACCTCTCCACCATTCCTGGAGTAGCCTGCATGGGTGACAATCAGCTGGAGGGGAGAGACAAGGTCCCACTGGGCTCTTAGCCACTGGGACATCCAGAGAGGCAGTGTTTTCTGGGACACATTCTGATGACCAGGAGAATGGATCCGGTTTCAGTAAAACCTGGTCCCCTGGGTATGCTGGAGACAATGGGACGCAGTCTAGGGTTCAGTCCTTGCCCGCTAGGTGTGATCATGCCTCCTAAAGTGGCAGGTCCCTGACTCAAGCCCCTCCATGCCCCATGCATGCCTTGCTGATAATAATAATAATCCTCAGGTGGGTTGTTACCACTCCTTATAGTTTTGCAGAGAATCCACTTGATCCTTACAGCCTCGTTGTGATGCAGATAGGGGTGGGGGTGGGGCACCAGTGCACCAATTAGGAAACTGGGCCCAAGAGAAGAGGGCTGATGCTTGGTACTTGGCTCATTGGTAGCACATCTGGGGCTAGAACTGAGAGGCATTTGGCCCAGCCCTTGCTCTCACCACGTGGATAACGCACTGTCGAACCTGGGTCGCCCTGGGGCCCTGAGCCATAGGTAGGGGTGTTTAAAGTGTGAGCAGAGAGGGAGTGGGTTATATTGTGATGTTCCTGTAAGCTGGACTTTTTTTTTTTCGCCTTCCTACGGCAGACTTGCTGGTCATGGCATGATGAAAATTTAGAGAGGACTGAAAACCTGGACGGAGGTGGGGGGCAACTGACTTCATCTCAGCTGGCTCCCAGGGGAGGGTGGAAGGGTGCAGAGATTGGCTCAGGCCACCCAGCAGGTCAGGGACCAACAAGAGGGCTGCTCAGCGCAGCCAGAAGGGGTCTGTCTGGTGATGTGACTGATGTGGCACTGAAAGGTCTTATCATCTTAAGAAATAGTATTTTTAAAAGTTTGACTCTGTCTAGGGCTCACTGTATACCAGGCACCATGTTAAGGGCTCTCTATTTGTTACTTGAATTCTCCCAATGACCCACAAAGTCATGAGCGAGGAACCCAGTCCGTCCCCCAGGACCCTGAACTTGAGTTAGCGCTCTGCTGTCACCATCTTGAAATTTTTACTTCTTTTCAACAAGGAGCCTTGCGTTCTCCTTTGGCACTGAGCCTGGAAAATTATATAGCTGGTCCTGGTGACTCTTATTTCTCAGAAGAGGACACAAGAGCGTAGGTGGTCATGATGTCACACAACAACAATCAGAGAACGGGTGCCCCAGGGTCTGACCCCAGGCTCACTCACTTTGGAGTAGAAGGGGGCTGACCAGTGTCAGAAGACTCTGTGCCCAAGTCCCCCTGCCAACACCTGCCTGTGGCCATGGAGAAGTCTCTTCATTCCTCCTAGCCTCAATTTTCTCATCTGTGAAATGGGGCGATCCCGCCTGTTCCTCAGGGCTACTGATAGGAGCAGTGATGTGCACACGCATGCTTTTGCACACTCCCCGAAGCTCAGGGGATCCAAGATCATTATTAGCTGACTCGCAGCACTGGTGCTTCTGTGGATGCCTCCAGGTCATCCAAACACCGTCTTTACAGGCCTTCTCCAAATTGATTAAAAAACCACTAATTAAAATAAGCTCCCCCTTTCCCAAGGAGGCAACCACATAAAGTCATCAAACAGTAGCTGTTGCCCACCCCAAAGGGAAGTCCCTTCCCTAACAGTCTCCCTGCAGGTATAGACGGCCTTGCCCTCGGTGGAGATTGTGCAGCTGGGGGAGACAGAGGGAGCAAGAGATTCCCCATCAGTTTCATCAGCTCATGGCCGTCTGCAATTAGATCCTCTCCAAAAGCTTCACTGGAAATAATCAGAGCTCCCGTGTCAGTGGGAAGAAGCTCTAGAGGGTAAAGCTGCCCCAAGACACACTGAAAACAGATTCTGGCACTCAGCAAAGAGGCAGATGGCGCCTGGGAAGGGCCCCAGAAAGCAGCTAATAGGTCTTTAGATTTGGAGATTCTAAAGAAGCCTATGTGACCGTGAGACTGCACAGAAAGACACCCATGAGAACACCCAACCTTTGTGGAGTGTAGACAAACCTTAGCTCTGCCAATGCCCCAAACCTAGGAGGTTGGTATTATGACCCCATTTTATGGGCAGAGAAACTGAGGCTCAGCTAACCAGACAGCACCTACAGCTAAGGCCACCCAATCCCACATCTGGCGTTTCTCTCTCAAGACCAGTTGTTCTCAACCCTGGCTGCTCACTTGGACCCCCTATGGAGCTTTGAAATATGCTGCTGTCTGAGTCTGACCCTAGAAGGCCTTAGGAGTGGGGCCTGGCAATTCATGTTTGTGGAAATTCCTCAGGGGATTCTCTTCTGTGTGGCTGGAGGTTGGATCCAGGTTTCTCTGCCATCCTTATTCCTCAGGGATGCCCCCGAGCATGTGAAGGGCAGCCAGCCTTCCCCTGGTCAGATTGCATGGCAGGTGGGGATTGCAGAAATGTCTGGAACATTCCTGCTGAGGTCAGAGAGGACCCACACAGCCTCCCGGGGTGGCCCAGCCTGTGTTTTGATTTTGATTTTGCCCCCCACCCCCATTCTCTGCCTCTTCCTGTGCCCGCCTACCATTACCCAACACCCAGTTCCCATCACCCAGACTAGTAATTGCAACTCTTGGTTTCAGCTCTTCTTCTTGCAGCTGTCGTTTTAGACACAACCAAGTCAGTAACAACCGCTCTTCCTTCTCCTTTTCTACACCAGTGGTGGCATGTACTCTCTGGGCAGCAAATGTCTCGTATTTTGCATGTAAGATTTATCTTAGACATTGTTCTATATAATTCATTCTTTTTTATAGTTGCATGCCCTCAGCACAAATTTCTTTTTTATTGTTAAATTTATTGGGGTGACATTGGTTGGTAAAAATTGCATAGGTTCTACAGTATGTGGTCTATATGTTGTATGATGTGTTCACCACCCAGAGGCAGTTCTCTTTCATCATCATATATTTGAGTCCCCCTCCCTTTCTCCCAACCCCTTTACCCCCTTACCCTCAGGTAACCACTAAACTAGTGACTGTGTCCATGAGTTTTTGTTTCTTTGTTGCTTTCAGTTTTATATTCCGCATGTGAGTGAAGTCATACAGTTCCTTGTTTTTTTCTGTCTGGCTTATTTCACTAAGCATGATGATCTCCAGGTCCATCTATTTTGTTGCAAATGGCAATATTTCATCTTTTCTTATAGCTGAGGAATATTCCATTGTGTATATGTACCACAGCTTCTTTATCCAGTCATCTGTCGCAGGGCACTTTGGTTGTTTCCATGTTTTGGCCACTGTGAACAGCGCTGCGATGAACATTGGGGTACGTAAGTCTTTGCGGACAAAGGTTTTCAAGACTTTTGGGTAGATCCCCACAAGGGGGATTGCTGGGTCAAATGGTAGCTCCATTCCCAATTTTCTGAGGAACCTCCACACTGCCTTCCACAGTGGTTGTACCAGTTTGCACTCCCACCAGCAGTGTACCAGAGTTCCTTTTTCTCCACATCCTCTCCAGCACTTGTTATTCCTTCTCTTGTTGATAACAGCCATTCTCACAGGTGTGAGGTGGTGTCTCATTGTGGTTTTGATTTGCATTTCCCTGATAGCTAATGAGGATGAGCATTTTTTCATATGTCTGCTGGCCATTTGTATGTCTTCATGGGTGAAGTGTCTGTTCAGATCCTCTGCCCACTTTTCAATTGGGTTGTTTGTTTTTTTGTTGTTGAATCTTATTAGTTCTTTACATATATTGGATTTAGCCCTTATCAGAGGCATTGTTTGCAAATATTTTCTCCCATTCAATTGGTTGTCTCTTTGCTTTGTTAATGGTTTCTTTTGCTGTGAAGAAGCTTTTTATAGTCCCATTAATTTATTTTTGCTTTTACTTCTCTTGCTTTTGAGGTCAGGTTCATGAAGTCCTCTCTGAACTCAAGGCCTATAAGTTTAGTATTGATATTTTCTTGTATACAGTTTATTGTCTTGGGCCTTATGTGGAAGTCTTTAATCCATTTTGAGTTAATTTTGGTATATGGTGACAGTGCACAGTTGAGATTCATTCTTTTGCGTGTGGTTTTCCAATTTTCCCAGCACCATTAATTGAAGAGGCTTTCCTTTCCCCATCATATATTTTTCTTTCTTTTGTCAAAAATTATTTGTCCATACACTTACGGGTTTATTTCTGGGGTTTTGATTCTGTTGCATTGGTCTATGTGTCTATTTTTCTGCCAATACCAAGCTGTTTTGATTACTGATGGTTTGTAGTAAAGATCGAAATTGGGGAGTGTGATACCTCCAGCCTTACTCTTTTTATATAGGATTGCTTTGGCTATTTGGAGTCTTTTGTGGTTTCATATGAATCTGATCATCTTTTCAACTATTTCTTGAAAGAATGTCTGTGGACTTTTATGGGAATTGTGTAAAAGCTGTATATTGCTTTGGGTAATATGGCCATTTTAACAATGTTAAGTCTTTTGATCCATGAACTCAGAATATCTTTCCATTTGTTGGGGGGGTTTTTTGTTTTGTTTTTGTTTGTTTGATTGTGTCCTCTTCAATTTCATTTAATATTGTCTTATAGTTTTCAGTGTATAAGTCCTTCACATTCTTTGTAAGTTAATTCCCAGGTATCTTATTCTTTTTGGTGTGATCACAAAAGCATTGATTTTCTCATTTCTTTTTCTGAAGTTTTGTTGTTGATATATAGAATTGCAATTGATTTTTGTACATTGATTTTGTATCCTGCAACTTTACTGTGTTTGTTTATTGTTTCTAATAGTTTTTGGTGGGGTCTTTGGCATTTTCTATGTAAAGAATCATGTCATCTGCAAATAGTGACAATTTGACCTCTTCTTTTCCAATTTGGATACCTTTTATTCCTTTCTCTTGCCTGATTACTCTGGCTAGAACTTCCAGGACTATATTAAATAGCAGTGGTGACAGGGGGCATCCCTGTCTTGTTTCTGATTTTAGGGGAATAGACTTCAGCTTTTCCCCATTCAGTGTGATGTTAGCCAAGGGTCTGTCATATATGGCCTTTATTATGTTCAGGTATTTTCCTTTTATACCCATTTTATTCAGTGTTTTGATCACAAATGAGTGTTGTATCTTTTCAAATGCTTTTTCTGCATCAATTGATATAATCATATGCTTTTTATCTTCTAGTTTGTTTATGTAGTGTATCACATTGATTGATTTGCATATGTTGAACCATCTTCCTCAGCACAGATTTTTAAAACTCACTCTGAAAACCAAAAATTTCTCTCCCCAGTCCAAGTCAGATGTCTCCTGCTCTGCTGTACCCTGTCCAAAAGGTCCCTGTGGGCACAGAGGCTGTGGGGCTGGGGTCCAGTTCTCACTCCGAGTTACTTCTCTGCCCGGTGACCTGACGTTATGAGGCAAACACCTTGGCTCAAACCTCCTCCCTAGAGGTGGGAAGGCCAAGTCAGATCAGAGAGGCGAAGCCCTTGCCCAGCAGGCACGGCTGTGTGGGCATTTCAGGTGAATGTGAGAGCCATCTTTCTGTAATGGTGAGTCACCGCCTCACTCAGTTTAACAATCCACCTTGAGTGCAGGCGGCTCTTCCTTCAGCGGCTGCCGGTTTATCTGCTTCCTCGTCTGAAGAGGTGAGGTAAGGTGTTGTTCTTGGAAGAAGAAGCTGAGAGTGTGCCGTAAGCCAGGCCTTGAAGAGCCGGTGCCGAGGGTGGGTGACATAGTATGTGTGCGGGCTTGGAAGGGCTCAGCAGTCCCTGGACCCAGCTGCACACTTGTGTCTGCTCAGAGAGACCCAAGCCCTCAGAATCAGATGACCTGGCCTTGTCCTTGCTAGTTGCTGGGAGCTCTCACTGAGTCATTTAAGCTCTGGGAGACTCAGGACCCTCAAGTAGAAAATGGGGACAAAAGCAAGTAACTACAGGCTTGCGGTAAGGATTAAGGGAGACAACAGAGTGGGAATCACTTCATAAATGGTGAAACACTGTGCAAAGTACTCATTTATTATTCACTTCTCTGCATGGAGCTAAGGTGTTGGAACTGCCTCACTTTTAGTGCTGAAGTAGCAATTAACAGCCTTGTCACTCTGAGCTTCAGTTTCCCCTTCTGGGGAGCTCAGGAGCGCACAGGCCTTTGCATGGGGATGGAGCATCAGTACTGACAGCGAATCCTTCCCTCAGGGCCTGTAGCAGTCAGCAGCGTTGTGCCACCTGCCCTTCTCCACGATCAGGGAGCTCAGCCCAGCTTCCCCACCAGTCTCTGATCTACCTGCACCTCCAAGACTGATAAGTCTTCTTGGCAAAGCCACCCCCTAAGTTCCTGCTGATGCTTGTCTGTTCCTGCCTTTCGTGAAGCATGGCGCCCACAAGACTCCGGGAAGAATCTTAAACCCCGGAACTCCACAGCTGCTCCAGCGGGCACCCTGCGTGGCTCATCCACAGCCCCTCTCAGCTCTGGGAGCTGCTCACACCCCAGCAATGCCCTCAGGAGCCTTGGTCCCAGCTGGGTGAGACCATTCCAGAGCAGGACCCAACCTTGCCACCTGCCAGGATTGCCACGCCACGCCACCAACTCCCATGTCTGGCTGCCCCGGCAGACTCTAGAATGTCTGTGCCCCAGATCCAAGTCGAAGAAGTGGTGGTGGGGGAAGAGGAGCTGGCAGGAGCAGCCCCACCTCCCGATGACCACCTCCGGAGCCTGAAGGCCCTCACTGAGAAACTGAGGCTGGAGACCCGCAGGCCCTCCTACCTGGAATGGCAGGCCAGGCTGGAGGAGCAGGCATGGCCCTTACCGAGGCCGGCGGCCGGGCAGCGGGAGGGTGCGGAGGAAGAGCCCTCACTCCGCCCCAGAGAACCCAGGCAGCATCCCCCACCAAACCAAAGTGCCAGCCAGGGTGACATGACCCGGCCCACTGGCAAGCTGGAAGGCTTTGAGAATATCGACGAAGCTATCGCCTGGCTCAGGAAGGAACTGGTAAGTGGCTGCCCCTCCAAGGGTCCCCAGAAAAGATGCCATTCTGTGTGTGTGTGTGTGTGTGTGTGTGTGTGACACACTCTCTCTGTGACACTGTGTCCTTTGTGTGTGTGTGTGTCTATCTCTGCCTCCATCTCTCTGTCTCTCCCACCTCTCCCAGTGCACATCTGTCATCTTCCTGTTAAATCAAGAGGAGACCTCATTACTACGTGGTTACCTAAGATCCATGTGTCAATCAGCCCCTAATCGCAGGTACTTATGGAAGAAGCAAGTGTTGTCCATAAGAACCTGAGCCCATGGAGGTGTCCCCAACATTCCCCAAAGCCACTCCCAGCATCAGAATCTCAGAATCTCATTTCTGACTCCTCAGGGGGCTCCTGGAGTGGGACTGCCCTCCTTCTCTCTGAAACGCTCTCCTCCACCATCCACCCAGGCTCCTGTGGCCACTCACCCAGCGAACATGAGTAACCACTCACCCACAGTGCTGTGCTGGACAGAGGGTGAACTCAGGGTGGAGCTGTTGGGGCACAGAGCTGTGGGGGACTGCTGTAAGGAGCTCAGACTCAGCCCAGCAGCACTCTATTGGTACTAGGTGGCGCACAGGGGCTCACATAGGGCGGCGTGGCTGATTAGGCCTATGATGGAGGCTTTGGGCTGGGCCACAGAGGCCAGAAGTCAGGGCTTGGGAGGGAGTCCAAGTGAAATGATTACAAACAATGAGCATGGGCTTGGAAGCAAGGCCAGCAGCTCCAACTTTTTTCTGCTCGCAGGCACAGCAGGCTTTCAGAAGAGCCAGGAATGATGATAACTCTGGCCATGCTCTCAACTCCCACCCCCACCCCTACCTCATCACCTGCTGCCCAAGTCACATTCACCCAGCCAGGCCACTTTGGCCACCACTGAGCCGCAGTCAAGGGCCAATTGGCCTCCAGGGCCACTAGTATGACCTGGGTCAACAAGGTAGGCAGAGGCCTGCTTGGTTTTGTTTGTTTGTTTGTTTTTGTTTGTTTTTGCATAAACCTGAAAAATACATCTCCATTGGGGCCTGGAATTTCCCATGAGTTAAAATAAATGATTGGGACTCAGGTATTTGATTAATTGGAAATCTCATTTTGTTTTTAATCTTTGAGACTGCTCCTTAAAATGCACCATTCTATTGTGTCTGTCTTTAGCAACTGGAGTATAAGTTGGTTTGCATAAAAAATGGGGCATCTGTGAATTCTTGCTGTCACTGGATTCTCCACTGTCACTGGGTACTCATGGGGTTGGGGAGAGATGGCCTCTCTGTATCCAGGACAGACCCTAGAAGGTGATTTTTAAATTCCCTGTGGCTGAACTACTTTCATTTGTTTTCATAAAGAACAAAAAATATTTCCATTAACCAAGGATTCAATTTGTTGATTTAGGGTTCATTTGAGGTTTTATTGTTTTAGAGAGTAGATGCTTTTACTTTCTAAGTGAGCATTCCTCATGGGCCCCCTTTTGGGATGGAGATCAGAGAAGGAATTCCCTGTGTGCAAACCAGTAGGGAGCCCTCTAGAGCTTGTTCTCAGCCTGTAGATGATAGAGGTGCCTCTTAACCCAACCTCATAGACTCACTGGGAAAGGCTTGAAACCTCCAAATCCCAGACCAATCAAATGAACGTTTGGGCTAGGGGTACCCAGGTATCCGTAGTTTTTAAAGCTCCCAGGTACTTTCAAAGTGCTATCTAGGTCAAGAATCACTGCCAAAGACCTACAGGCCATGCTCATTTTTCTTGCCAAGGAGCACAAGGTGCCCTGGCCAGAGGATGCCAGCTGAAAGGAGAGAGATGGGTCAGTTCAAGGACAACCGTAGGTAACTTGTAGAGCAGTAATAGTCCATAGGCGGAGAGAGGAGCATTACATCAGGACTAACTCAGCTGCCAAAGGCCATCTTAAATCAGCACGGGAAATATCAGCATTATTACTAATGCTTTAGATTTACATATTTTCCACCCTCCTGACATGTGTCTGTGCTCCAGGGGTGCATAATAATAGTAACAATAATACTACTGAGATTCATCACTAATTGAGTGTTTACTTTGTGCTAGATACATCACATGTGTAACTTACCTCTTCTGACTATCATATCACCTTTCTGTTACCCCCATTTTACAGAAGAGAAAATTGAGGCTCAGAGAGGAATGCAGCAATAAATGAGAGAGTAGAAATTCCAATAGTGGTCCCCTGGTTGCATCGCCTATGCTCTTCTTAGCCACCATACTGCGTAGTATTTTCCAAAAGCATTTGACTTTGCTGTGTGATTTCTAAAGAAAACTGAAATTCATAAAGATGTCAGCAGTCAATGGAATGCATGGGGGTGGGAGTGGGGGCAGAGGGAGAAACAAGATTGAATGAGAGAGTCCTTACTCCATTATCTCTTTGATTCTTACAACAGACCTGTGTCACTGTGGTTATTGTCTCCATTTTACAGATGAGTAAACTGAGGCTCATAGAAGGTAGATGACATTCCTGGAATGATATGACTAATAAGAGGCAGTGCCAGAGCTTGGACTCAGGTACTGAGGGTAGAGAGCTTGCCTAGAGGCAGGAGGAGGCTGGAGAGGAGGTCATCTGACAAGGGGCTGGTCAGGCGTGCCTACTCCAGTTGTGGGATAGAGCATCTCTTAGAGCAGTGACTCTCAAACTCTAACGTGCATACTGATCACCCAGGTATCTTGTGAAAATGAAAATTCTGATCCCAAGGGTCTGGGATAGGGTCCATGATTCTGAATTTCCAGCAAGCTCAAAGGTAATGCTATACTGCTGGTCTACCAACCATACTTTGAGAATCAGGACTGAAAGACAGGCAAGACTAGGACCAGGGGACCAAGAAGGGACCGCAGAGGGAAGCCCCAGGGATCCCCACCCTGAGCCCTGTCCCTGCCATAACGGCCCTTTTGGTGTGGGCCTCAGCTGGTGAATGGGCCTCCAGGAACCACCCACAGCATCCCACACTGAGGGTCCAACAACTGAATTCGTTCAGAAGAGGGTATATCTGAGGCCCAAAGCAGCCCAAACACTTCCTGACAGGCTGGCCAATTCAAATGTGCAATTCTGCCCAGTTAGGAGATTAAACAGTAACAAGGTGACTTGTAAAATCCTTTGATTAAATTAAAAAACATTTGAATCACGGACCCATTCTCCTGTTTTTACATCTCAAATCATTAAACTTCCTGTCATCGTTTTTGTAATTCATCATCTGTTAACTCATTCAAGGTGTCATTAAAAATCAATCTGGTTTTTTTTTTAACCCAATGAAAGTGGTTTCAAATAAACTTTGTTTTATTTGAAGCCCAGGATCAAGTTTTCTCTAGAGCTGGGCAGGTTCTCTCCACCCGTGTGTCAGGCTCCTGTGCAAATTTGTCTTTTCCCATGACGTGACTGAGGAAACAGTAAAACTTGGACTTGTTGTGTGGCTGTTTTCCCTAAGGCCTATGCAAAACCTCAGTTTGACTGACGTTTTGGCTCAGTTGCAGGTCTGTGCCCAGTAGAGATCAGGCCCTGAGTGGTTCTCTGACCATCGTGGGGCAGTCCCAGGAGCAGTGACCACAGCAGCAAGGCGTTCGTTGTCGATGCTGTCCCTGTTAGAGCTAGGCAGTGTTGGGTCTGGAAGGATCAGCTAGCCCCCTCCCTGCATCCTTCAAGGCCAGGTGAAGGGCAGATTGACTGCCTAAACCACGACTTATTTCCAAGGCAGTAAAGAGTCCCAGAGTCTCTGTCAGGGGTCCCCTCTCCCTCTCATTTTCCACTGCAGGGAAAGTGGCAGTCACTCTTAACAGCCCCCAGAGACCTGCGGGTAGAGTGGGTTTTCCTTCAGGTTCATGTGTTTGGGGACACAAAAAGGATGGAGCTCCTCAGATCTTGTTGGCCTTAGTCCTCCAGTAGGGAGGGCCTGACTTGCAGCTCCCCAAGTATTCAGAGAACGTGCTGCCATCTGGCTGTTCTGTCAGGGCTGCTACCTTTGCACTCGGTGGCCTGGGCCACCTGGCTTCTCCAGGCTGATGTCCAGCCTCACTGCTCATGGGAGACTGACTCAGAGCCCGGCTAAGGGGCCGATGAGCAACTCTGTTTGGTCCAAGCTGCTCACCTTGCCAAAAGATCACCGCCCCCAGCTTCCCACCTTCAGGCTGTCCTCCCCAGGTGGCCAAGTGGCCTGTGGGGTGGGGTGGGGTTGGGCCCTATGCTTCAGGGAGGGGTAAGTTAGAGAGGGCATGACCCTGAAGCTGTGGCGTTCAGCCCTCATGGAGTCTGGAATTCAGAACGTGTGTATCACAAAGGCCGCTGACTGCATTTGGTCCCAGAGCTAGCAATGTTTCCCTTGTCACCCTGGAAGATAAAAGGGAGAAATCTTCTACTTGGCCCACGTGATGCCAAAACTAAAAACAAGACAAAACATTCCAGCTTCCTAAGGGGTTGTCTTTGTGGTGAGAATCCCCGGGGAATCAACAGATATTTTTCTTTTAGCTTCACGCAGGTGTTGGATCCTTGCAGACAGAGCCCCCCAAAGGTGTTTATGGTTGTTAGAGAAAGGGAGAAGAAACCCAGCAGGTTTTAATCATTCTGGGGCCTGCCGTGGCAGGAGGATGGAGGCCTTGACTTAGCTGGCCCCTTGAGCTCATCCTCTCCCGGTTAACCCTCTCCTGCCCGTGCTGCCTGCTGGGCACGCACAGGACCTGAGTGCCCAGGGCCAGCCCTCTGGGACCAGTCGTATCCGTTTCTGCTGAATGAGATGGCCAAATGACAGTTCAGACCCACCCGACATCTTCTGATGGGGATGGAGGTGAGAAGTGTGAGGATGGCGGCCACGTCAATGCCTCCCATCTGGGGAGCAGTTTACGTACAGTATCCTGTGTGAGCTTTGGAGGCATTTGCTATTCCCGTGTTACAGAGGAGACATGTGAGGCTCAGGGAGATAATAAGCCTGCTGGTCAGAGAGGTTAAGTGACTCAACCAAGGACAAAGGCAAGGATGTGGCTAAACCAAGACATAGACCGCACCTCCTGGCCCTGCATCCGGACCTCTTGCCTCTGAGTGAGGGCTAGGTACTCACATCAAAGGGTCAGAGCAGTGGGGCCGTGAGTTGTCGAAAAGCCTGCATTTAAAACGCCGCTGATTTCAGAATGGGACGCAGGTAGAGGCCCACAGAGCTATTAGCTGTGCCTCATGACAGCCTTTTAGCAGGGACAGGGGCAGCTGTACCTGTGCCATGATGAAGGTAAGAACTCGCTCAGAGCCGTCCAGGGAGCTACTAGGTGAGCTGGGTTTGATTCACAGGAGAGTTTCTGATCCACAGGTCTCTTTCCTGCAGGCAGTCTTCTCAGTCTGGCTTGAGGCTTTCAGCCTGCCCACACCAGCACCCTCAGGAGGAAAACTGTTCTTGCACCTGGCCAGAGACTAAAGCATGTACACACAAAGTCGTGCCAGCAAAGGAGATAGGCCAAAACAGCAATGACCTTTCATTTCTGCCTGCTAATATTATTCTTTGGACTAATATTTTATTCTATATAGGAATATAGGAATATAGTGTATATCATTAGGGAGGAAAAAAAGATAGAAATAAAAGACAAGAGAGTGAAAGGAACCAAACCCCTCTGTCTTGCCAATGTAATTGGCATACCTTCCTCTTGTAATCTGCAGATTAAAAACAAACAAACACACAAACAAACATTCGAATCTCCTAGAGTAAGATAAGGAGAACGAGGCCCGCGAGCCCCAGAAATTCCCCACCCTGCGTCAGCGATGAGGTGGGGACCGCTGACGGACGGACAAGATGGAGCAGATGACGAGTCAGGGGGTCGGCCTCCTTCGCTTTTCTCGGCTGTCTTCAAGGGCAAAGGACAAGGGAGCGGGAAGGAGACGAGGTCTGACGGCTGTACCCAACCAGAACAACAGCACGCGGCAGTCCTGGCCCCAAGGACACAGGCAGGGGTCCTCCCTCCACTGAGTAGGACCCCGCGTTCTCTGAGGGCCTGGGCTTAGGCGCTGGTGTGGGCGGGGCCCTGGGGAATGGGACAGGCTTCTCATCTTTATAAACAGTGACAAGGGTGTGACAAGAGCTCTACTTACTAGAGGTACAATAAATAAAGTTTCAAAATGCCTGGGGAAGCTGAGGTCCTTGCTGAGTGGTCCAGGTTTACAGACTGTGAAATTAACCAAAGGCAATGGGTTACCTCAACTCCTTACTCCTTCAGCAACCACATGCGCGTCTTCAAGCATGATGGGCAGTAGGCTTCTCCTTAGTTTTCTTATAATAATTAAAACCCAGTTATTTTATCTGGGCACCCTCCCAGATAAAATAACTACACAACATGTTAGTGTGTCGTAACTATTGGATGAGGGTCCAGGACATTTGCTAAAAACACAGATCCCTCCTGCCCTCCATAAAAATTCAGATTCCATACCCCTGGGGTGGCGTCAGGAACCTGACCAGTGCCCGTGGGTGACTCTCAGGCAACTGGCCTGCATACCCGTCCCAGGCAGAGTGGGAAAGGCGTCGACTTCCTAAGGAGATTAGACTTCCGGGCAGGTTCTGCCACATCCGAGCTGTGTGGCTTTAGGAAAACCAATGAACCAACTCTGCAGTCGTCTTTGTAAGATAGGAGTAATAAATACCTACCTGGTGGGGATGATGGGGAAGGACGGAGCAGAAGGGCAATAAATACCTGCCGAGACCCAGACCACCCAGGTACCAGGTTATGCTCATTTCTGGGCCTCACATCATTTCATTCTCACAGCACTCTCTTGAGGTGGAGAGCTCTTGCTCTCTCCATTGTGCAGAAAACCAAGGTAAAGTAACCTGCCCAAGACCAACCAGCAGAGCAGGGACTTCAACCCAGATCTGCCTGACCTCTGGACCCCTGCTTTGTACGGCTCCTACACAGACCATTGCTCCTGTGAGCCAACAAGCGTGGATGCGTTTTGTAGTTCATGAAGTTGTATGCTCATTCAGCACATTCTCTCAACTCCTGGAACTTAGGATATTACTCTCCAATGTTTACTCGATTTTGCCCTCTTTCCAAGAATTCCTTTCTCTCTCTGAGATGCGTGCTCATTATTCTAATACAAAGTCCAGGTCTGGTGGCAGACAGGTTCAGAAGGGACTGTTCAAGCCCCAGGCATGTCCCTGGGGTGGACAGTTCCTTCTGGAGGTACGTTTTATTTCTGGACCCACCCCCTGCCTGCCAGCTGCCACCAGGACCCGAAAACCTGGGCACTGCCCAGCGGGTGTTAGTGGAGTCCCTGGACACAGGCCTGAGCCAGACACAGCCACTGAGCAAACAAAATCCAAGGGAAGGTTCCAGAGAGATTCACTTAAGGCAACTAAGCCGTCAGCAGCGTGGAGACAGTTTCCAATCGGCACCGAGGGCCTGGCACTCAGGAGCCACAGCACTCTGCCACCGGTCTGGCTGGAGCCCAAAGGCTGCTCAGGAGCTGGTGGAGAAGGCGGGTCCCAGGCGGGTCGAGAACCTTCTCTTTCTCCCTCCCAAGGCAGGCACCCCACCAGCACCTGTGACTGGGGGCGACAAAACCTCCTTTTTCTGATGGTGATAATTCTATTATAATAGTGCTAGTTAGAATTATGAACAGAACCATCAAGTGCTGGAGCAAGAAGGAATGATAGGGGTGCTCAACCCTTAGTTTTCAATGAGGGAAGTTGCGCCAGGAGACGCTGTGAGGGCCCCTCCGGCAGCTGCTCGCAGGCAGGCTCCAGCCCAGCCCCCCACCCCCACCCCCACGCCCCTCTGGTCTCGCTGTCACGTCAGCAGTCAGCAGCCGCCGCGGTGCATGCCGGCCACATTTCACAGTCCCCAAGCGTTCCAGAGACCCTCCCAGCACCCAGGGTGTGCGGGCAGGAGGGGCAGCTCCCACTTACCCCCTACCTCTGGAACAAGGCGGGGGGGGGGGTCAGGCCACAAGTGCTCCCGGGCACAACTGCCCTCTCGTGAGATGGGTCCTGGCTTCACCCCAGTACTGTAGGCTGTTGGGAGGCCCCTCCAGCAGACAAAGCCTAAACCATCATCTATTCTTCCCAAGAAGGCGGGTTCTGGGGTAATGGAGTGTAAAATGACTTTGGAGAGCACAAGGGCCTCGGTCATGCCTGGAAGGTGGGGCAGAGCAGAGCTGTGCTTCGCCTCCTTTGGAAGGCACAGGGGGGATCTAGCCACAGAAACCGCAGGTGCGTGGGGGCCCCAACCCCACATAGCAGCCCTCGGTCTTGGTCAGTGGGGTCACTTCCTCATTCTTGGTCAGCTGGTGTTGCTGCCTGCCTCACGGCTTGCTCAGCATCCGAGGTGAAACTCCCACTCCATTAGTCTCCAAGCTGGGAAGTTCAGAACCCAAGAAAAGTCTAGAAGTCCCAGCGTTGGCACTCCAGGGGTCTGCTAAAGGCTCTGTAGGGATGCCAGGGGTCCTCGGTATGCTGCATTCACATTGGCACCTGCTCCGGGCACAGCTGAGCTCCAGGCATAGTCCCTGCCTGCCACCAGTCACACTTCCTGTGGGTGGCAGTCCAGAAGGCAACGCAAGGAGCTCCCACCCACGAGGGGTATCTTCTTTCTGTCCACCCTCTTGCCGGGACACCCCAAAGGGACATCTTGGTTTGGAGAGGCGAGGGAGCCAGCCCCTTCCGCAATCTGGTTGGGGGCCCAATGGGAATAGCCACACTGTGGGCTCCGCTCCGGCAGCCTGGCATGAGCAACACAGTCCTGGGCCTGGCTATTGGCCCAGCATGGCCCCCACTTGCTGTCCTGGGCAGTGGCAAGGTAGTTGCAGAAAGTTCTGGCTTCACACGTCAGGCCCGGGCCCCGACATGTTCCAGCTGAGGACACCTCTGACTGGGAAGGTCCTGCTCCATTTCACATCCCCTTTGGCACCACTAGCTCTGTGACGCTGGATGAGCCACGTGGTGGCGATCCGCCCGAGGCACCTCCCGGCTGTGCCTGGTGACGAGAAGAACAACACAGGTGGCAGGTGGAAGGAATCATCCCAGAACATGTGGGAAGCATGGGGGGGGGGGGGTGATGCGCTGTGCTCCAGGCAGTGTTGGGGAGCAAGGAAGAATCATGCAGGGCCTCTGCACTCAAGCAGTCCTGTCACCTTGCAGGAGAGATAAGAGTGTCATAGGGGACATAACAACAACAACAAAAGATAAATTGAACGCTGAGCTCTGTGATTCTGACTATGAAGAAGGGAAAAAGTAGAGCTGACATCTGTGGAACCCCATGTCCTGTACCGAGTGTCTTATATACGTTTTAGTTATTTAATTCTCAGAGTAGTCATTATTAGCATACCCATTTCACAGATGAGGACACTGAGGCTCAGGCAGCTTGAGCAACTTGCCCAGAGTCACATCTCCAGTGAGTGGTGGAGGACTTTGGACCCACGAGCCGGTGCTCCGTTCGTTCTACTTGCTGCCTCCCCACAGCCTGGCCGGCCAGCTGGGAGCGAAAGTCAGCAAAGGTTTCCTCGGGATTATCCGGCTGTGGAAATCCAGAACTGGGTCTGGAGAGATAACTTACCTCCCTCCCTCCCTTCCTTCCTTCCTTCCTCCCTTCCTTCCTTCCTTCCTTCCTTCCTCCCTTCCTTTCTTCCTTCCTTCTTTCCTTCCTTCCTTTTATTCACTCTACAAATGGCTTCTGCGCACCAGAGCTAGACGCCAGGGCCTGGGATGTCCTGACGAACGCCCAGTCTTCACCTCCCCCGGTGTCTTCCACCTGGTGGGGACATAGATGATTAAACAGACACAATCAATGGCATGAGTGGGTGCTATGGTAGGAGCTACCCATGGTGTCACTTAACCTGCTGGGATGGGGAGGCAAAGGCTAAGCTGGACCTAAAGGACGATGGGGTGGAAAGGAGTGGCTCTAGGGGAAGGGACAAAGACCCGGTGTGGCTGCCATGGTGGGTGAGGGGATCAGAGAGGGCATGCCGAGGTTGGAGAGCTCAGGGGTGCCAGGAGGGCTGGTTGGACCTTCTAAAGTTTTGAAGAAGGGGAGAGGCCTGCCCGCTGGCCTTTTGAGAATAGAATTGAGTGCAGAGAGTAGGAGGGAGGCAGGGAGGAGACTGGCTGGGAGGTGAGTGAATCTGGGCCTGACTTCCCCAGCCGGCCCGTCTCTCCTGCTCTTGCTTGTGGGCATAGCATTTCTTTCTTGGGTGAACAGTGTCCAGACCCCCCTCATGTGCAGAATGCAGTCTTGTGAGGTGGGGGGAGGTGATCAGCATCCCCATTCCACAAAGGGGTCACCTCACCTGCCCAGAGCCACTCATCACATTAGGGGTTGAACAAGGACTGTGTCCTAGTCCCTTTGGGTGGCTACGACAGAATATCACAAATTCAGGGGCTTATAAACAACAGACATTTCATTCTCACAGTCTGGAGGTTGCCAGTCCAGAACCAGGGCTCCAGCACAGTCAGGAGGGGGACCTCTTCAGGGTCATAGACTTCTCACTGTGTCCTCACACAGTGGAAGGTACAGGGATCTCTCTGGGGTCTCTTCTAAGAGCACTAATCCCAGTCACAAGAGCTCCAGCCTTATGACCTAAGCACCTCCCAAAGGCTCCATCGTCCAATACCATCACACTGAGGGTTAGGTTTTAACATAGGAATTTGGGGGTGGTACAAACCTTCACACCCTAGGAGACGAGCACCCAGAGCCTCTGGGGACAGACCGGGGGCCCCATCCTTCCCAAAAGCCAGTCTCACTCATGAAGAGGGCAATTTGGCGTAAGACCTTCCAAGTTTGAAGATCAAAGACCTCATCACACATGCAGAGCTTGGCTCTTGCCATCAAGGATGGAGAGTCCTCGGCAATACTCAAGGCATCCCAGTTCTGTGGCTCTGTCCCATTTCCCCTCCCAGCAGACAACAGCTCCCAGGGAGACACAGGAGTCACTCAGAGGAGCCCAGACAGACAGAATAGCCGTCTTGTCTCCTGCTCAGGGGATGGGAGCCATGGTGCCCTCCTGCCCACTCACAACCCAAGCCTGGGGTATCCAAGAGCACCCAGACCCAACCTGGCACCTGCCCTGGCCCCAGGGCAGGGGGCTGCAGAGCGCGTGGCAGCTTTAGTGAAATACCTGCTCGCCCGGAGCCGTGCTCAGCTCCCTCCAGACTGGAGACCTTCGAGAACACATGCTAGCCATTGCCTGAGTTGACCACTTCTGCTGGAAATAAATTCACAAACTCAGTTTTGTCTCTATGAGTGTTTAAAAAAAAAGTTTTAAATCTTCTTCCCAAATCTGAAGTTGCCATCCAGCAGCACACTTCAGTGACATCACTCACCTTCTCTCCTAACAAGCATTTTTCTGGTTCTTTCCCAGAGGCCAAACCCAAGATCAAGTACCAAACATTTTCCTCCTATTGCAGCGCAGTTTAATTAACCTTTAGTTACTTAATCCTGCCCTGGGGGAGTCACCTTCTGCTTTAGGAAACAACCAGGCTCATTCTTGTTTGATTCGAAGAAACGACCTGTGTTGGCTGCCACCAAGCATAGAGCACAAGCACAGTTATTGCAAGAGGCCACCGGTTGTCTGCCAGTCCCTTCAAGTGCTTTCTCCCCTGATGGGAACACGACCTGTCACCACAATGAGCTAACAGCGACACGGTGATGTTTCTCCCCGCTTTCACCAAGTATTATACCCTAATTACAGGATTGCTGGAATTACAGGCCGAACCTCTGAGAATCCAGCAAGCACCTTTACCCCCAGGATGGGGGATTAGAAATCGTCACTTCCTATAGTTGAGCCTTTGCCAGAAAAGCATTAAGCTCACATTGATGGTTGAGTCACCGAAACCAGCATCTCAGTTTCTTTAAGTCTTAAAACTGGGAGGGCCTGGCTGGCTTCCACTTCCTGCACCTTGGCCTTGAGAGAAAGGGCTGAAGCGGTGAGCCTCTTCCTTTATCTGACTGGCGTCATCAGGCCTATTTGGCACATTATCAAATTTGCTTCTCACCATTTTTGGAATAGGCATTATGTGTTTTCTGTCGATGAAGAGACAGACTTCAAGGAGCGTTCCTGACTGCTCCAAAGTCATACAGCTAGTGAGGAGTAAGGCTCAGCTTGAACCCAGATCCCAACTCCAGGGCGGTGGGTTTCCCATTTCTGCTGCCTCTGGGACCCAGCCCAGCTCCACGTGGATAGGAGCCACCGTGAGGCCACCGGCTCTCTGGGCTCTGATGTTCCCCGGGTGATCCGAGTGCCACCCAGTTGGTTTCCTAAACCAGACCAAAATACCTATCATCTAGAGTTGTTAGAAGACTCAGTGAAATAGTATGTGACAACTGAATCTGACAGACGTGGGTGTGTGCTGTCATCACCACGCAAGTGGCTCGTTGGCAGAAAGGAGGGAAAGAAAGGTGGTGTTCCATCCCCAGACCCTGCTCCCCACAACCTGGCCACTCCCCCAGCATGGCCATTCCGCCGACTCACTCCACACGGGAGCAGCCAAGACATATGCTCATTAAACTTTTGTAAACATATTTCCTTTATAAAAAGCCTGCTCAGCTGTACGAACTGTGAGGATACTGTAAGGTGGCTCCACCATGGTGGCCTTTGTCCTGACAAAGGAAAGTGGACATGTGCCTTACCAGCCGCTGATGCTGGCCCTCGCCGTGATGGTCTGGAGGCGGGGCCTTTGGGAGGTGCTCAGGTTGAGGTCATGAGGATGGAGCCCCCCCGGGAGGATTAATGTCCTTAGAAAAAGAAAGAGACCAGAGCTTTTTCTTTCTATCATGTGAGGACACAGGGAGAAAGTGGCCATCTGCAAGCCAGGAAGAGGGTCCTCACTGGGGACTGAATCGTCTGTACCTTGATCTTGAACTTCCCGACCTCCAGAACGGTGAGGAATACATGTCTGTTGTTAAGCCTCCCAGTGCGTAAGAGCTTGGAATAGTGCCTGGCTCATAGCAAAACGGTCTGTGATTATGAGCATGTATTTATGTTTGGCTCTTCTGAAACTTTATTTTAAAATATTACTAAAACGCTTGAAGAATAATACAACAGCAACACCACCCACCATAAGATTTAAAACATTATCAGGACACGTGGAAGGCCCTGTGTGCCTCCTGCAATCACATTCCCTGCCTCCCATCATGCTTCTGAATTCGGTATTCATCATTCCCATGCTTTTCTTTATACTCTTACCCTACTGGTAGACCATAATTCTGAACTGGAAATACCATTAAGCCAGGATTGACATGCTCTTCTGCCGGAAAGGCTTAGGTGTAGCATCTAGCTCAGCACCAAGTATTGTTTGGTAAGCATATCCTTATTTGTCACCTCAATATGTGCATCTTTTCCCCTCCCTGAGCTGGGAGTGTGCTGATTATCTCCAGGTGGCCCAACCCATGATGCAGACTATGAGTTAGGTCTCCTATTAGTGGGGTACTATGTCAGGGACTATGGGGCTGCAGCCCTGCAGCCCGTTCATGCTGATGCCCCTCCTCCCTTGCAGACAGAGATGCGGCTGCAGGACCAGCAGCTGGCCAGACAGCTCATGCGCCTGCGCAGCGACATCAACAAGCTGAAGATAGAGCAGACCTGTGACCTCCACCGGAGGATGCTCAACGACGCCACCTACGAGCTGGAGGAGCGGGACGAGCTGTCCGACCTCTTCTGCGACTCCCCGCTGGCCTCCTCCTTCAGTCTCTCCACACCACTCAAGCTCATTGGAGTCACCAAGATGAACATCAACTCCCGGAGGTTCTCCCTCTGCTGAAAATCCCTGGAACGGCCAGAGGAGCCAGAATGGAGGCTCTGGGAGGTGGGAAGGGGTGTGGAAGGGAGTTGAGGCAGAGTTACTACGAGTGAGTCTACCCAGAGTCTGGGCTTCCCTGACACTGGTGACCTGTGGACCCCCAGGATCTGCCAGTAGGCGATCTCCCCAGAGCCTCAGCTTTGGAGCCCAACAGCCCTGTGACTGGCTCTCACATGATACCCAAAGAGTCCTGCAGAAGGACCACTCCATCAGACGTTCAATGAGACCTGGGCTCCCAGCGTGACATGTCTCAGTCCTCCTTCAGTCACCCACATTCCTGCTTCCCAGAATCACTGGTGCTATGAGGACTGGGATTCCCAAGGGGGGCCCCAAAAGCTGTGATTCTTGTAGAAAGCTTCCCCACAGGCACTGAGCCCCCAGAGGGAAGTGATTAGATGTAACAGGTGTGTCCATCTTGCCGTGGCTGTCCTCTAAGTACTGGCTGGAATTCACCTTTAATAGGTGACTCAACACCCTTGACAGGAAAAGCAAAAGGACTACCAAAGTGCCCCCTTGGGGATGCAGGCCCCACAGCTGGTACTTCCTGTGCATGTAAATTGTTTCCAGCAGGTGCCGGGACACGCCCGTGCATGTAGCTTGGGTGGAGCGAACGTGGGCGGCCTCTGTAGCCTGTCCGGCCACATATACTTGTCCCAGTCTCCAAAGAGCCCCTTTGCCACCCTTCGACCCTGGGGTAGTGACCACTGGTGACTGATCCAGGCAGGTCTATCAGTGGATTTCCCATAACTGAATCCTCCCCAGAGCCAGCAGACGCCTCCTGGTGCATCTCAACAGTGTCACCTGTGTCACCTTCTTGCCCTGTCCAGAAAGACTCAAGGGAGCCCAGACACTCGCCCTGAGCTCCTCTGAGGTCCTGTGCCTGACTTAAATGACTAATTTTAACTGAATCGGACTCTTACTAATCTGTTGCTAACTTGTGAATAACTTTGATTTTTGTCCAAATGGCGAAGCCAGTTGGGTAGGTCAAGTGCAGAGGTTCAGGATTTTATTTTAAAAGATTCCCCCTTACAACCAGCACGAGGGTTAGCAAAGTGAGGACTGAGACCTCAACAGGTTAGGAAACGTGTCCTGGTGGAGCACTGTGTGTCAGATGTCCCCTGCCAGCTGGGAGGGGAGGGGCATTGGCCTTTAATGTCAGCTAGTCGAGGCCTCTCATTCACAAAAGAGTAAAGTGAAGCCCAGGGAGAGGAGAGTGACTGCCTTCAGGTTTACACAGCTCATTAGTGGCTATAAAGTACTGATGCATTCAATCGTTATTGCTAATGCCTAGACAGGTCATATATCAATGAACTCCAAAGATGGTCCTAATGCTTTGCCAAAACCACGAACGGCCAACCCCTCTGCTGTCCACCTCATTCAGCCCCCACGTGCACCTCCCACTTTGCAATTCAGAATATTTGAGTCAAATTCAGAACAACGTCTGGACAGTGGGCCCCACAGAACACACGCATTCCATAGTCGAAGTAAGGTGTCCTGACTTTCATGTTTCGTCTTTCCATATGATCTCATTGGGGCACACGCACGGACACACACGCACACACACACAGACACACACACGCACGCACACACACACACACACACACACACACATGCACACAGACACACGCGGGCGCGCACACACAGAGACACACACACGCGTGCATGCACACACAGACACACGTGTGCACACACACAGACACACACGCACATGCACGCGCGCACACAGACACACACGCACACGCACGCGCGCGCGCGCACACACACACACACACACACACACGAACACAAGCCAAGACCCACACGGGAGAAAGGCTGCTTTTCTTTTGTGGGCCAGGAGTGGGAGGATGCAAATGACTGCTCCCTAGTTAGAGAAAAAGCTGGTTTCTTCCTTGTGATTTTGAGGAGCCAGAGAACTCATGCTTCCCTCAAAGAAATTATAACCACGTAGCCAAGTTTGTTTCAGTCCGACTCTGAGCAGTGACCAAAGTCTGAGGCCCACAGGACTCATCCACGGAGACCTCCGCACAAGGCCAGGCCCCCTTGAGCACGAACAGAGGGAGATTTTCTCTACCCAGCAAAGTCCCCGCTTCAGGAATACGTACAAGCACTGCCGAGGCCTACGGAGGCATTCCTGCCAGGCTTTTTCGGGACAAGTCCTGAGGTCGTGGGCTCTCAGGCGGGCCTTACACACACCACGCACCCTGCAGAGACACGCACATACACGTACTCGCACCCACACAGGAATGCCCCTTCCATTTTCTGAAGAATAAAAAGCCAAACTGAATTCTTTTTGGTCTAGAAATCAATGACTGTAGAAACTGAAAATGTTGGAATCAACTAAAGCTGAGTGCCTTGGTTGAATTTCATCAGCTCAATTGAATTGGAGTCAGCTGGGCAGTTTAGTTGCTCGGGTAGCCCAATGCCTCTTCCTGTCCCTGTTCTCTGAGCGGGAACTGAGCTCAAGGCACACGTTCCTGGAGAACCTAGCTGTCTCAGCTATTTCGCTTAGTTCGTCTCATGAGAATTTCATGTTGGGATGGGGCAGGAGGAGAAAGAGAGGGCGACCAGAGAAAAGAGGTGAAGGGGAAAAGACGGATGTTTTCTTACTTGTTGTCCAGTGTTGGTTAGCGTCCGTATTTCCACAGTGACACAAATGACTATCCGAGTTGATTCAGCTTTGTGAAGTCCCTGCCTCGTGTGGGTCAAGAGGTGCCCGGGAGTCAGCTGTGTGGCCAGCCCCCCAGGGCGACCTTCTGGCTCACTGTGTGCGTACAATGCCATGTGTATCTCCCTGCCGTCCCCAAGGTCCTCTGGGTGTGAGTCTCCATTGGCACTGCCACGCGTAGTGACGTCTGATGCCTCGTGGGCTCAGCTGCGATCGCAGAGGCCTGGAGAGCCTAGGCAGGCTCAGATGACCCGACCCGACCCCAGGCCTCCTCCCCGTAGCAATACCAAGTGCTATTACATAATCAATGGACAATTTATAATTTTATTTTTTACGATTATTTGTTTCTATATTGCTGTTAGAAAAAGTGAAATAAAAATATTTCAAAAGATATCGATGTAAAGAGGAGAGATTTCTTTTCTTTTACCTTGTTCCTGTCACAGCACACACACAGGGCCAAGCACTTAATTGAAAAAAGAAAGAAGGAAGGAAAGAAAAATAAGGAGAAAGGAAGGAAGGAAGGAGGGAGGGAGGAAGGGAGGAAGGGAGGGAGGAGGGAGGGAGGGAGGGAGGGAGGGAGGGAAAGATGAGCGGAGTGGAATGGAGTGGGAGATAGAAAAAGATCCAGCCTAACCGCTCTTCTTCCTTTGTCATGGCTTCCCCCAAGGGGCTGCTTGGTGGTGGCTGTCACCAGGAGCTTCCCACTCGTGGGCTAAGTGAACTCAAGATGCGGAGTTAAGAGATCCATTCTCTCCTGCAGCAGCCCCTCCCAAAGGTGACTGATGGGTTTCAGAGTATTTGGGTCACAGGCAGAGCAATGCCGGGACAGTAGACCCACAGGTTATATATTGCAAATCCCAGCTCCATTGCTGATGTCCACGCAGTGCTTAGCATTACCATGCTCTAAGAACTTGTGCTTTAAATATTCTGTCTCTTAAAGGAGCAGTCCTCAACATTAAGTGTGCATGAGGATCACCTGGGGCGCCTGTTGCAACTATACATTCCCAGGAAAACCCCAGGGATGCCAGTGTGCAGCTATGGCATGGGGCTTAGGAACGTGTTTTATAACTAACGCCCCAGGAGACTGACACAGGTGGTCCGTGGACCTGTGAGAAACCATCAAAACGACAGAGCGGGCAGGGGAAGGCATTGTTTGACGCACTCCCATCCTACTGGAGAGGCTATATCAGAGAGTCCAAGGTGCTAGTGACCCCATGTTGTGGAAAGAACAACCTTAGGGAAGCTTTTTGAGTCCCTTGAGATCATATTGCCTGCCTAGGCCAAGAGGGTGAGTGACTGGATGTATTTCCCGCCAAGAGCACACAGGATGAATGGGCCGCATGGAGTGCGGGTTATGAGGTGAGGGGCGGAGGGGGCACCTGGAAGCCCACCATCACCCTCAGCCGCGTGGGCCTTTCCACCCCTCCAGATGGGACCACACGCACACTTGTTCAGCCCAAAGGGACCTTACTCTACTTTGGCCTCCAAACAAATTAAGGGATTTTAAGTGCTGCAGCAAAGATAGTATGTGATGACAGCATCACTAATATGGGACGGGGCTTCTGCCACGTGCTCAGGCTTCTTTGACAAGGTGCCATTTCAGCTGCAACTGCCACCGTGCAAATATCAGGAAAGCCATCGTCCTGGGTGGGGAAGCAGGGCCCAGACTCTGAGGCGGGCAGGAGCGCGGAGGGCAGTGCGGCTGGAGCGCGGTGCGCTGGGAGGTGCTGGGCGCCAGAGCGCGGCCCGGCCTCTCCGCCCGCCCAGGTCGGAGCGAGGGGTCTGCGTGGCACCTGTGTCGTGTGAGAAGCGTTCTGAGGCTTTGGAGCAGGGGAGTGCCGTGTGACCTGACTTAACGTTAGCAACATCTCCGTAGGATGTAAGCCGGGGGTAGGGCAGGACTGGAGTCCGGCAGGAGAGGAGACACAACGGACATGAGAGTGACTTGGACGCCGATAGCAGCTGCGGAGTGGGTGACAAAGGGTCTAATTTGAAATTCACTTTGGGACATGATTGGGGATATCCTTCGCAAGTAAAGCCGACAGGATACACTGATAGTTTGGATGTGGAGTGAGAAGGAGACAGAGGCATTGAGGGTGGCCCTCTGGCCAGCAGCTGGGGGAGACAGGCTGCCCATTACTGAGACAGAGAAAGCTCGGCTGCACGTGGGCAGGCGGCATTAGCGGTTCTGCTGCAGCCTTGTTATAGTTCAAGGTCCATTAGACATCCACATGGGGAGGCAGTAGGTGGTTGGCTCTAAGGGCCTGGACTTCAGGGACAGGCCAATGTCGGAGACATACCTTTGGGAGTCTGGGTTGGGATATTTGGGTAAAATTAAAAGCAACATATCTGATCAACTCCTCCAGGAAGAGAACATAGACGTGAGAGAAGGAGGTAAGCACAGCATGCTGGCGGCTCTGACATCCAACTAGGGGTCTGATGGAGGAGGAGAGGTGGTCCGGAGGCTTAGGAAGAGCAGCAAGCACAGTGGAGGGAAAACCAGATGAAGGGGGAGTCCGAGAGCCTTAAAGAAGACAATGTTTCAAGAAGGAGAGGCTCATCCGTATCAAATGCTGTGGGAACTGAGGGAGAAGCAGGGAGATGAATGGTGCTTCCGCAACATGGAGACCCCTGCGTCGTTATGACAGCGGCAATAACCCTCCTAGTCCGGGGTAAGGACAGAAGTCCAGCTGTGAGGGTTGGGGAGAAACGGGAGATGAAGAAATGCAGGCCCCTGAGAGAGAGAGAGAGAGAGAGAGAGAGAGAGAGCGCGCCCACTTGTCCAGGCCAGTTTGCGGTAAAAGGAGCAGAGAAATAGGAGCTGGACGGACACATAAGGCAAAAAGGCGGCTTCTCATTTGCCTATAACGATGTGTCCTGCAGGAGCGCCAGGATTAACCATGCGTAACAATAAAGGCGTATAATACAGGCGGCATCTAACACACGCCATGGGGATAACCTGGTTAGAGAGGCAGTGGCTGGTGCCCGAGAGAGAAGAGTCACTACAGCTGGGACGTTCTTGAGGAGGACAGAGAGGGCGCAGGCCGGAGGACACATGGGCGGCTGGGACACGGGCAGGGACACTCTTCCATGACAGGAGGGAAGGCGGGTGACATGTGTGGGTTATGCGAATGGCTGGTAGGAACAGGAGGGTCTTGCTTATTTTCTCTGTGAAATAGGAGAGTGTCTTGGGGGAGGTGACATGGCAGAGGTTCAAGGATAAAGGAGTTTTGCGAGAACTATCTGAGAACGGGCACGTCCTAGGAAAGGGTGGGGGAACCCTCCCGAGGTGTCGGCTGCCCGTTTGAGGCCTGTGGTCATCCACGCAAAGTGAGTCCAGTGAGCGCGGCTCAGGGCTTCTTCCTGGCCGCCACGGTGCGCTGTCACGGTGCGGACATGGGCAGTGGGGAGGGACGCGCCAGGCAGGGACGCTGCAGGGCAGGGAAGGCACAGGTGAAGTTTCTTGGGAAGGAGCCATCACAGTGTTGGACCCGGGAATCCAGCCCGAGGGAGGAGGGGAGAGGGGCCGTGGGGAGGAGGGTGGCGGCAGGCCTGGGGCGGTGGGGCCCCTGTGGGGAGGTCTCAGGGCCACCTGGGAGTCGCCGGTGTGAGCGTACTGGTGGAGAACAGGACACTGAGTGGGAGTTGAGAATAGAGTATGGGGGACTGGAGGTGACATTGCAGGGGGGGTACAGCCTCTTTTTTGGAGACATGGCCTGAGTTATTGGCTGCTCGGCGGCCCCAGCTAAGGGTGCCTCCTGGGCTGCTGATGTCCATCAAAACAGGCTTCCAGAGCCTCTCATAGTTCTTGCCCATCTCATTTAGAAAGGGGGTTTGGAACTTCATTGACAACAGGAGCATCGCCCCTTCCGGATTCTCTGTGTCACTGCCCCAAGCCTGTCGCCTTGATGCCTGGGGTAGAAGGCGGTGGGATGGGCGGCAGCGCAAAGACGACAGTGTGGCCAAGGGGCCCCTGCCAGGACAAACAGGCCTCGTAGGACCGTGGGCCCTATCTGATGGGAACTGCTCAGGCACATGGAAGCTCTCGGACGTCACTGTTTTTAAATACCCTGTCAGGGGCTCAAAGCAAACAGTGATGGAGACAGCGAGGCGGTCTGCAAAGGAAATGGTCCAGGAAAAGAAACCTCAAATGTCTGAGGGTTCTGGAGAGCAGTCACGCCCTGTGCCCTGTGAGGAGGCAAGTCCTCTGTGGACACTTCCCTGACTGGCGGGGACGGGCACCAGGAGGGTGTGGTGATTCCTAGGGACCAACCTGTCAGGGCGTGGCGCCCATGTGCAGGACTGTCGTGGGTTTCCTGAACCATTGTGTCAAACAGCCCTGAGAGCCCTTCCTTCCTCCCCACTGTGGTCCACGCAGGGACAACTGAAGTTCTGAGAAGGGACTCCTTTCCCTGAGTCCCAAGGGAAATCTGAGTTAGAAAGGACCAACCAGTCTCCTGTCTCCTGCCAAGAGACTCATCTCCCCTGCACTGGGTCCTCACCGGAAAGGGGTACCACATTTGGGGTCACACAGGACTGGGAAGAGAACAAACACTTCCAACACTGTCCCATCTCCAACAGTCAGGTTTCGATCCAGACATGGAAGTGGCTCTCGTCTTTCCAAGAGGGGAAGGACCTGATCCAGAAGATAAGGGGTTTACAGAACAACTGGAAGGTCAAGAACGTGGGCTGGAAGCACTGACCCCCAGGGCCCACCTGACCGCCGCCTGGGTCCCCGCGAGCTCAGCAGGTGCCTTTTGGAGCTTCCTGCTGCCCCTAAGCAGGTAATTTTCAAGACGTTTTCAGTCTGCACCTCCACCTGCCACCAGCACTGGGAAGTCACAGCTTCACGTGCTGTCATGCACTGCACTGTGTCCCTTCAAGATTCAAATGTTGAAGCCCTAGGCCCCTCACCCAGACCCCATACTCCAGAAAGTGACTTTAGAGATCTGGCCTTTAAAGAGGTAATTAAGGTAACATGAGGTCATTAGGGCCCCAATCCAACATGACCAGTGTCCTTACAAGAAGAGGAGAGTAGGACAAAGACGCAGTCGAAGACATGGAGAAGTCGAGCCAAGGAGAGCGTCCTCGGGAGACATCAGCTGTGCTGACACCTTGATCGCAGACTTGAGCCCCCAGAGCTGTGACAGGATACAGCTGTCACTGAAGCCTGCAAGCTGGGGGACTTTGTAGGGCAGCCTGGGAAGACTGAGACACTTTGCTCTTCCTCTTGACTCCCCTCTTCCTCCACCCCTGGCTCTTAAAGCATCCTCCTGGAAGTGACTCATGTCACTTCTGCTCACGTTTCCTTGGCCAAACAAGTCACATGGCCAAACCGAACCTCCGGGAGCGAGGAAGTGCAAGCTAACCTTGTGACAGCAAGCAAAGGAGAACAGGAAGGTTCCTGAATGGGACGCTAACGGCCACCCACCATTCTTCCCCACCTCACCCAGCGGGACCCCCAGAGAAACCCCATCCACCTGTAGCCCCGAGACTCTGACCCTCAGACACCGTAGCCCTCAGACTCTGACCTGTGGTGTGGCTACCTGGGAGGGCCCAAGCTGATGCAGTGGGATGTGAGAAGACGAGAACTTCCATTAATACTTTTAATCTTGTCCTTCCTACTTTGAATATGCTTGAAATGTTCATGACGTATTGGTACAGTAATGCATTTTATGACATGTTTGGGGGATGGGGATACACACAACCCTATTTACTGATGGAGTGCAACATGACACACATGGGACACCTGGCCTTTGCCTGCAGGGACACGGGCCAGGTTTGGACCTACTGCCAGACCCCAGGCTGGGCCAGCCGGACAGGTGGATGTTGCTTCTCCTGAGACACAGGCACGTTCTGGGCCAAATGGCCCAGTGCCCCTGTGCAGCTGGCCGAGGTCCTTTGGTAGAAGGCACAGCATCCCTGCCAGCTGCCCTGGGTGGTGTTCCCCTCAATCACGGAGCAGAAAACACAAAGTGGGAGAGGAAGAAGAGGGAGGAATGGAGAGAGCAAAAAAGGAGGAAGCCAAGAAAGTGCCAAGCGGGGAGGGGGCTTTTTAAAGTGTGGAGTCCGCACCAAATCGGAAAGCAAGACATAGCTTTCCCTTCCCGTGCTGTGTCCCCCCATCCGTCATAAGGGCCTGGTCGATCCTTAGAACGAGGCCCAGAAATCACAGGTCCGAGTTGGAGACTCAGCGGGCAGGAGAGGATCCAAGGCCAGGCAGCCACAGGACAGCCCGTCGCTCCCCAGCCCGTGTGAGCCCACACACCTGGCCGCCACAAAGCTCGGGATGCCTGTCCCTGCTCATTGCTTGGCAGGCCACCACCTGCACAGCTCCTCAGGGGGCCCTGCCAGGAATAACCAGAGCTCTGCCCCCAGACGGGGGCTGGGGGGGCACACATGGAAACTCCTGGGGAGTGTGCAGGCTGACCCCAAGGAGGGAGGAGGTGCCTACTGCCTGTTTCCTGTGCGAGAGAAAGGTACCAAAACTGTAGGCTCCTTATCCCCCACCCCAGCCTAGAGTTGCCTCTGAGCTCTGCTCGCTCTCCCTCCCTCCCTGTCTCTTTCTCTCTTTCTCTCTCTCTCACAGATAAGTCTGAATGAACCGTCATAATGTTGCAGGATGCCCCTGAAGATGGAACTAGATTTCCTAAAAGCAAGTATCTGTTGGAAGTTTCCAGCTACTCCTACTTCTAGTAGAGGAGACAGTGGGTCTCCCTGAGAAAAACCTCCTGAGTGATCCCTTTCAGAGAAGTTGATGAAATACAAGCCAGCAGCCATTCCTCTCGAGGAGCGTGAACCAGGACTCTTGGCAGTGACAAAGACCGCCCTTCCCCATTCCCCCTACGATTGCTGGGGAGGGGTGGACACCTTGAATCTGGGCCAAGAAGCCCAGGGAAAGGAACCTTGACTCCTTCAGAGATTCAAAGCTTTGAAACGTTTCAGAAGCACCTCTAATGCTGGACTGCCTCAGTCCTTCACAGGGAGCATGACTACAGCTGCAGATGTACAACTGCAAGAAAACAGGGGCTGTGACACTGGTGGCAGAGCACAGGAGCAGCACCGGGGAGCTGAACCTCAGGGAAGAAGCAGAAGAGAGAGACAGACCGCCCATGATGAAATGGGGCTCAGAATTATATCATATAAAATATTAAAGGAACTGTGGCCTGGTAGTGACCACAGGCTGCTAAGGTGAGACATATCTCTGTTGTCAGAATCAGAGAACTTTAGCAATCAGAGTGCAATTTTGTCCTTATTACAGAGAAGCTGGTCGAAGAGCTGAAGTGGCTGGTCAGAGTCATGGTGCATTTGGTGCAGAGCTGGGAATGTCCCATGGCCTCCTAACTTCTCATTCCAGCTCCTCCCAACACCCTGTCTTCCTGCAGCCCTTCTGCCTCTGTTCTCCCACCCACAACCAGCAGAGGAGGAGGTCTGAGAAAACAAATCCCTGAAGCTTTCCCCTATAAACAAATGGTTCTCCCACACTTCTAAGGCAGACCTATTGTTTTTAGGAAATCCTAAAGTGCCCCCTGCTGGACAGAAAGAACACCCCTTGGTGTTCTGTGTCTCAGTCCTTTTTAAAGTTTTAATATATTTATGTGTCTTCTCACACACATTCATTTGAAAATTTAAAATGAACTACCCTAAACTTATTTTTATGTCATACATGTAAAACTAATAACTTTCATTCTACTAATGTGCAACACGTGGAGCAGAAAGGGTACACAGACCTGATTCTTGGCTTTCTCAGATACGTGTGGCCCCCTAAAGATGCACCCTTGTTCATGTCACACAGGGTAACATCTGCCTGTCACCTCACAATCAAGTTCAGCAAACATCAACCCATAAAACGCTTTCTCCAGTGTCAACCTGGCTGACACTGGGGTGCCCCCTGGTGGCAGAGATTTGTATAATTTTCAAATTCCAGAATTGTTCAGTTTTTTAAAAATTACTCTTGTACCTGATCATGTCTCCCCCCGCAATGTAAGGTCCATGAAAGACAAAATCTTTATCGTTTTAATCTCTGCAGTATCCTTAGCAGTTAGAACAGTGCCTGGAACACATAATGATTTGTTGAAAGAATGACTAAAACAACCAGTAAGCTCTTTCTACCCACAGTGGGCTGTCGAATGAGCTCACTGTATGAGGCTCTTTCTTGTATGTTTGCTCATGTTCACGTGCAGTGTAGCTGGAGCACTTCTACCAATTTATCAATTGAAACCCAGTTCCAGCCTCTCCTTCATGAAATGAGTTGTCTGTGCAGCTGTGATCTGATTTTAATATTAGTTTGTTCACATACACTTTTTTGCATTAATTTTGATTTTAAAAATAGGTTCATGAGTTTGCATTTGACAATGATTTCTTGGCCATGATACCAAAAGCACAGACAACAAAAGACAAGTAGACAAATTAGATTTCATCAAAATTAAAAATTTCTGTGCCTCAAAGGATACTATCAACACAGTACGAAGGGAAGCAGCATTATTTAAATAACTACAATGCAGGAGTGACCCGGGTGTCCATCAATGGGATGGATGGATAAACAAAATATGGACGTATGTCCAGTGGAATATTATTCAGCCTTCAAAAGGAAGCAACTCTTGTCACATGCTAAAACGTGTATCAACCCTGAGGACATTATGCTAAGTGAAATAAGCCAGGCACAGAGGAAAATTCTGGTTTCCAGATTGTCAGATTCATAGGGACAGAAAGCAGAATGGCGGTTGCCAGGGGCTGGGGGAAGGGAGAAATGGGGAGTTATGATTTAATGGATGGAATTTCAGTTTTGCAAGACAAAAGGAGCTAAGAAATGGAGGGTGGTGACAGTTGCACAAGAAAATGAAGGTGCCTAACAGCACTGAGCTGTATGTATACTTAAAATGGGTAAGATTTTGTGCAATGTGTATTTTACCAAATTATTTTAAATGCAGGAAAAAGGGAAGTGCAAACCAGTATGTGTAATAGATTACTTTTAAATGTTAAAAGAGTGGTGTGGGGGACTAAGAATCTAAAATTAGATTTGCTTAAATGTGCCTTTTTAAACCTCTGGAAAGATGCATAAGGAACAGAATAAAGTTTACTTAGGAAGGGTGGGAACTGGGCAGGTGGAAGGCAAGTGTGAGTGTAAGTCTGACACTTGTCACATACGCTTTATGAGAAGTCTCAGAAATTCCCAGCTGCTTACGGAAAAGCAGAAATGTCGGTGTGAAGGTTACCTGCTGGTCACGTGACCTCCTCAGCCGGCTAACTCTTAACGGTGGGGGGTGCGGTTCACCTTGAGCTGCCATTGCCCAGTGGCTTTTTTTTTTTTTTTTTTGGTCTTATCTCACTTGAAACCTAGCCTGAACCCTCAGGCGAAACCGGCAAAGCATTTTCTTCTGGAAACAGTCCTACTCTAGACAGCAGTCGGCTAGGGGGCTCTGAGCCAGCTCGGTCAGGAACCTACCCCCTGGGGGCAATTCCATCTTTTGTTTGGCTTATCTAAGGTCTCCATGGTCGGTCTTTCATTGGTGATTCTGCACTGGCCAGATCCAAGACCCACTTGCCAAGCTCTTTGTCTAATAGGAAGATTCAAGGGTGCCCTCTCCCAAGCCTTTCTGATTGACCCCCTCCCCCGGCACTGTCAGGAGAGATGAGGAGGAGCTCTGGGCAGGACGAACACCTACAGGGCATGCTCCCTCTTCACTCCATAGTAACTGCTCTTTACTTCTCCTCTCATCCTTCCTTGCTCAGGAGAGTTAACCCGAGTCCTGAGTCCACTCCCTCACTGTCCACCTTGCTGGGGCCCCATCTGCCAGTCCTGTACTCTCCCACAACGCACTCAGGAGCCCTGACCCATTAGCGCAGGCCTGCTCTCAGACACAGGTGGGTCTGAGTCCTTGCTCTGCTGCTTATGAGCTGTGTGACCCTGGGGGAGGCGGTTAACGTACTTGACCCTCAGTTTCCTCCTAGGTAAAACAGGGACACTAGTAAAGTAACACATGTCTGTGCAGCCTCCTGCAAGGGGGTCCATGCTTCACACTCGTGCTGGGTGTTAGTGCCATTCTACCTCCTGCGCTACATGATGGCTACACAGGACTCCGCATCATAATTATTTGTTCAACTGTACATTTGTGTTTTAAGCACTCTTCTATGTGTATATTGGATTATACATTTAAAAAAAAAAAAGGTTGTTTGTTTTTTTTAAAGGAAACCTATGGAAGAAAATGTTAGAAAATGTTAGGTGTTGAATAAATAATAAATGCTAGTTTAGTTACTACATCTTACTCCCATTACTGCCTCACTCTTTCTTAAAAACCTCTTTGATTCTTGTCAACATAACAAATGCCCAAACTTGTAGAGAATTTTTATAGGAGTATATTTGAGCCAAACTGGCAACATATACTGGGGGGAGCGGGGGGGGGGGGGGGTGGGTGGGGGGGCAAGATCTCAAATGCTCCAGAGAATAACAAGTTTGCAGCTTCTTTTACACACATGAAATTAAGGCGGGACTGTAAGGAAGATTACATGAAGGTGGGAGAAACCAAGGTGCAGATTAGATTACAGGGCAGATAGTTAACGAGATTATGCGCTCTCCTGAGGGTTAATACCCCTGTTGAGGGATATTACTTTTGGTATTTCAAAGGTGTATTTCATTTTCTTTTATTTATTTTCCCCTTTTTGAGACTTTTTATTTTTCAATTACATTTTACATAAAATATTTTAACAGTTTTAGATGTATAGCAATGATGAGTCACATAACTTGTTAAATCCTCATTCTGATACATCTGGTTCCCTTCTGACACCATACATAGTTATTACAAAGTTGTTGACTATATCCCCTATGCTGCACTTTACATCCCTGTGACTATTCTGTGACTATGAAATTGTACTTCTTGATTTCTTCCCCTTTTTTGCCTACCCTTCCCACCTTCCTCCCATTATCCTAACAAATCTAGTACCCATCTGACACCACAGTTACTGAAACCTTATTGATTATACTCCCATGTTATACTCTGTATCTCCTTGATTATTGCCTTCTAACAATCAAACTAAATTTCTCCATCCCTTTCCCCTATTTTACCCACTCTCCCATCCCTTTTCCCCCCTTAAAGAAGTCCCTCTAACATTCTTTATAGTATTGGTTTGGTGGTGATGAACTCCTTTACCTTTTTCTTGTCTGAGAAGCTCTTTATCTGTCCCTCAATTTTGAATGCTAGCCTTGCTGGATACATTATTCTTGGTTGTAGATCCTTGGTTTTCATCACATTGAGTATTTTCTGCCAGTCCCTTCTGGCCTGCAAAATTTCTGATGAGAAATCAGCTGAGAGTCTAATGGGTGCCCCCTTATGAGTTACTACTTGTATATCTCTTGCTGCTTTTAGAATTTTCTCTTTCTCTTTAACTTTTACCATTTTAATTATGATGTGTCTCAGTGTGTTCCTGTTTAGGATCATCTTGTTTGGGACTCTCTGTGTTTCCTGGGCTTGTATGTCTATATCCTTCATCATGGTAGAAAAATTTTCAGTCTTTATTTCTTCCAATAAATTCTTAATCCTTTGCTTTTCCTCTGTACCTTCTGGTAGACCTATGATGCGAATGTCGTTACACTTAATATTGTCCCAGAGGAATCTCAAACCATTCTCATTTTTTTGGATTCTTTTTTTCTATTTGTTGTTCTGATTGGGTGTTTTCAGCTGGCTTTTCTTGCAAATCACTGCTTTGTGCTTCTACTTCATCTAATTTGGTGACTTTTATTCCATTCTTCATTTCAGTTAATGCTATATTTATCTCTGCCTGGTCCTTTTAATGGTTTGTATGTCTTCCGTTATGCTTGCTATCTTTCTAATGACATTATCATTAAGTTCCCTGAGAATTTTTATAATTGTGGCTTCCACCTCTGTTTCTGATGGGTTGTTTGTTCCCATCTCTCTTACTTTGATTGTCTGTTGCTCAGATTTATTTTGAGCTTCCTTTCCCTGGTTTCTCATTCTGGCAGCCTCTCCATTTGTATTCTTCTCCTTAACCTGACACTCACTGCTGCAGTTTCTTTGGTGTTTGCTGCCGATACTGGGTAGGCAGAGGTCTATGGGGAAGAGGTGTTCAGGTCTTTGTTTTCTTCCAGGGCCTGTGGGGCCATGCAGGTCTATTCTTGGTTTGCCCTGAGCAAAAAGTCTCAGAGTTTACCAATGCTAGTCATCGCCAGCCTAGGGCCTGCAGACTTAAATTGTTTTCCTAGGAAGATTGCAATGCAGGTGGGGCTGTCTGTTCAATGGAGAAAGTGCCTCTGGTGCTGGCAGAGTTGAGTGAAGTCAGGTCCCAGTGAGTCAGCAAGGTGGAGCGAGTAAAGCTCAATAGACCAATCAGGTTCAGATTTGGCCATGTGGGGCGGGTTCAATGCAGGGAACATGGCACCCACCAGGGGGCTGCATGGGAAGAGGGCGCACCCAGGAAAATAGCAACTGTCCTCCAGCCCTTACTCCAAACCCACACACCTCAGTCTGCCCCCCATATGCCTCCAACGACCTCTGAGTCACCGTCTCTCTGCTGGAGTCCAGGGTGAGTACTTGCAAGTGTCTGAGTTTGCGCAGGCACTTTAAGAGGACATCTGGGTTTCCAGGAGCCTTCTGTCCCAACTGGATGGTCAGAGTTTTCACTGTTTTTCACAGTCAGATGTTGTGGGGCTCCTCTTCCCAATACCAGTGCTCCAGGCTAGGCTTGGGAGCCTGGTATGGGGCTAGGGTCCTTCACTTCTCTGTAGAAAACCTCTGTGGCTGAGATATCCCTCTTGATTCCCTACTGATACCAGAGGTTTGGCTTCTTTCACATCTGTACCCTCTTCTTTGTATCCTTAGTTAGAAAGCTTCTATTCAACCGGACTTCAGATGGTTTTCCATGTTGGTTGCTCAATAATTTAGTTGTAACTTTAATGTGTACATGGAATGAAGCAGGCAGTGTTTACCTACTCTGCCATCTTGGGTCTCTCTCTTGTATTTCATTTTAACCTAGATGCACAAGAACAATGGACAAGGCTGCCCAAAAAAACCTGTCACTAAAGAAGTTATATGTGTGTGGCCTGACTATCCACCATGACCTCCCCACTTAGGAATTTATGATGAGATCACCCTATGAGATTACTTTTCTTTTTTTTTTTTTTTTTTTTTTTTTTTTTTTTTTTTTTTTTTTTTCTTTTTGGTATGTGGGTAGCTCCCTGGCTGGGAATCGAACCTAGGCCGCAACACTGATAGTGCCAGTGCTGAAGCCTTAAGCCACTACACCATCAGGGAACTCCCGAGATTACTTTTCATAGGACGCCTTTTTTGTCCGCATTCTCTATTATCACAAATATTTTTCCTTTCTCAGCCAAGTCCTAAAATGGTGAATCTAAAACTGCTGCCTCCACTTATCACCTGTTTTTTTGATGAACCATGATGAGTGTTGGGCTGTGCTTTAGGAAGTCTGATCTCTTACCATATTTCTGAGGGGCTGGCCCATTGCTCACTGCCATGGCCATTACGAGAGTGTCTCCTTTTCCCACATCAGGGAATGTCACCTTGCAGCACTTATCAGCATCATCCAGGGCACAAGAATGCTCTCTGGGCACAATTCCAGGTGTTAGGTTCTGTAAATGATGTAAAGCAATGTCAGCTGCCCTTGCATCAAAATTACCTGGGAGTTTTTAAAGATACCCACCCATTCCTCAGCCCCACTGTGATGAATCTGCCAGGAAGGAAGCTCCAGAAAGAGAATTCTCCACCAAGCACCTACTCTACATTAGCCTATTTCAGTCTTCCCCGGTCCTGAGAAGTTGGTACTGCAATTGTCCTCATTTTGCAGGTGAGGAAACAGGCTCACAGAAAATGAGTAACTTCCAGTGAGTCACATGGGTAAGAGTGGTGGAGGCAAGATTTGAAACCACAACTGTGTTGTTCCCTGAGCCATTCTCCTGCCTGCCACCCCAAGACCATGCTTTTCCTTACGTCACTACCTTAGTATCTAATAGAGCAGCATTTCTCAAAAAAATGTTCAAGGGTTCCATGGTGGTGTAGTGGCTAGGCTTTGGTGCTCTCAATGCCACAACCTGGGTTTGATTCCCAGCCAGAGAACTAACCCCCTCCCCCAAAAAATGTTCAAGTGCATACTGATCACTGGGGTCTTGTCAATGCTTACTAGCCAGGTCTGGGGCAGTGCCTGAGAGTCTGAATTTCTATCAGACTCTGAGGTGATGGTGCTGTGGTCAGTTGGTGGACCTCACCTTGAGTAGCAAGACAGGAGAGGAAGTGGGGTGCAAAGAAATGAGATCCAGCCAATCACTGTGGTTTCCCTGATTTAAGGGTGGGTCGGCCAAGGTGTTACAGACTGAACATTTGTGTTCCCCTCCCTGAAATTCATATGTTGGAAACCTAACCCAAAATGTGATGGTATTATGAGTAGGAGATGAGGCCTCTGGGATGTGATTAGATCATGAGGGTGGAGCCCTCATGAGTGGTCTTAGTGCCTTTATAAGAGACCCCAGAGAGCTCCCTCAGCCCTTTGCCATTTGAGGACACAGTGAGAAGACAGTATGAATGAGGAAGTGGGCTCTCACCAGACACCGAATCTGCTAGCTTCTTGATCTTGGATTTTCAGGCTCCAGAACTGTGAGAAATAAATGTTGGTTGTTTAAGCCATATAGTGTATCATATGCTGTAATAACTGCCTAAACAGACTAAGGCATAAGGGCAGGAAATCTAGGTCCTCAGTCTAAAGGTCTCCTTACCACCCTGCCCCAGTTCTCCCAGCATCAGTCAGGCACAGAGTTCAGCCATCTGCCTGTTTCACACAAGGACTTGAAGCCTTGGTGAGTTTGCTGCAGATACAAGGAGGTGACAGGCAGCAAACTCATAGCAGGCCACATGGCTTCAGCCCTCTTGCCAACTTTTCCATCAGCTCTGGGGCCTTCCCAGAAGACCACACTCAGGACATAAGGTCTGCTGAGAGGCATGGTCAAGTTCCTACTCCTGAAGTTTCTCTCTCAGGAAGCCTCTGCCTTCACCAGGCCTCTGACCTCTTGGGGTATAAAATGTTTATCACATTACATCATCCTCTGAGAAAAATATTGGCAACTCTTTGCAAAGGTTTTTTGTTTCGTTTTGATTTTGTTTGTTTTTAATGTAAAATCTCTCCCTAAAGGCCTAAGAAACAGACCGATTACAATATTTACTTGTCAGTCCCAGACTTTCTCCAACTAATTGTTCTTCTCCTAAGAATTCAGATGGGGTTCTCCTTTTGGGATATGGCTTTACAACCTCTCCCCACTTTCACTCCCACCCACCCACCCACCCCCATTTTTTTCACCTGCAGCACACAGAGAATATGTAATGTCCATGCCACTAGCTGGAGCACAGGAGATGGCTGCTGAACCCAGCCACCTGCCCTGAGGGTATCTCAGGGCCAAGAGCATCAATGTTACTGCATACTTGTGTGGCATTCACAGCACCCCTGTAGCAATTCTTAACCTTCACTTCAGGGCAGGTTATAACACACTCTATTGATGTTACCTGCTCCTGTAGCAAGAATAGATGGCATCAGTAGGAGTCATCAGAATAGCCTAAGGAGACTATGAACAGGCATGTGTTATTGGAAGGATCCCAGCATCCTTAGGGCTTTAGGGTGACTGACCTGAAGGTGGATCTGAATTCCCCGCTGGGTCCCTAAGCCCATCTCTTGTCACTGAGAGGGTACCCTGCCTGCCCCTGCCCTCCTCCAGGGTTATGACCTCTGACAGGGAATTGTGAGCTCCTTCCCTCTCTCATTTTCTCTCTCCCTCTGTCTCTGTCTCTCTCTCTCTCCCTCCCAGAATTGTTCATCACTCTAGCCCCTCTGTGCCCTGACCTGAGGCCCAGGAGAATGCATATTGTGTCATTGCAACCTATTGTGAGATGCCACCCTGCAGCAATGGGTAAAAGTTTCTGCCTTGGAGTTCTGAGAAGTTCCTGCTTTTAAATCTGCCCCATGCAAACCAAGGCCTGCAAATGAAGTTGTGTGAGCACCTTCAGGTCTGTCCTGTTCACAGGTACATTTGCAGGCATAGTAGTCAACAAAGGCAGCAGCCTAGGTCAGGGTTCGGAGCTGCAGACCTACTGATCCCCATGCCCTGAGACTCTGCCTGTTCCCTCCGATCCCAGAGAGCTGAGTCATGTACATCTATTGCACCTGTCCCCATGCAATCCAAAGGGTGCCACCCATCCCAACATGGTTATTTAGTCTCATTTGCCAAGAAAACCAGTGTGGCCTCTGTTTCTCCTCTTATGAAATTAGTTTCTCAAAGAATGAGAAGCCAGGGCCTCTCAAGTCTCTCAGCTCCTTAGTATGATTTTGTCATAAATCACTCCCATGGCAACTTGCCCATCTGGCCTGATGTGCTTGCAAGAATACATAGTCTACACTTCTTGTCCAATGCCTTTCTAGCTTTAACCACATGCAGAGCTTGCTTCTATTCTCAGTGGTATGTGGCATGGAATCCTTACAACTCTCTAATACAGAACTGGGCAAACTTTTTCAGAGCAAGGAGTACTTCCGATTTTCCCCAAATGTCATGGTCCACTAGCTATTTATTTTCACTTGCTCAAGTACATACAGCCACATTGATTGTGAAGAGCTGATTCTCATCTCCAGCAGCTGTATGTGTGCTGGTGAAAAATATGTTTCTTTTACATTTAGCTGCCTAGCTGCTAGGCCCTGGCATAATGTAGTATCTGCTATGATACTTAGTTCTTAATTCAGGTGGTCACCCCGAAATTGCTTGGCAGTCCATCTGTGGACCATGACTGAAGTGCTGCCCAACCCTGCTCTATAGTGTGACATGAAACTTGCACAGCGCCCAAGGCCTCTGTGGCTCTGACACCACACAGAATTCCTGAGCCTGCAAATGCTCTGTTGATCGCCATCTCGTCTCTACCTCTGCAGCCTGCCCTGTCACAATCCAGGGACGTCTGCCAACTTCAGGTTCATAGCTTCCGGCCCAGTTGCTGATGCTGCATTCCTGCACATGGCTCTGGTTTCTGGAAGCACAGGCCCTGCAAGGTTTCCTACTGGTGAGACAAAATGTCCCTGGGGCCAAGATTTGAAGAATGGTGGGTCTTACTTGATAACAGATCTTAGAGAGCCCTAGACAGGGAAGAGATGCTGCTCTTAGGGCCACTGTCCCAAATTATCACTTGGAGGGACCTTGGAGGGGGGATGATGAGACGAGGAGTCAAAGGGTCCTGTTGAGATGAAAGCCGGACACACCTGCCTTCTTAGGAATGATGTGGCACTCAGCCCCCCTCTAGGAGCTGCTGCTCACTTCACAGGCCCAGGCGGGTTGACTGCCAAGAGGGGAGGATGCTATCAGCTTGCAAGGTCTGAGCTTCAAAGCAAGGGCAGAGCGGCTGATAAGCTAAATGGGGCCTGGGAACTGCTCCAGGTATAGCGTGGGACCCACCCTGCTTTCCTCGGCCTGATCACAGCTGAGGTTTTGGAGCACTGCCCAGCTCAGACCTGATACCCTGGCCAGAGGGTGGGAGAAGACAGACAACCCAGGCCCCCAAATAGGAGCTGTCTGCGTTTTCTCCCAAATGTACAGGGGAGGATCTCCTAACACTGTGGTCCTTTATCTTTTGAGGTTGAGGGGTCCCTTTGAGAATCTGATAAAAGCCAGTACCTTCTGCCCTAAAAAGTTTAGCCTCTAGTGTGCAGCTGAGGTTTTCATTTTAGATCTCTCTGGTTGATACACAGACAGGTTCAGAGGATGGAGAAGACAATTGGAGGGGGGACAAGAAACTGGCAAAAAACCCTACAGGACCCTAAACAAAGGGGAGTGAAACAGGGAGAAGCCCTAAGTAAGGTTAAGCCCTGAGATGAAAGGGAAGATGGGAAGCACTGTCTCTCAGAAATGGCTGATGACATTTAAAAAAGAATGACAGACCCCAGAATGGTGGAGTCAGGTGTTAGCAGAACATTTTCAAGTGGTCTTGACCTGATCACTTGGCTACAAAAGAATCCAGCAAGTGACCAAGAACATAATTCATCAAAAACTTTGGGAGTAACATAAAAGTATCTCCTTTATTTTGGGGTCTTAGTAAATAATTTTAACACACAATGATCAATTCTGTGCATGGTCTTTAAGGTGCTGGATAGCTGTCAGACTTGGCCATTGTGACAGACATTAAGGGTGGCCCCCATAACCCGTGCCTTCCTACCTTAATTTTGCAGGGTAACCTCCTCCCATTGGATGTAAGCAAGACCTTACCTCTAACCAATAGAAATGGCAAAGGTGAAAGAATGTCACTTTCTTGATTAGGTTACATTATGTATGACTCCATTTTGCTAGTGGACTCACTGTAGACACTGACTCTGCTTACTGGACGAAGTAAGTGGCCATGTTGGGAAACCTAATGTGGCAAGAAATTTCCAGAAGCCTCTAGGAGCTGGGAGTGGCTTCTAGGAGCCGAAGGCAAATTCCAACCATCAACCCTCAAAAGGCCAGGATGCTCAGTGACATAACCACAGGAAATGAATTCTGCCAGTAACCTCAGTGAGCATAGAAGTAGATTGTTCCCCAGTCAAGCTTCCAGCTGAACCTTCAGCCCTGGATGACACCGTAAATGCAGAGGACCACTTAGAATAGGCTAATCAGACATAACCATTTTAAACAGGACAGAAAACAATGGTACTGTCCCATTTTAACTGGTATGTATGGTCAGCCTAACCTCACTGGGTTTAATACAAGGTGTCAGTAGGCTGACCATACGTGCCATTTGAAATGGGACAGTACCATTGTTTGCTGTCCCATTTAAAATGGTATGTCTGATCAGCCTAGCTTAGGATCTCTTAGGAGCTGTACTTGGACTCCTGATCCACAGAAACTTGAGATAATTAATGTGTGTTGTTTTAAACCACGATTTTTTTAATACAGCATTCGGTAACTGATACAGCTATAGAACGAGAAAGTAGCTAAAGGGCCTCTGTGCCTGTGTGGCAGTGGTCTGGAGTGTCTGTTCTGGTAGACAAAAGCAGAGAGGTGCCAGGACATGGATAAGTGCTCTCGCTATTGTGTCTCAGGGGTCACTGTTGGCTTTGAGTTAAGCATTTATAAAGTGCTACACATTATGCTGGGGGAGCAATTCCCTCTATGTCTAAACCTTATCCCTGGAAACTGTGAGCCACCATTTAGACTTCAGAGGACTCAGAGTTGCTTTATTCTCAAAAGATCCCAGGATAAAGACAAGCAACGTGCAGTTATTACTGATGGTTGCAAAAGCAGAGCTGGCAGAACCTGTTCAGGTACTTCAGTGATGTCTGAGCTCTCCAGGTGGAGTAATTTGACTCATTTGAAAAGCTTTTATGTAATTTTGGATTATTTGTGTCAAACTGATTTCTGATTACCAAATCTTTCTCAGATTTTGCAGGTTCCCCTTTTTGATGCATGTCTTATTAATTGTTACAAAATGTTAAAATGTGTGTAATACTCAATGGTATATTTCTACCCTTTTATTCAACTCGCATTTATTAGGTGCCAACTGTGATACCAGGGACCATGAGTGTTGATAGATGATGAAAGGCAGCTCAGGTAGTTGAAATGACTTGCTCAGTTAAGTAGGTCACAGGTGACGATGCCCAGGTGGCAATTCATTCTTCTGGCTCCAGAATGCTTTGGGCCCTGGTGTGATATTGCAGGAATATCCCTCACTCCTTTATGTCAAGGCTATCCTTCATCTTTCAAAGGATATCTCTTCTGGCTTTTATTCAATTTGGTCTAATATACAATCATTGAACATCATAGTCTCAGAGGGAAATGCTGGGCTAGATGGGCCCCTTAAGGAACCTCTTAAGCATAAAGAGCAAGGCTTTTGAGAGGCTCTGAGGGTGGTGAATGTGGGTTCATGTCCCTATACCTACCCTGCCTGGCCTTCAAGTGTACATGTAGGGATGGGAGACCCCATCCTTGGACACCCCCAAGCTGTGTTGATCAAGTTTTCCATAACAAATTCCTGAAAGCAAAGACCCTGTGAATGAAAACCAGGAAGCTGCCAGGCCTCACAGGACATGTTTCCTCGGCCCAGCGTAGGGCAGTGTGATATTGTGATATAATAAGAATATATACTGTGGTTTTCACCTCCAGCTCCTGGCCAGAGTTCCCTAAACCCCCTACAATTTCCTAAGTGATGGGAGCCTTTGTCATTGTTAAATTATTTGGTTTTTGTCCCCAGATCCTTAGACATCATCCTAAACTGATGAAAGTGAAAGGAGCATCTTTTATTATTCATAACAAGCCCCACCCCCACCATCCTTAGGGGACTTTCCAAAAGTCATCTCATTAACACAGTGCGTGAGTTTATGTTCATGAGGTGAACTTTAGGAAAGTCCCTCTAAGGATGGGGGCATGGGGCTGACTGGCAGGGAAACCAACCTCACGTTTAAGTGGTTGAAAATTTCAGCCTCCTCCAACCCCTTCCCCAACGCTCAGGGAGGACAGGGACTGGAGGCTTAGCTAATCACAAGTGGCCAGGGATTTAATCACTTACGCCTACATAATGAAGCCTCCATGAAAACCCTAGCCAAAGGGATGTGGAGGGCCTCTGGGCTGGTGAACTCAGAGGTGCTGGGAAGGTGGCACACCAGGGAGGGTACAGAACCTCTGCACCCTTCCCCCAAATTTGCCCCATGCATCTCCTCCATTTGGCTGGTCCTGAGTCGTGCCCTTTATAATAAACTGGTGGTAGTAAGTAAAGCTCTTCCCTGAGTTTTGTGAGCCATTCCAGCAAATTACTAAAACTAAGGACCAGATTATAAAAATCCCTGACTTATAGCCAGTTGATCAGAAGGGCAGGAACCTGGTCTGGACTTGCAATTGGCATCTGAAGTGGGGAGCAGTCTTGTGTGACTGAGCCCCAAATCCATGGAGTCTGCACTAACCCTGGGTAGTTAGTGTCAGAATTGACATAAATAGTAGGACATCCAGTTAGTGTCCTCAGAGAACAGTAAAACTACGCAGTGTGGAAAACCCACATATCGGGTGTCAGAGTGTTGGGAGTAGAGGAAACAATGGGGCTCAGCCATGGGGAAGTCTGGCCATGATAGTGACAGGGACTGTGGAAGGCTGTTTGGGGCTGAGCCCTCAGGGTTTGCTCTCCCTACTCTGCTTGTTCCCTGAGCTCCTACAAATCCTTCTGAGTCTCCTCCCCTCCATCTGCTCAGGTTCCGCCTCCTGCATGGCTCCTGGCTCCTCCATGTTCATCCTCTGTGTCTCCCAACTCTGATTCCTTCTCAGTGTTCTCTTTCCTCTGCTGGCAAGAACCTTATCTTCTGAATTGCTCTCCTTAAACCATTATGTTTATCAGCTATCTTCCTCTCCCCTCCAGGATGGCCTCTGAGGAGCCTGCGAGCAGGTTCCATATCCTGGAGGCAGAACTGAATGACTTCATCTGGGCACTCTCTCCATTTCTTGAATGTCCTCTGGGCTTTTCAACGCTCCCCTCTCCTAGTCCCATCACCTGCCCCACTTTCCACCTCAGGGCTAGTCCCAGTCCAGGCACCCTAGACTGAGGGATGGGTACTCTTAACACCCACATTTACCTTTACATGGGATTCCTGTGAACCATGCTGGCAGCTATGAGAGGGGTGCAGCTTCCTCCATCTTTCTTTTTTATTTTTCTTTATCTTTTTTTCATATATAAAAATATTTTATCATTAGACTTATTGGGATGACATTGGTTATCAAGAGTTACATAGGTTCCAGGTGTACAATTCTACAGTGCATCATCTGTGTGTTGCATTATATGTTCACCACCCAGTATGAGTTCTCTTTCCATCACCATATGTTTGGCTCCCACTCCCTTCTCTCTTGCCCCCTCCCTCTTCTACCACCCCCTACCCCCTTACCCCCAAATAACCCTTAAACTGTTGATTATGTCCATGAGTTTGTTTGTTTGTTTGTTTTTTCTTTGTTGCTTTCAGTTTTATATTCTACATACGAGTGAAGTTCTTGGTTTTTTTCTGGTTCTTGGTTTTTTTCTGCCTGGCTTATTTTGCTTAGCATGATAATCTCGAGGTCCATCCATTTTGTTGCCAATGGCAATAGTTCATCTTTTCTTATAGCTGAGTAATATTCCATTGTGTATATGTACCACAGCTTCTTTATCCACTCAACCATCGAAGGGCACTTTGGTTGTTTCCATGACTTGGCCACTGTGAACAGTGCTGTGATGAACATAGGGGTACATAAGTCTTTGCAGATGAAGGTTTTCAAATTTTTTAGGTAGATACCCAGAAGGGGGATTGCTGGGTCATATGGTAACTCCATTCCCAATTTTTCCGAGGAATCTCCACACTGTTTTTCTTAGTGGTTGTACCAGTTTGCACTCCCACCAGCAGTGTGTGAGAGTTCCTTTTTCTCCAGGTCCTCTCTAGCACTTGTTATTCCTTGTCTTGTTGAGAATAGCCATTCTAACAGGTGTGAGGTGGTATCTCATTGTGGTTTTGATTTGCATTTCCCTGATAGCTAATGAGGATGAACATTTTTTCATACATCTATTGGTCATTTGTATGTCTTCCTGGGTGAAGTGTCTGTTCAGATCCTCTGCCCACTTTTTAATTGGATTGCTTGTTCTTTTGTTGTTGAGTCATACTGTTCTTTTTATATATTGGATATTAGCCCCTTATCAGAGGCATTTTTTGCAAATATTTTCTCCCATTCAGTTGGTTGTCTCTTTGCTTTGTTGATGGTTTCCTTTGCTGTGCAGAAGCTTTTTAATTTGATATAGTCCCATTCATTTCATATGCCTATTGGTCAATTGTATTTCTTTGTGGGAGAAGTGTTTGTTTAGATCCCTTTTTGGAGGGGCATGTAGGGTAGTTCCCTGGCTGGGAATCGAACCCAAGATGTGGCATTGAGAGCACTGAAGCCTAGCCACTACACCACCGGGGAACCCCCTTCTCTGCCCATTTTTTAATTGGGTTGTTTGTCTTTTTGTTAATTCATATTAGTTCTTCATATATTTTAGATATTAGATCCTTATCAGATGCATTGTTTGCAACTATTTTCTCCCATTCAATTGGCTGTCTTCTTAATTTGTTGATGGTTTCTGTTGCTGTGCAGAAGCTTTTTAGTTTGATATAGTCCTGTTCCTTTATCTTTGCTTTTACTTCCCTTGCCTTTGAGGTCAGGTTCACGAAGTCTTCCTTGAGCCCTAGATCTATAAGTTTAGTACCAGTGTTTTCTTCTATACAGTTTATTGTTTCAGGTCTATATGGAGGTCTTTAATCCAGTTTGAGTTAATTTTAGCATATGGTGAGAGTTCACAGCTCAGATTCATTCTTTTGCATATGTTTTTCCAGTTTTCCCAGCACCATCTACTGAACAGGCTGTCTTTTCTCCATTGCATATTTTTGGCTCCTTTATCAAAAATTCTGTCCATAAACTTATGGATTTATTTCTGGGTTTTCGGTTCTGTTCCATTGGTCTATGTTTCTGTTTTTCTGCCAATACAAAGCTATTTTGACGATTGATGCTTTGTAGTATAAATTTAAATTGGGGAGTGTGATACCGCCAGCCTTATTCTTTTTATGTTGTATTGCCTTGGCAATTCAAGGTCTTTTGTGATTCCATACAAATCTGATGTTGTTTTTTTTTTCATCTATTTTATGAAAGTATGATTGTGGGATTTTGATGGGAATTGCATTAAACTGTAAATTGCTTTGTGTAATATGGCCATTTTAACAATGTTAAGTCTTCCTATCCATGATCACAGAATATCTTTCCATTGCTTTGTGTCCTCTTCAATTTCTTTCAAAAGTGTCCTATAGTTTTCTGTGTATAAGTCCGTCACATTCTTTTAGTTAAGACCCAGGTATTTCATTCTTTTTTTTTTTTTACAATAGCAAAAGATATTGACTTTCTCATTTCTTTTTCTGAAGACTTGTTGTTTGTATATAGAAATGGTGTTGATTTTTGTACATTGATTTTGTATCCTGTGACTTACTGTATTTGTTTATTGTTTCTAATAGTTTCTGGTGGGGTCTTTGGAATTTTCTATATACAGGATCATGTCATCTGCAAGTAGTGGCAGTTTCACTTCTTGTCTCCAGGTCTGGAAACCTTTTATTCCTTTCTTTTGTCTGATTGCTCTGGCTAGAACTTCCAGTACTATATTGAGTAGCAGTGGTGACAGGGGGCATCCCTGTCTTGTTCCTGATTTTAGGGGAATGGGCTTCAGCTCTTCCCCACTCAGTATGATATTAGCTGAGGGTTTGTCATATATGACCTTTATTATGTTGAGGTACTTTCCTTCTATACCCATTTTATTCAGTGTTTTGATCATAAATGGGTATTGTATCTTGTCAAATGCTTTTTCTGCATCAATTGATATGGTCATATGGTCTTTATCTTTTATTTTGTTTATGTTGTGTATCACATTGGTTGATTTTTGTATGTGCTACCATAGTTGTGCTCCTGGGATGAATCCCACTTGATCATGATGTATGATCTTTTTGATGCATTGTTTTATTGTATTTGCTAATATTTTGTTTAGAATTTTTGCATCTGTGTTCATCAGAGATATTGACCTATAGTTTTCTTTTTGTGTGTGTGTGTTGTATTTACCAGGCTTTGGTATTAGGGTAATGTTGGCCTCATAGAATGAGTTAGGAAGTATTGTCTCATCTTCAGTTTTTTGGAAGAGTTTGAGGAGGATAGGCATTAATTCTGCTTTGAATGCTTGGTAAAATTCATTGGTGAAACCATGTGTCCAGGGCTTTTGCCTCTAGGGAGGTTGTGGATAGTCATTTCAATGTCTTTACTATTGATTGGTCTATTTAGATTATCCAGCTCTTTTTGGTTTAGTCTAGGTCAGCTATAGGTTTCTAGGAACTTGTCCATTTCTTTTAGGTTGTTAAATTTAGTGGCATAAAGCCCTTCATAATATTTTTATATAATCCTTCATATTTCTGTGGTATCAGTGGTAATACCTCCACTTTCATTTCTAATTTTGGATATTTGTGTCCTTTCCTTTCACCCTTTGGTTAGTCTAGCCAAGGGTTTGTCAATTTTGTTGACTTTCTCAAAGAACCAGCTCTTTGTAGCATTAATTTTTCCTATTGCCTTTCTGTTCTCCATTTCATTTAGCTCTGCTTTAATTTTTATTATTTCTTTCCTTCTGCTGACTTTGGGTGTTTTCTGTTCTCCTTTTTCTAGTTCTTTAAAATGGGCTGTTAGGATATTCACTTGTGATTTTTCTTGTTTCTTAAGATAGGCCTGTAATGATATAAATTTCCCTCTTATTACTGCTTTCGCTGTGTCCCAATAATTTCGATAATGTTGTATTTTCATTGTCATGAGTTTCTATGTATTTTTTAATCTTTCCTTTTATTTATTCTTTGATCCAGTCATTTTTAAATAAGACATTGTTTAATCTCCATGTATATGTAGTTTTTTCTGCTTTCCTTTTCCAGTTGATCTCCAATTTCAGAGCTTTGTGGTCTGAAAATACACTTGGTATTATTTCAATTTTAAATTTTCTAAGGCTAGTTTTGTATCCCAGCACATGGTTTATCTTTGAGAATGTTCCATGTGCACTAGAAAAGAAGGTATACTCTTTTTTTGCTGGATGAAGTGTCCTGTAAATGTCAATTATGTCCAATTGCTGTAATGTGTCATTTAGAGCTGATGTTTCTTTATTTGTTTTCTGTTTGGATGATCTGTCCGTGGCTGTTAAGGGGATGTTTAGGTCTCCTACAATGATAGTGCTTTTGTCCATTTCTCCTTTCAGATCTGTTAGTAGTTGCTTTATATATATTGGTGCTTCCCGATTGGGAACATATATATTAATTAGTGTCAAGTCTTCTTGTTGTTGTATTGTGCCTTTTATCACTATGTAATGTCCATCTTTGTCTCTTGTTATCTTTTTAACCTGAAGTTTGTTTCATCAGTTATCAGTATGGCAACTCCTGCTTTTCTCTGTTTACCATTTGCTTGGAGTATTGTTTTCTATCCTTTCACTCTGAGTCTGTGTTTGTCCTTATGGTTGAGGTGTGTCTCTTGGAGACAGCATATGGATGGGTTTCATTTTTTAATCCAGTCTGCTACTCTGTGTCTTTTTATTGGTGAGTTCAGTCCATTAACATTTAGAGTGATGATTGATATAGGAGGATTTCCTATGACAATTACTTCCTTTTTTAAATTTTTGTTTCTTTTTGTTGTCCCAACTCTATTCCACTTATTCTTGTTGTTTTGTTTGAGGTCAAAGCGCCTCCTTCAGTATTTCTTGATGTGCCAGTCTTGTGCTGGCAAATTCCCTCAGCTTCTGCGTGTTTGAGAAGGTCTTTATTCCTTCTTCATATCTGAAGGATAATTTTTCTGGATAACTTATTGTTGGCTGGAAGTTTCTTTTAATACTTTGAATATTTGATTCCACTCCCTCCTGGCTTTTAGAGATTCTGCTGAAAAGTCTGATACCAGCCTGATGGATTTACCTCTAATTGTTATACTTCTTTTTTCCCTAGCTGCCTTGAGAATTGTCTCTTTGTCTTCGGTTTTGACATCTTTAGTACTGTGTATCTTGGAGATCTGCTAGGGTCCAGGTATCTAGGGGACCTATTTTCTTCTTGAATTTGGGATTCCAGATCTTCCCATAGGTTTGGAAATTTCTCATCTACTATTTGTTTGAGTATGCTTTCTTTAGAGTGCTCTGCTCCTTCTTCCAATATTATTATTCTGATGTTGTTTTGTCTCATAGTGTCAGATATTTCTGGCAGAATTCAAATGTTTTTGGTTCTTTATTCCCTATCTGCCTCTTTCTGAGATGTTTCCATGTTCTGATCTTCAATATCACTAATTCTTTCCTCTATCTTGTTGGCCCTGTTTTCTATGGTAGTTATTTCATTTCTCACTTCTTTTATTGTATTATTTATCTCTCAAATTTCCATCTTGTTCTTCCTTATAATTTGAATTTCTCTGTTAAACTGTTTCTTTTGTTCACAGATTTCCTTTCTGACATCATTCATCTCAGCTGTGGTGTTTTGCCAGTATGTTATCATTTCTCTGAGATCCTTCAGAACTGCTAGTTTATCTTCTCTGTTAGTTCATAAATTTCTAGATCTGTAAGATCCTTTTCTGGAGATTTTTCATCTTCTGAGCAGCTTTACAAAAAAAAAAAAATCCTAAGGTACTCATATTGTCTGTTGTCTTCTTCTTCTGCATGAGGGCTTTATTTTCAGCGGAGTCCAAGAGATCATTTTATTTCTCTGATTAGTTTTTGTGGTGTCTTGCTCTAGAGCAAACACCAGGTGGCACTGGGGGGCAAGCTTTGGGAGAGAGGGGAGGTGTTTAAACCGTATATCCGGTCTCCACCAGCATTTGGAGGTGGGGCTTGGGGTTGGCGGTTTCTCCACCTCCTGCAATTCCTTGGGGAAGCTGCAGGAGAAGCGGGAGGCCAACAAAAAGCAAGGTGAGGTCACTCTGCTTCCTGCATTTAGTTGGGGAAGCTGGGGGAGACAGGGGAGGCCAATGGGATGCAGGCTGAGTCCCGTTCATGTTGGTGCTGGCTAATTTTGTCAAATCCTCCTTAGTCTCTTCTCCAGCATTTTACCCAGTGTTTTGTTTCCACAGCAACTGCTCCAGGAAACATTTGCAGGCACAGGCCCTGAGCATAGTGCAAGTCCCGAGCATGGTGCAAGCCCCGAGCCAAGGGGTGCTGCACGAGGGAGCTGTGCACGCGCGGGCTGCCAGCCAAGGGGGGAGTCACGCAAGGAGGCTGTGCACGCGCAGGCTCTGCCAGCCGAGAGGGGAGCCGCACGGGGCCGCGGGGGGTGGGGGTGCTATGCGCGCGCGCGCACTGCTAGTGGAGAAGGAAGCGGCACCAGGTGGCTGTGCACGCGTGGGCTGCCAGCCGAGGGGGGAGACGTGCGAGAGGGCTGTGCATGTGCGCGCTCTGCGAGCGACAAGGGCACCGCGAGGGCGCTCCACATGCACTCCAGGAGCTGAGTGGGTGCTGTGCTAGGGCACCACGCGCCCGCGTGTCTTGAGCTGCAAGGGCGCCGGCAGCGAGATGCTGTATCTGGGGCCGTAATCCTGTCTAGGGCAGATCAGTGCCTCACTCAGCTTCCTTGCTACTCAAAACCTGCGAGCTTGGCTCCCAGACTTTTGTCTCCAACAAGCTATTTTTAGGTCCAGTTCCCTCTCCGTCTCCCCGCGTTCCCGCTGTTCTGGCTTCCACTCTACTTGGCTTCACCCCTGCCCTATATTGTGCTGCTCCCTGATTTCTTTCTAGTTCTTTTAGTTAGCCACGGTGGTGTCAGGTCACAATCTTATCTCTGCTCCCCCCCCCCCCCCCCCCCCCCCCCCCCCCCCCCCCCCCCCCCCCCCCCCCCCCCCCGCCCCATTCTCTCCCGCTCACTCCCCTTTCTCTAACCTTTGGGCCTTTTATTGTGATGCATGGATTACTCAGTTGTCTCAGTGCCATTTAGGGTTTCCCATGTTGGATCCTGCTGTTTAAGTATTTTCCGGGAGAGGTTTTAGGGACCTCCTCTCTGGTCGCCATCTTGCCAATCTCTCCTACGCCTTTCTTAAAGAATCCTGGTGCCTTGCTTTCTGCAGCAATAAGTACAAGTTAGCCTTTCCCAACAGCAGAAGTGGATAGAGTGTCAGCATGTGGCCAAAAATGAAAGCTTTTGGTGAGCTTGTAACAGGATAGGCTTGTTCCCAGGGAGCTGCACAGATAAGAGCATGGCAACAACAACCTGTTGCTGAGGTCAGGCAGCAAGAAATGCATCCAGTCTCTGTTGCACTGGCCTCCTGAGCTCTGAGTGTGTGCTTTTCATCCTGGCTGTATCAGGTTCCTTGATAGGCAAAAGTGAAATGACCCATTTAGATTCTGGGAGGCTGGTGAGTGTCAGGACTGAAAGAACTAACATGTGCCTCTATTTCATTTCTATTCCATTTCTTTCTCAAAGAAATCCTCTCAAATATGATTTTACACAGTTTTCACATAACATGCTTGTTTTCCTGGCACCTAGTTCGGTAATGAATACATGTGTTTCGGGTGTACTGAGCACACTCAGCCATCAGAGAGCTCCTGGTCCAAAGAGAGGCAGATGTGCACACAATGACAGCACTGTGTCTTTGGGAAGCAGGGCCTGTGGGAGTCAGAGTCCCTTGAGCATCGGATGCTTAAATGGAATTAGATGAGTAAGAGCTGTACTTGGGGAACGTCCCTGTGAGGAAAATGGAGGCTCCCACTTGGTGATCTGCAGGAGCTCCCCAAAAGTTTGAGAATCACTACTTTACAGGGCAAGTGCTCTTTGCCTGAGAAAACAAAAGCCCAGGCATAGTTGTGGTTCTCTGACACTGTTTCTCCTTGTATAGCTCCACCATCATATTAATTATATAATTTAATCCAAGTGCCTTCGATGCCACATAGAAAACTGGGGGAGGGGATAAGGGAGAATTGTCTGTTTTATGTAACAGGCATTTTAGCAGGAGCTCATGACCACACATAACACAATCTTCTATAGCCACACACATCCCTTTACATCTTGGCAAAATTGAAGACAATCATTAATTTGACCCCAAGATACAGCCTTTCTATATTATAAAAATAAGAAGCAAAGCACATAAACCTAAAATCACGTTACTAATCAATTTTTACACTCTTTAGAGATTGTCTAGGTACCCAATGATTATTCATTAACTAACTCAACAATACCAGTCCAAGGTTTTAGATTACCTTAAAATCTTGGAAGTTACCTTCCATCTACAAAAATATAATTACCATTGAAAGAAAAAGTTTATTAGAATGACTGACTTTAGTTGAACAAAAATACATATTTAATAATCCTAAATGTTATGTAACATTAAGTATTAGCTTATTTGATTAGTAAGCCTGTCTACACCTGGGAAAGATAAAGTCAGTAAAATGAAATATATGCTTGTATTATACACTGATAAATAAGAGAAGCAACTTTTTTTAAAAATCAAAAGGATTAAACTAGGCTCATTTGCCTAAGATTAATTTTAATTATACAATTTGGTTAGTAAAATGTTTCCAAATTGGTATTAGATCTTCAGTTTCCTTATTTTCTGGGATTGTAGGAATATTCCGTTTATATTAGCACTTATTTATCTCTAAAGCCAATGAGAAGAGAGATCTATTACTTTAAGGAACATTATAATCTAATGTATTAATGCCCTGTAGAGACAAACATTTCACACTCATGCAACAACATACATCCAGAGGGATTTATAGCTTTTTTGTTTCCATAATTTCAGCTATAGTTCAAAAACAATAGCTAAAACACTTGAGTCATAAGTTAACCTTGTACATACTAGCTACATAACCTTGTAGATATTAAGCTGTTCTTCCCAATGGTCACAGAATTATTAAATGATTTGATCTAAAAAGAGATAAAAAACGAAAGAAGATGAAAAAACGGATTCTCGGTTGTCTTTCACTCAACAGAGAATCGATTTTAAAACCCATAAAACCAAATTCCCTCATTGCTGCTACCCTGGGGAAATTGCTTACAGGCCATGTGGGAATAAAAGCAAAACACACAATCTGTAGAGAGAAGAAAAATAAAACTAGAGAAACGGGGAATTGGCAAAGTTAAAAGTTCTGTTGCTGCTTGGAGATATGCCTGGGCTATGTCAGGAGCAAGGCCCCCTTCCCTGGCACCACAGTCACCTTGCTTTGTCACATGGATCCATTGGACATCTCAGTGGATAGCCTCCAACACTATTTAAAAAATTTTTTTGAAAAAGATTAAGTCATGACTCTCATACAAATATAAAATAAACAAAGGTTGTATTTAGCTCATTAATGAATGAGGGAATCAGTAAGATGTTACAGTTAACTAAAAAAATTTTACACACACACACACACACACACACACACACGCAATGAAGAATGCCAGAATGAATCTGTTGATAGATGTAAAACTGTCTTCATGGTGAAGGGGATAAATTGTACCTCCACCAAATAAAATCTATTTGCATTTCTCTTGACAAGAATCATTTGCATTACTTTCAGAGTTGTGAAATAACTCAAAAATAATGAAAGGTACAGTTAACCCAGAAGAGTATGCTAATGTGCTAATGTAAAATAAAGAACATTGTCTATTAGTGAGCAAAGGAGTCTTTTTAGGAAATTGTTTATTGTCTTTACTGAACAGAAATGTTGAAAACAGTTTTCACACAATTATATATAAACTACCACCTGACCAATATTTAATATTATTAACAAGGACGGCTTTTGAATCTTTTTATTAAAACAGATTCTTAAAAATCATTCATTTCTCGTCTTTATACAGATCCCATCTGTTTCAAGTCTGAGTATGTCAGCGCAGCAGTTCATTTCCAGAATTTAGTAAACATTGCAAAATTAGTTTCAAAGCATATGGCAGATAGCTAGCAATTCTTTTTCCCCCAAATAATTCTCTAACTTAAGGGGAAAACTAGGAATTTTCAAACTGTTGTGATACACAAGGGCTGACTGGAAAGTGTCCAGCCATATAATATGAAAAATAGAGGCATTTATGGGTGAGATTTTTCCAGACAGGCCTTGTATACGTTTTGCCTATTTCACTGAACAGAAATCCCTAATTCAGCTACTATATATTCCTCAGCAAGAGAACCATACAATGTTACTTTAATATGAATGCACTGAACAATTTTAAGGAAAGGTTTTTTTTTTTTTTTTTTTTTTAATGAAGGTATTTTGACACTAGGTTGTTTAAAGGACAAAGGAATGGAAATATGGGCCAATCTCTCACTGCAACCTTACCGAGGAAGTGCGGAAATGTGCTGCTGCCTCCACTTCTAAGGAGCACACCTGCACAAGAGGTAAAGCTGCGAGGCGAGGAGCGGGTGCTCATGGGAATGTTCAGTTCCTAAGCATAGTTGTGGGTTCGTGGCAGTTTATTATGCTTCATAATGTACATGTTTACAGATATTTTTTCAAAGGTACCCAATGTTACTTTTTCAAAGAACATTTCAGTGTGGGTGTATTTCTAAAACCTCAGCTTTGAGGGGTGGCGAAGAAGCAACCTTGCAGAGCCAGGCTCACACCGTTTCTGCAGGAGAGGTAATGGAGACAATCAGAAAAAGAATGAAAGCAACATTTAACGTGGCATTTGGCATTGGCGTCTCCTTTTTCGTTCTTTGGGTCATGATTCACAGCAGATCTAACCAAGGGGCCTGGGAATGAGACGAACACTGTCTGCAGGCTTTAGTAGAACTGGGAAGTGAGAGAAGCATAGAAATAGGGACCCAATAAAAGTGACCCCTTACTGGATGAGTGCTTGAAACAGCAACTGCCCCTTCAGGATTATGCTGGGCACACAGGCTTCCTTCCTTTTTCAAGTTTTCACTAACATTCCAAGCATGTATTCCTTAGAGATTCAACACACTACTTCATGACTTCGTGAAGAAATTGGTAAGCATTTACTCTGCTTATCCTGCTATTACTGGTTTATTCCTTTCAGATAATAAAAGTTTCAAAATAGAAAAATTCAAGAGGGTTATTTTATCTTACTTGGAGTAGAACATAAACCATGAACATCAATGCTTTATTTTTTTATTGGAACACCAATACTTTAAACCTGAGTAATAATGAAATAATGATTGGTCCACTTCCAAAGCAGCTGTTCTGTCTTCCTAGTAATCAGTCTCCCAGTTTTAAACACATTTTAAGAAATATGCAATATTTATTCTATGCACCTCTTTTCATAAAACATTTGAGTCAATATAATAGCACTGCTTTGTTTAAAATGAATTCTTTAGAGTCATTCAATACATTTTTATTATGGTAAAAAAAAAAAAATTTGCCCCTTTAAGAACTTAACAGTTATTTGTATATAAAAACTCTGTTCTTCAAAAATCCCAGAAAGTGACTTCAGTTCTTTCAGCCAATAAAAGCTTACCATATTTGCAGTGTAGTTCTTTGCAGCGATGTTCTTTGCAGCATTGTTTGTAATAGTGAAAGACTGGAAAAAGTCTAAGTGTCCCTCATTAGGATATCAGCTAAATATATTTTTGCACATCCATACAATGAAAAGTTATGCAGTTTCTAAAATAAATGAGGTAGATCCAAATGATCTCGTACCAAAAACTCCTGTAGGTTGTTAAATGAAAAAAGCATGGTATACACATGCATGCTATACGTGAAGGCTGCCCGGAAAAAATCCAGCCATAAATGCCTCTATTTTTCATATTACATGGCTGGGTACTTTCTGGATGGCCCTTGTATGTGTGACTATTTATCTGTAACTGAATGTGCAAAATATGCAACCAGTCATGATCGCCTGTAAAGAGAGCAACTGGGTGTATTTACCCATTCATGCTGCTTGAATTTTACCATGAGCATAAGTTTTTCCTAATGTTTTTTAAATTGAGGTATAATTGACATAACATTATATTAGTTACAGAGGCACAATGTAGTAATTCAATATTTGTATATCACTACAGTAAGTCTAGTTAACTGAAATTTTTTTAAATTAAAAACTTAAAAAAACAAAACAAAACGTAGTAGATCGACACCTAAAATGGAACCTCAACTATATGGTCACTAGCTAATATTGGAAAGCACTATACAGTATATATGGTTTTCTTTTTTGAAGATTGCTGGTTTCACGTTGACACATAATCCCACATACAGAAGTATTGGTAGATGACCACTATGTCGTGAACAGATTATTCTAGAAATAATTAAAGCTCTTTCTCTTCCTATTCCAGCCTCTTACATTTTGCATTTGGAAGGTGCTAGTATAATCAAGACACAGGGCAAGCCTCCCACTGGCCACCCCCGATTCAATCCACGCCCTTAGAGGCCTTTCCCAACTCTTTGTGGTAGCCCCACTCCCAAAAGTTACCACTTCATTAATGAGAAATTAAAATTTTACCTAATATTTTATGGAACAAAGGAAATGAGTCAATTAGGGTCATGTGATTTAACCCCCATTGGACAATCTGTTCTTTCACCAAAGCTCTCTGTAAGCAGCTTACATCTCATCTCCCCTCCTCCGCAGGTTTACACTTCCTGACCTTTTGCTGTCATCCTTAGCAACTCCTCTGTCCGCTTTATCTGTTAGCCTGTCCAGCAAGGTAGAAGGCAAGGAGTTAGCCCAACCCCAGCCAACTATTGCAGAATTAACCCCTTCATCTCTTCAGCTCTTTAATGGCAGCCTGAGCAAGGCAGGGGCTGCCCTTGGACTCCAGTGGATATAAAAGCAATCATATTTAGCTATCTATGCTAAGACTCACATTTTCTTCCACACTTTAAAATCAGGCTGTATCTTATAATTACTGTGGGCCAGCTGGTGATCAGAGTAGTGTTGGCATCACCCACACAGGTGCCATCAAATACACAGCACTGAAACCTAAAGGATAGATGTTAGCTTTTTATCCCCCAGGAACCAGAATTATAGGCTTGGGGTGAATCTTATATATTTAGCCATGTTGCTGAAGCAGGTGTCAAAAGTAGGCTCATTTGATCTAACTGTAAAGCTGGTTTATAGTACCAGTGATTTTTTAGATTTTATGAATTAAGAAAAGCTCTATCATCAACACTCTTACTGGCACAGAGAGTAACACTGGGTAGAAAAAAGAGACATCAACAACAGAGTCAAGAATTGACTCATTAAATTCAGATCTGAAGTTTTAGGTATTATTCTAAACAAGCATTTGACTATTTTTATATATAGACAGGTCATAAAATCTATGTCTAGAAAGTCTAAAGAAGTCCTATAGGATATAAAATAAAAATTCTAAGTAATGTGAAAGCACTAACTGTTCAATTTAAAAGTTTTTTTTCTTAGAGGAACATAAAAATAATGGTGAGTCTTACAAATAATGGCATATTCTAATTAGATATTTTTAAATTCTGTTTTTAATCATACATTTTCTGGGTGCCTTGAAAACGAAAAAAATGGGAAATCACATCCTTGGAGGAAGGGGGGACTTACTCTGGTTAATTCTTGTATACTTCAACTTATCTTTAAAAATCTCTCAGTAATCTATACATTTTAGATTCCTGAAGTTATGTGACAATTATGCTTAAAGAAAGAACTGGGAAAACAAAACTTTTAAATTGTTTTCTTGTTAACAAATCAAGGAAGAAAAAAGCCTTTTTTTTCCCTTAAGGATGCCAAACAAACATATCAATACAGAATGTATCACATATTCCCTAAATAAGGCAGAATTTTCTTCCAAAATTATCTTTTAGAGAGGCTCACCTTATAGATGAGATATCACAGTGTTGTTTATAATACTCTAAGCACTGTCAATAACTTGAACAGAATGCTGTTTGTAGAAGCATATTAGCCTCAGACAACCAGCTAAGACCAGGTGCTGGTAGAGCAGAATGTAAAGGAGACAATTTAACAGATTTTCTAATGTGCCCTGAGATCATTAACCTACAATTTCAAGTGTTAGGTATCAAGAAACCAACACTGAAGTGATGGTGTGGCACTCACATGATGGGTTGGTTTTGAATGCCTTGGTATTATGCTCAGGGCTATTTGTGGTTTGGGATAAAATTCCCACTGATAGTATCACACATGGATTAAAAAAATACTGCATCTCAATTTGGAAGAATAGATTATTTCCTTTTGATTTGTTAGACTACAAAAACCAATGTCAAAAGAAGGGATTAAGAAGTACAAATTGGTAGTTACAAAATAGTCACAGAGATGTAAAGTACAGCATAGGGAATATAGTCAATAAGATCATAATTAAGTATGTATAGTGCCAGGTGGATACTATTATAGACTAATTGGGAGGTCACTTCATAAATTATATAAATGTCTAACCACTATGTTGTATACATGAAGCTAATAAAATAATATTGAATGTCAACTGAAATTTTAAAAATACTTCACAAAATAAAAAGTGAATTTAAACTTTGAATGACATTCATGAAACATGAATGTAAGAGGGGAAAAGCTCATTTTTTTTTTTGGTTAATAGATTAACAAATTGGAAACACATAATTAATATTACAGGTATCTATTTTACCATCTCATTTACAACCCTAAATGTTGTATATTTAAGTTGGGCAGAGAGGTTTTAGAGTGATCTTTACATTGGAAGATAAGGCATTACCTGTTCAACTCAGTCCTCTTATAGCCCAGTATACATGATATTAAAACCATAAAAACTGACATAATTCTATTTTCAAAAATGCAAGTACCCTAATATTCAAAATAGGATTAATTTCTTATGAGTGCTTTATGGAAGCAATGCACTGATTTAGAGATAGTTACCGTTAGATTAGTCTGAAATCTATTTTTTTCATATTCAAATCTTTTTTCTTAATTTAGGTAAAATTGGTATATAACATAGAAGTTTCAGGTGTATAACATTGTGATTTGATATCTGTATACATTACAAAGTGATCAGTACCATAAGTCTAGTTACTATCCATTGCATCCACTGCCCAACCCTTTTCCCTGTATCTATGATTTGTTCATTTGTTCTGTTTTTCAGATTCCACATATAAGTGACATCATGATATTTGTCTTTCTCCATCTGACTTATTCCACTTAGTACAAGGTCCATCTATGTTGGGGCAAATAGCAAGATTTCACTCTTTTTCATGGCTGAGTAATATTCCTATATATGTATATATATATATATATATATATATATATATATATGTGTGTGTGTGTGTGTGTGTGTGTGTAAAAATCTTCTTTATCCATTCATCTATCAAAGGACACTTAGGTTGTTTCCATATCTTGGTGATTGTTAACTAATGCTGCAATAAACATAGGGTTGCATATATCTTTTCAAATTAGTGTTTTCATAATCTTTGGAGAAATACCAAATTAGAATCTTTTTTTTCTCCCCTTCTACCCCTGCAAATTAGAATCTTAAGATTCTCCAGCAACAAATATAGTATATATTCCTAAAACCTTTGTAAAAATCAAACTTTTAAATAAATGTAAACCATATCTTGGTAAATAAATATGTACCAAGAGAATGGGGTATAAGTGGTAGAGCAGAATTTCCTCATAAATTAACTCAACTCTTTCTCAATAGGAATTTCAGTATATAAAATTAACAGGCAAATTAAGTGTTTGTACCCTTTGACCTAGCAATCATACTTCTGGGTTTCTAAATAAAGCAATTAAATAGTGGATTGATTACATAATTATGATCATCTATTCAATGGATTATTCTGCGCCTATTTTTTAAATGGTAAATATTAAAACTACATTTAAGGTACTTATAACACATCTGAGAAGAATGGATGAGAATATGAAAAAACAACTATAAAGTTAGGTGGCAAGAATTGCAAATGATTCTTTTCCAAAACTTTTCAATTTTGTCTTAGCACTACTTTTATAGTTTTTAAAAAAAGGTTTCACTATCTGCTACTATGTTGTATAAGCATAGGGGAAATACAGATATATGCCACACGGTTAAAATCAGTTTTGATTAGATTTAGAGGAAAAGATTTTTTTATTATATAACTTTTCCTTGTTTAAATTCTTAATAGAAACATTTTTAAATGAAAAAATTTTCCTTTTTTTTTAAACATTCATGCCCTTACCATGAAACAGTAAGTTATCAATCTGGCCTAAGTGAATTCAAAACAACTACTAGCATCCACCCACTTCTACAGTAAGTGTCTGAAGCAGGGCAATAATATTTGTTGCCCAAGGTCTATTTCTTTATTTTAAACACTACACCTTGCTGGCAGCCATTAGGCTGTGCTGTTGGTGGAATGAATGACACAAAGGCACACCATGGCAATGCCACACAGAAAACACATCAGCATAACTAATAACCACATTTGTGGTCTGTGGAAATCTTCAAGGTGAAGAACATCAGAGTAAAGTCAACCTTTGTATTCTTACTTTTCTAATTTAACATGTAAAAAATACTTCTTGCAGTTAAACGCACTTTCCCTTTCTTCAGATCATTTCTAAATTAAACATAAAAATGCTTTCTCCCAACAGAAGGGAAGCCTTTTTATAGTAGAACATTGAGTCATTTCCTGGAACCCCAAGATGTGTATGTACCCCAAGATAGAAAGTGTTTAGACAGAAAGAGTAACTCTAATTTTAGTCTTGATTAGAATGCAAAGATGTCAGTAAGAGTCATCCATATAATTCAAAGCATTCATTGTTATTTTATGCTTGAGGTTATCCTGGAGATGCATTTACAGATTTATAAAATCTATAGCCATTTTAGAACAAATCCCTCCAAAGGGACCCAAGTTCAAGGTCACCCAAAGAACCTGGTGGAAACTCTGGGAAATCAGGGTCTAAAGAAAAGGGTCATTCAAGTCAGTTCCTTCTTCCTGTCTCATGGAAGAAAAACATTAATTTCTGTTCCTTTCATATGATTAAGAATAAATTAAGAGAGCTTAAGAATTGCTTTTTCAAACTGTGAACAATAAGAAATAAATGGGCTTCAAAACCCTATTATCTACACAAATATTCATACCAGTATTATTCATAACTAAAAAGTGCAAACAATCTAAATGTTCTTCAACTGATGAATTGACAAACAAAATGTCCTATGTTTACTCAATGGAATACTATTTAGTGATGAAATCAAATACAATGAAAATAAATGAAATACTGACACATGCTATAACATGAATCTTGAAAACCTTATGCTATTAAAAAAGCCACTCACAAAAGACTACATGTATGATTCCACTTATGTGAAATGTCTGCAACAGGCAAATCCATAGACACAGAAAGTAAACTGATAGTTGCCTACGGTGATGTGAGCTACTATGAAGTTCTTTGAGGGATGTTAAAATGGCCTAAAATTAGAGTGAAGTGACAGTTACCAAGTCACAGTTGTGATTATATTTGAAAAATCTATATGCTGAATTTTACAGTATGTGAAATACATCTCAATAAAGCTGTAAAAAAGAGCTCATTACTAGCTGTTTGGTTTTAGAAAATAAAATGTAGAAATGTAACTTAATTGTGCTAAGTAAAGGGAAAATTATATCAACATAACTATTAAATAATTATCTAGACATTCGCCAGTTACAAGTTAAATAGTTTAAATCCAGTTGTGCCTCCAAAAAAATTGTTTCTACCTAGCAGTTAAAAATTCCAAATACATAACATTATCATTAAGCACATAAATCAATCCCTTTTAAACCTTGACAGCTGTTTACTAATACACCCATGATTCATTTCTGCAGTTTCACCTAGTGATTCCACATGTAACACATCCTGAGGTAGCTGGAAGAAAGTAAATCTGTATTTATACAGCAGTGGCTTCAGAGGGCTTAGAGTAGCTCTTTGGAAGCCTCGGTCCAAGACTATATAAAAAAAAGGGCTGTACCAAGAAAGATCTCTTTAGAAAATAGTATTTGGAACTGGTCTACATTAGTGGGCCAGAGCTGGAATAGGACAAGTGGTGGCACTTGAAGATTCCCATCCCCGTTTACTGAGTCAACCTGAAGTGGGGACTGACATTGCTACGTAAGAGAATTACATGCCTGTGATTACCACTTAGCTCACTCACAGGAAGGTAATCAAAATAAGAGGGACTGCCCTTTACTAGTTACATCATCTCTTATAGTCAATTTCCTACAGGCTTATTATCTTACAGAAAAATAAGTGAGAAATGATAATTTTTGAAGTTTTCAAATCTCAGCATTATGAACATGGGATTCATAGATATGATGAACATCGTTATGTTCTGATGGGACAGTAAAGAATACTTTTAAATTAGGAGATCATCTTTGATAGTCTCTAAAATATAATCTTCAGTCTTTAGTCAAGAGAATAAGAGTCTTAGGAGTGATATTTAAATTAAATTTAATTAAACACAAATGTCACATACTTTTACCCTCCCAGAAATGGTCATTTCATTTTATTAAGGAAATAGAAACTATTATGACTTAAGTCTTCACTCTGTGACAAATGTGTTTGGACAAGTTTAGGCAAACAGCAAAGCTTTAGAAGTCCTACCACCAAACCAAGAGCATTTTGAAAATATTAAAGCCAACTTGATTCTCCACCTGGCAGTTCATCGTGAGCTGCCAAAATTTAGTCCCATTTGGCCTTCAACTTCAATAATCTAGGTTCTTAGGGGTCTATAACTTTGGGGTCATTACTATCTTCCCCTGACAGCTGTCCAGGATTCATGAACTCTTCCTTTTGATTCCTTCAGTTAGCTTGAGCAACTCTGGTATCGAAACCATGGAAGTTCAACATCGTCGTCACCAACTCCGGAAGGTCAAAATCATGTTTCCATCCCCAGTCCTTCCGAGCATTGCTGTCATCGAAGTTCATTGGCCAACTATCCGCTAGGAAAAAATATGGAAGAGTAGCTTAAGTGTTTCAGGCTCTAGAGTTGCAAAAAGGTATCCAACAATTTTATATAAAGGTCTATCACACAAGGGACCACAAAAGAAATTACCTCTTTCAAATTCCTCCTTTGAGCAGACCAGAGCAGCTATTACACACATACACAGTCACCCTTTTAGGTGAGAAGGTTGTATTACATGTCTACTGTCAGACACTGTGAACTGTCATATACTATTAAAATCGCAAGCAAACTTGTAAGGTAGGGATCTTATACGCAAACAGTTCTCAGACCCACAGAGTAGGAGAGTCACAGCATTTAAAAACCCAGGGCTGTTTTCATATTGTATCTGTTTTATGTTTAAACTGTAAAATGCTGACAAGCTGGTTATTTGGAATGAAACTAGTCCAGCCACTTTAGATATCATTTCCCAAAAGTGCAGCATCTGTGGGCTTTGGCTCAACAACAGTTCATCTCCAGAATGTGCCAGGATCCCTGGGAAGGTGCCATGCCCTCCTTATCCTCCACAGTTTATGTCCTCAAGAGGACTCATAGTGGCAAAGGAAATTTAATTTTGGTTTTGAGGGGTTTGCAATGGTGTACCAACCTATGGCCTGTCGAACAGAGTCCACATTATAGGTCATCTGGAATTCTGGTACATGCTTGAGAACCTCCTGGGCCAGTTCCTCAGGGGAGAAGCTCATGGCATTGACATTGTAGGTCCTCATGGAGAGGGACTCTGGTGGGGCCTCCATGATTTCCAGGGTGGCCCTGAGGCAGTCATCAATGTACATCATCGGGAGTCTCGTGCTGGGTTTCAGGTTGCATTCGAATTTGCCATTCTTTACAGCATCGTGGAAAATCTGGACTGCATAGTCTGAAAGACAATTCAGTCTGTGAGTTTGCTCAGGACAAAATCATAAACAAGCCTTGTGGATTAAGGCCATGGCTCCAAAACATCTTAGTCTCAAAACCTCTTTATGCTCTTTAAAAATTAAAAAACACTGGGGTTCCCTGGTGGTACAGTGGCTAGGCTTCAGTGCTCTCAATGCCATGGCCTGGGTTCGATTCCCATCCAGGGAACCACCAATAAACAAACAAACAAACAAATAAATAAATAAATAAATAAAATAAAAAACACTGATGACCCCCAAAGAGGTTTTATTAATGTGAATTATATGAATATCTATTACATCAGTATTTCATATGAGAAAGAACATATTTTCTAAACAAAAGATAATTTAGGGAGAAGAATGTGTTTTATGTTTTGCAAAGCTCTTTACAGTCTGGCTTAATAGGGGATGACTAGAGTCACCTATCTGCTTCTGTATTCAGTCTGCTATGATCACACGTCACATAGGCTCTGAAAAACCCCACAGTACAACTGGTAAAGGAGAGTGAAGTATCTGTTATATTGTATTTCAGGACCCCTTATCTGGGAAGGCTTTCTAATGTAGGAGTGAATAAATACAATGCATGCTTGAGTCCAAACTAATGCTAATACCACTAATAATAATAATGATAGTAATGCTTATGTTCCTTTTAAATATGCAATACATAGATTCCATTTTAATACAGCTCTTTGTATTAAGAAATAAAAGCTGTATTCAAAGAAAGAGGCTATTTCTTATTTGGTGTCTTCCTACATTGTGGGTAAGAAATTTGTTCTTGGATGTTATCTGTTTGATTCCAGCACTGTGTGCAGCCGATCTGAGCTGGATTTACAATACCAGAATAAGCTGCCCTTAGCAAATGTAAGTCAATAGGCTTCAATGAGCTTCCTGGAGAGGACGCAGAAACTCCAGTCAGCGTATGGCTAAAAAGATGGCAGATCCATCACCACGCTTCCCCCTCTTACATACAAGAAAGCCTATCTTACATACAACAGAGACAGGAAACAACACGTACCAGTTGTTCCTCCTCCAGGTTGGGAGTCAGCTGAAATGATGCCAGGATACCTCAGGCACCGGAAATCTAACCCATACCGGTGATAATAATACTACAAAAAAGAGAAAACTCACTTTTAGGAAGAACCTTTTAAATCAGATGGAGCAATACGAAGAAATAACAGCCTTTTTCTGAAATATCATCCCATGCCGTTACATTAAATTTCTCCTAAAGGAAAGGAAGATGCTAGAATTTCTAAGAGTTGCTGGTTTTTCTTTAATAACGCTTTAGTTTTTACCTTCAAAGAATCATTGTTCTGGGGTCACATCAACATGGTAAATAATAAATCAGCCTACAGTAGGGATTTCCCACCCCTGCTGTCTTACACAATTCTCCACAAGGAGGTCCCTGCAATGAAGCCCTGGAAAGAGCACAGGACAGTGGGTGACACAAGAACAATGACTATACTATATCAGCTGAAGGATCAGACACCAACTGAAATTTGCCACACAGCTATAAAGACAAAGAGTATAAAGAAAAAAATAAAACCAAAAAGACACCTGAAGTTTTCCATAATATAGAGTTTTAAAATTATCAGCAATAACTACCAATATTGGGATCCTGAGAGAATAGTGCAGTACAAATGAAACAGGCAACAAATGCCATTGGAGGGGCCTCTATGAAGTGTGAGCATTACCACAGAGCTGAGGCGTTCTTCTGGCACTACTGCACCTGCGTCTTGGCAAACACAATCAGATTATGAGCATTTATGGAGGAGAGAATAAGGGAAGCAGGAAAGGTCTCCTCCAAGGATGAAACAGCAGGTGATTGAGGCAAAAAGAGCAGAAAAGGAAACAATGAGTCATCGTGCCAAGTAATGCATACTTCTCCCATGAGCTCTGCATGGACCTTGGACACCCCGTAGATGGTCCTGGGTCTCTGAGTGCAGAGATCAGGGGTTGGGTTCCGGGGAGAAGAGGGTCCAAAAGCTCCAATCGTGCTGGGCACAAACAATCGCAAATTGTGTTCTGCGGCAACATCCAGAACATTATGCAATCCTGAAACCAACAGACAGAATCAGAATGTAAACAAATCTCTTACCAAAGACCTGGGAAAACTGGAAAACAGATCCTTCTGGACAAGACTCAGAGACTTACCAGTGATATTTACGGCTCTGGCCAAAGATATGTTTGCTTCTCCAACCGCACTGAGCAAAGCACTGTAATGGAACAACCAGGTGATGCGGTGGTTTACCACAATCTCTCGGAGATTCTTGTAATCCAGAATGTCGGAATAAACAAATGGGCCTGCAAGGAAACCAGTGAAACCGCAGAAGTAAAAAAGTTTGGGGTTTGAGGAGCTACATGGACATTCCCCCTCTCCCCCATTGACTTGTGAATTCCATTAGTACCAACTTGGTGACTGAAACACTTGGCCACCATGTGGCATTTCTCTTATGGAAGAATCACCAACCCCCACAGTTGATGAGAGCTAATGCTTACATAGGACTTAGACTTCCGGGCACTGTTCTAAGGGCTCTCTGTGCACTTAGCTCTCACACAGCCTTTGAGGCAGATACATTTACCGACAAGGAAACTGAGGCACAGAGAGGTTAAAACTTGCCAAGATCAAACAGAAAATAAGTGGAAGAAATGTGGTCACAACCAGTAGCTCCAGCTGGCACTGTTAACACCAACCCTACATACAGAGTGATTTCACTCTGCTTAAAAGCTGCATATTTTAAAAGGAACAGAGAAATGGGTTGAAAAAAACATCAACAAAAAACTGTGTTATAGAAGAACCACAAATCATGAGTTCATCATATCTGGTTAGGCTAGAGGTAGAGCCGATTTTGTTCAATGCCAGTTTTCCCCACTGATAGCAAATTACCACTCTTCGCCACTGTAAGGTACAAAAAGATGATGGTGAACCAGGCAGGAGTGGAAGCAAAAACGATTCTGAGCTAGTGGAAAATGTGGCTACAGGAGTTTGTGTGTGTGTGTGTGTGTGTGTGTACACAGTAGTTTAAGTGCAAGTCTATGTTGAAATGGGAGGATAATTTCTCCAAATTTTTAAAGTTCCTTTTCCTCATTATGGAACTTGATATTTGCTTGTTGCTCTTCTGAGCCAAGAAGTTAACCAAAATCTCAGAAAGAATCTAGGTTTTTATTCTAAAGATACTACTCCAAATGATATCCAAGGATATTATTCTAACATTTTCACATTCAGAAGAACTCTCCTATTCTTATAACACTTGAACAAGCAGCAGTGTTACTGTAGACATTGTACAGAACTACCGAGGACAAAAATATTACATTTTTATTTATTTATTTGGGGGGGGGGTGTAGTTCCCTGGCTGGGAATCGAACCCAGGCTGCAGAGTTGAGAGTGCTGAAGCCTAGCCACTACACCACCAGGGACCCCCAAAAATATTAATTTTTTTTTAAGTGACACAATTCTGCTTCAATAACTTCTGTTTCATTAATGTATGAGCCTTGTTACGAGCTATTGCACACACCGATTCCATGAGCTGCCCTTCCAACGGTACTATAAAAATTAAAGATAAAAACAAAAGCAAGGCATAATGATCTCTTACCACTACGGAAGACGTGATTAGAGGGTTTCCTTATGTCAGATAAAATCACATTGTCCTTCCCAAATCGTTTCCTATAAGGAAAATCAACACACGTGAGCTAACTGGTCCTATGAAGAGAATCTTTCAAACAGGGACTGTAATTTCCTGTCAAGCCTCCAAATCCCTCCCTTTTCTGCCCAAACACATGTGCCTTCAGTTCTGGCCACACTCAGGCCTCCCTCTCTTTACTGATGGCTCCACCTTCTGTTTCTACTCTCACCCCACCATCATCTCTATAGTTGCCACCCATGTCTTCCCAGGCCCTCCAAGGTTTTACTTCCTCCTCATTTCTTCTCTCCTCTCTTCTTATCTTTTCATCCCACTCTCTCCAAATCCCACACTATTCTTTGTCAGTTTCTATATGCTCTTCTGTCTGCACCCCGACATCGAAAAAGTGACTCATTCGGAGTTATGTGTCTTATGCTGTCTTAGTTAGAAAAGAGAATGGGTAAAGGATCAGTGTGGGAGATGTTTAATCAAGGACCTGCAACATCTATGATAATGGGAGGTGAAATGAAACTCATTCTAAACAGTCATTTAGATACAATATCTTAAAAACAGTAAGGGGTGAGAGGGAAGAGGAAAGATTAAATGGTACCAAAGATAAGCTTGCTATACTGAAGAACTCAGATTTTTAAATTTCTTACCTCAAAAAGTTAGCAAGCCCCACTCCAAGCTGGCCAAGGCCCCCTAGATGAAGGGGGAAAAATACAACTTTAATCCAAATCTAACCAATGCAATTATCCCCAGAATGTAATAATGAAATAAGGCTATATTTATCATCTTCGCTAATTAGGTAAAGCCCTAGGTTGGCCTGGTGGAAGTGAATTACCTCCTCCAAGCGAGGACAGAAAATCAATAGAGTAATATTAGATTCAGAGAGAGAGCTCTCTCCCACACAGAGTGGCGGAGGAGGGGCAGGAGCCAGGCTGCAGAAACAGAAAAATCACAAGAAAACTGGACAACTCCTAGCTCCTTAGGTCAGAAATTCACTCCCAGCCTTGCCTTCGTTATTTGATAGGCTCTGAAGCTTGTCTGCTATAGGCAACAAAATACTCAAAGACAAATATATTAGCTTGTATCAACCTCTGGTGGGGTTTTGCAGAACCCCATCCTCCATTCAAACTGGAATGGGATGTGAAAGGAGAAAGGGGGCACAAACCAAGAGATGATCCGAAAAGGGGGTCAGATAACTCAAACAATAAAGAGACATTAAAAAAAACACACAATGGATTAAAAATGCCACTGATAAAAAGAGGAGAGCTGGGGGACGGGGAGCACATTTTGGGGGAACACAACCATAAATTTCATCTGGGAGACATTAATGAGGCAGGAAGATACCGAAAGTAGGATTTCCTGTGAGCACTGGTTAACATGGGGCTAAAACCAGGCCCGTGATGCTAACATGGGCCCTGAAAGATGTGTCGCTAGTGGAGGCAGGAGGGACTAAAACAACAGACACAAGCTGATGCAGAAAAGGGCAGAGGGGAACCCACTACACTTCAAAGCCATTCACAGTGCAGACAGAGCAGGAGGCAGTGACAGAAACACGCACACAAACTGTGAGGAATGTACTATAATAAGGATCATGACGCAAAGTCACGAGAAGGAAACCTGGCAAGAAGGAAATAAAGTGGGTTGACCAAATCAGAGGTTGGGGGATAGCTGGAGCACTTGGGGGTGGCAAGAGTGAAGTCTGCAGTGAGGAGGGGACAGAATCAGGTGTTGGGTGAAAATGAGGTGAGGAGGATCAGGGAGGAAGACTGGCAAGTGAAACTGAGAGCAACACAAGGTGATGGGGGGCAAGACCCTCCAGACAGCCCCTAACTTATCTTCTCCAACACACACGTGCAGTATCTGCTTTGGATGGATGTCACCAAGTTTAGATTGAGAGGTTTGGCCAAGAAAAGATGCTCCTGATTCCAGAATCCATGCTCTAGTCCCTGCACACTCTCCATGAGCCTTCACTCTTAGGCTGATCCTAATAGGAAAGGGGAACTGAGTTCCAAAGCAGCTTTTGGGCCCCCAGGTTCCCAGGTCCTCCCCCAGACAATAAAAATTCTGGCAGGGAAGACACCAAGCGTTGGCAGCAGTGAGGAAATAAGGATTTGGGACTTGCAATATTCTGGAGGAAACCAAGAGTGGAAGAGGGAGTTTCTGATTAACAAGTGTCAGCTGGTGGCATGTTAGACATTCCAAAAACAAATACACGGCCACAAAAAAAAGCAGCAAAGAAGAAAATCAAGCTGCAACCATGAAGAAAAGGGAAAAAAACTCAACCTGTAATTAAGACCCGTGGCTGGTCTGTTTCAGAGAATGAGGCAGAGTGGAAGCTGGCATCTGCTGGCAATTGCCAAGGGGAAGAGCCCAGGAACCGGCAGGACAGGGCAGTCCTCCCACAGCCACAGGCAGTGCTCCGCAGCATCTGGCCCACGGCTTGCCACAGCGACCTAACGACTGGCATTTTCTCTCCCAAGACCCTGTAAGGAGAAAGGAGTAGAGTTCATTATGTTACCTTTTATTCTCCCAAACACTCAAAACATAGACCCTTGAACTAAAATTAACACTCAGATTGTCAGCTCAGCAAAGTTGTCTTTTGGGTTCACGAACTGAACCCAAAAGATTGCTGAGTGTGCCAGCCATGAGCCGACCGTGAGCCAGACCCTGTGAAAAGGGGTTAAAAATGTTGCTTATGCAAAGTGCAGGCAAACAAAGGCTGGATGGGGATTTAGAATTGGAGCTGCACAATGCTGACATCAAGTGGGATCTAATGTGGAGATACTATATAGAGAGCCACATACACCAGAAACACCAAGTCAGTGAACCCTAGGGAACGCTTTAAACCTTAACTGTAATCAATCTGGCCACGCACCATCAGACAGTACAAGGAGGTCTCATGTTAAATAACACAGTGCCCTGTAAATTTCATGTTAACACTCAGATGTTATCTTTGGAATGAACCAGACTAAAAAATCAGATAGTTAAGATAAAAAGCCCGTGGCAATATTTAGTAAGCTATGACTAATTTCTGTACTAATGCCATCCCTTTAAAAAGGATCATTTGGAAAAAAATACTGTCTCCTTTCCTCCCAGATCATGTATATTTTAGTCTAGCTCCTCCTCATTATCAGCTTTACTGCTGACTGTGAAATTAGTTCTGATCTCAGAGGGTTCAGTGACATGTGGCTTGAGACTGGACAATGTATGTAAGGCTTCCATTGTCCCCATTCTGTGCCCAACAACCAGACAAGCATGTTGCAAGAGTAATTCAGAGCCTCACAGCTTGTGCTAGTTCCAACAGCCAACTTCCCACCCTCTAATGTGAGCCTACTGCACTCTGCACACAGCCCCAAGGCCTCCACCTCAGTCAGTTGCAAGATTTCCAAAAGAACCGGTAGATGAACCTTCAGCTCTGGTGCCCCACCCCCTCAAAAGAGATGACCAGTTCTCCACCATCTTATATTTTGCATCATGAAAGGAGAAAAGGTAAACCACCGTTGAAGACATTGCCAGTTTAAGATACGAACTAAGCCTCCTGTCAACTCAGTGCCTTGAGTAGGTAATAGTAATTCTAAATTAAAACACCAGAGGTAGCAGGAACTTTCTTATAATCCCTAAAATTCAGATTATAGAAAACAAAAGGAAAATACAATCTTTGGAAAAACGTTTGCTTTAACGCTCTTTTATAAGCCACGGTGGTTTAGTTCTTTAGGACACAGAAATAAGGCGGGTGGAGCCCTGGTTGTTTCTGTCGCTGGGGCCAGTGGCTGGGCTCGCCAGGTCCCCAGCATCAGATGCAGTCCTACAAACCTCTTGATGCCCTTCGTCCTGACTCACTTTCCCAGACAAGCAGAAGAAAACCTTCCACTGATGCATCTTTGGCTTCATGCTCAGGATCAGGATTGGAAGGGAGGCATCCAGGGTGGGCCATGCTACAGAAAAGGCCAGAGGTTCTCTTCAAACACCCCTCAAAAGACCTTTGGGGAGAACATCCTTGCAGCCATGGCTGACACCCAAGTCCAGGTACGAGCTCTGATTCTCAAAGTCACTTATTTGAGCAAGTGCAAGGGGATGGTGAGGAAGCCATGAAGCAGCTAGATTTACCAGAACACCTGAACCTAAAGACAATTTTCAATTTCAAAAACAAAATAATAAATGGCCACAGCTGAGAGTAGTTTTTTTTTTCTTTTAAAGGTTGAAGAGACTGAAGTCTGGCAAAAGGCAAACCCTGAAGATAACGATAGGTACAATTCTATCCTCCTCCTCTTTCCCCACAAGGGGAAAGCGTAAAGGAGACACAAATTCCTGATCAATGTAAAGCATTTCAGTTTAACAATGTGGACAATTCATAATTGAATTGGTTCTATTTCGCTACTATTAATAGCTAATATTTGGTGCTCATTATATGCCACAGGCCCCTGAGTGCTTCACCATACTATCTAATGTAACCATGGCAACCACCACCACCCTCTCCAGAACCCAGAATGTTTCCAAGCAGCACTACTGTCTCTATTATGGGATCGTTTTGATTAACAATGCATGAACATTAAAAATAAACAAAACAAAACAAATAGTTCCTACCATCTACACGACATGTAGCTTTTTTAAGTCAAGATTATACTGTTACTGCCAAGGTCAAGTTAATACTCTTAAGGCAGCAGTTCTCAAGTTTTGTGTCCTAGGACTCCTTTATACTCTTAAAAATTGAGGACTACAAAGAGCTTTTGTTTATGTGGGCTCTATCTAACAATTTGCTGTATTAGAAAGCAAAACTGAGAAATGTTTAACACCTTAATTCATGTAAAACCAATAAACATGTTAACATAAGCTTATTTTTATGAAACTATTTTCTAAAACAAACAATCAAAAATTTAGTAAGAACAGTGCCACCGTTTTACATTTTCTACATTTCTTTAATGTCTGCCTTACTAGAAAACAGCTGGATTCTCACATCTGTTTTTGCTTTCCATCTGTTCATTGCTCTTACTGACGTATATGAAAATCCAGACTCACACAGTGTAGTGGAAAAAAGGCATTTTAAAAGCTTTTTCAGATAATTCTGGATCTCATGCAGTAACGCCAACAATAGCTGATGAGCTCAAAACAAAACAAACAAAAAAAGGTCGCAAAAACCCCCCAAAAATCTCATATTTTAAGAATTTGTGTTGGGCTGCATTCAAAACCATCCTGGGCGGTAGGTTGGACATGCCTGGGCTAACCTAATGCTTTGAATAAATCTTTTACCCTGCATGATTTTGTAATTTCATGCACTGGTCTTTTGAAAAATTCTAGTTCAGTGATTTATGCACAGGTTCCAAATGTTAAAATACTTCACTATAATATAGTATCAAAGTCATACTTAATATCATCAGTTAATATTACCACTGACCTCATCAGAAAACTCCTAAGTATTGGAAGGCATCACGCTCACGGTGGTGGATGCAAGTTAATTGGCAACAAATACCATCAGTTTTTTCCTTGAAGTCACAGGCTCACTTGGTTCTTTTTGTTTGTTTTTTAGAAAACATATTCCAATTATTCTAGTATGAATTACCATAGTTTGTCATGTTTTGAAGCAAAAATGGTTCTCTATAAAAAAGGAGGGGTGTCAGTTCAGCTCAAAACTCAATCACATACATGCTTTACCTCAAGACGGCCATCGTGCGCCAATACAGAACCAGGGCATTCATTCACCACATGGCATACTAAAAGGATATGACCTCATGGTCAAGATTTAATAAAGTGCATCATATTTAATGTTTTATAAAGTATATTCTTAAGTAAAGCTGGCAGGTTTTTTTTCTTTTGTATTGAAAACACATGAAGAATACCATGTCTACTGCTACAGTTTGATACCACGGCCCTGATGTGTGCAAAGGCACCAGTAGTTTTATCCAGTACTGCTTTTGCAACATCAGTACAAATTCAACACGGGCGTTCCAGAATAAACCATGACATTCAAAAAAGTTATTCTATACTGAATACATTGTCCCTACTTGTGCTTGCTGGCAAGCACTCACTAAAAAGATACTTTCTGATGATTGCTTTGATGCTTTTATTGAAGTACATGAAGAAAATACAGACTCAAACAGCAAAGTGGTTGGGAAAAGGGAGCCGTGTTTTAAAAACTTTTTCAAATAATTCTAGATACTCATTTTTTATTCCAAAACTCAGCACACGATAGTTTCTTAAAGATTAATTGCAATGTTAATTGCAACCAGACTACAAACAAAATGGCAAATCCAGCCATGACGGTAAATTCTTCCATTTGTAAAGCAAAAATATACTTCTATTATTAAGATACTAACTTGGTCTTCATGTTTGCAGCTAAATTTTTGATTTGACAAGCTTCTGTATTATTAGAAACTGGCAAAGCTATGATTTCTTTCAATGCTTTTTCATCTAAACAAAGCTTTATTGTGTATTTCACCAGTTACTGGAATTTGATAATTTACCCTGTTAGATGCTTCAATAGCTTTTTCATTTCTAGTTTGGGAAGCTGTAATGAATAACTTTTGGCTTCTAAAGAGCTCATCATATCTACAGTTAAGCCATTCAATTCATTTTTGTTTGGATGACTTTGAATAGCTGGTCTCACAATAATGTTACTGGCACCATAATGTTATTCAAAAAGGATCCGTGGCATAAGACACAAAGTCAATTTCCAACATCAGTAAACTAAGGAGAGCATTCATATTTTTGTGTCTTTAGTTTTGACCATTTCTCTGGAGTAAATCCCTCTCTTCCACAAGTTGAGAAACTCTGCTTATTTCATTTTTCTTTTTCAGCATTTACAAACAGACATAGATGGTGTAGTTTTGAGTAGGAAAATCAAGTCCTCTAACATCCCCCTTTTAAGTCAACAGTCTATCCTTAAATATAAAAAATATGTAAGTTATCCTTTTATTTTAGAATACAATAGTAAATTTGAAAGATTTTTATACCTTTTAAAAATTCAGTAAAGTTTTCAAATCAAAACTACAAAGTATACTTACTTTTTATTGTTTTTCCACATAGGCACAAGGAAAACTTAGGCATGTGAAAGTAATGACTTATTAAAAAAAAAAAAAGAGGTCACAGCAATGACAGCAGGTATAACCGAAGGTAGCGTGTAAGTGCACAGTAGAAGTGATAAGAACAAACTGAGTTTATCTCTGAAAATGTTCATATTTATACCCAAAGCCTACTACCCTTAGAAGATTCTAGAAACACAACAATACACAAGCACACCTTTCATTAGCCATCAGAGGAAAAGCTCATCACAAGTTATGTAGCCTCTGGAAGACTACACTGTACACTTGTAGAGAAAGAATGAAAAAAGACAAATCGCATCTTAGTATTATTTTTAAAATAGTTTTGACCTCACAGGCACGATGAAAGGTCTCAGGGAACTCCAAGGTTCCCCGGATCACACTTTGAGAAGAGTTGTTCTAAAGTAATATTTGCTTTGCCAAAGTAGTTATTAAAATTATATTGATAAATGATCAACAAAAATTCTCCATCCCTACTTACCTACTTAAAGATCAGATAACAGTCCACAGACTTTCTCTTCCAAACACCTTGTTTATTTTCATTGCAAAGGGATAAAAAGTAAACAGGCCAGTTGACTCTCCTCCAGAAATAATGGAATACCTTCTTGACCAGGCCTCTCTGGGGTGGTTATTATACAACTTCTCCCATCTCCTGGCATGTCTGCATTAACCACAGCAGAACTCTAACAGTAGTGGCATCACCAAGAGGATGGGGTTGATAGAGATAGAGATCAAGTGGCTTTGGTAATTGTTTAACATGGCAGGAGATTGGTGAAGGAATCAAGAAGAATATTTCTGAGGTCTCTAATTTGTGTGGCTGCGAGAATGGGCTTCCTAGAGAAGCAGGACAGGTGAGAAGAACAATGAGTTTGGTTTTAAGTGCCAGGAGACAATATGGCTACCTCTCTCACAAAGTTGTGAGCTCTAATGAGCAGTTCCTATCCATGCCTCATGCATGTCACCAAACACCGTCAAACAGGCAGACAGGAAGGAGAAAACAAGAAAGATCAGGGGTTTGTCTGTACTACAAAAAACCAGAATGCCCTGCTCTCAGAAAAAAATTACTTCAGTTTTTTTAGGAAAAACTTAACTTCAATTGTAATGGTTCTGAAAATAGATGGTTCTGTTTCAAGAATAATAAAAGAAGCTTCAGTTTGAAAGACCAACACAATAGGCCTTTTCCCTGAGGATGCACCATAGTTTCCCTTAATGTTCTTGCTATCTTGTTATCTTCTCAAATTTCTAGTTTTAACCATTCTTAGTGATAGAGATAGTAAATAAGGGTATATTAAGTGACTATCTCCAGTACATTAAGCATGAAGCTGAAAGTATCCAGTCCCTGATGGAGGAATGGACCATGAAAATGTGGTATATACCTGCAATGGAATACAATTCAGTCTTAAAAAACGAGATCCTCTCAACATGCAACAACATGGGTAGAACTTGAGGACATTATGCTAAGCAAGTAAGCCAGTCACAAAAGGCCAAATATTGTAAGATTCCACAAGTATGATTTATGGGTTATTTAAAAAGTAAAATCATAGAGACAGGAAGTAGAAAGGAAGTCACCAAGCGGCGACGACTAACTTTAATTAATTAATTAATTGACATTGTTTACAAGATAAAAAAGTTCTAGAGATTTGCCACAACAATATGAATACACTTATGATTACTGAGCTGGACACTTAAACATGGTAAATTTTGTTATGTGACTAAAATCACAGTTTGAAATAAAATTTAAATTAAAAATCAAGTCTCCAGCCCCATTTCTTGTGCATAGTCATTGCTGAGGAGCTAGAAAAATTCATCCAATAAAGATCAGTACTGCCCCCCCAGAGACTTGACAATTCAATCGCCTACCAAACCCCAGTCCTGTCCAAATTCCCAAGCCCTTGTCCCACTGAACCCCCATTAGTTTTTTTTTCTTCACTTCGGAGCCTGCTGAAATCTCTTGTTCTCCTACTGCCTTTATCTTTTGTTCCAGTGCCAAGGATCTCCAGGAATGGTCGGCTGCCCCAAAGCTCATTCCTTGCACCTCCAGGTGGGGCTTCCTACCCTGTGCTCAATGAAACTACTTTCACGAAAGGTCAGCCATTGCCAAGGTGACAACTTCCCTGCCCAGCGCCCTCTCCCACTTCTAGAGCACAGACCAGCCTGGAGGGTTCAAGACCGGACACCGCACTCCCTTGCTGTGTGAACCTATGTACACTAATTACTTTGCCAAACCTCAATTTTCTTCATCCTCAGAAAAAGGACAATGATAGGAGCCCAAACTAGATTGTTGAAAGAATTTAATAAAATCCATCTATGAAAACCACTGAGCAAACTGCTAGTCAATGTAAAGACTCCATGAATGATCTGGTCCAGTTTGGGCTTACCGTGGAGATGATCCGAAAGACAGAAAGGTCTGCAGCGCTCTAAGCGGGAGCTACAAAGCGAGGTCTAGCTCTGCGGAGCGGTCGTCACTCCCCGCCCAAGCACACCTGCCCAGGAGAGGGAGGGAACCCAAGAAGCGGGCACTGGAGCCGCACACGCGTCTCGGACCTCAGCCTGGCTCCCAGTGGAAAGGGCGTGGGATCCCACCCTCCGGGGAGATGCCTGGATAAACAGGTTTTACGAGAACAGCCGCGCCTGTCCCTATTCCCTGGTGGTGGTGGTGGTGGTGGTGAGGGGCTTTCCAAAAAGTGGAAAAGGCAGGGTGTCTTGCCCTGCGGACGCCAGCAGAACTCCAGCCCTTCCCTGGCCCCGGCGCTGACCACCCAGTTCCGTGGTGACGGCTGGGGACCCGCGCTCACGCCGGCGACCGCACAGTCTGCGGCGCCGTGTCGGATCACACCGACATGGCCAGCGAGGAATAGGGTGACCCGCGATGGCGTTCTCTGGTCCCAGAGGGGGCTTGGGCCCTCAGGACAGCACCGAAGGGTAGGGGGTCCGGCCACCTCCTCACTGACCTTCCCACGCAGCCGCCCACAGGTGCGGCGGCGCCGGAGCCGGAGCAGCACGTGCAGCGAAGTCGAGGCGCGGCGAGCAGAAAACCCGTGTGGGCTGGACGCTCCGCGCCTTTATCCGCTCAGCGCTCAAACCCGCCCCCCGGCGCACCAATCCCCGTCTTCGGCCCGGGACGCTCCGGCGTCGGCGCCAGGCCGCCGGGGGTGGGGCTTGGGGCGGAGGAGCGCGCCGATTGAGATGGCAACTTTCTCCCTGCGGCTGTCCGCGGGTTCCTAGCCGCGCGCACTCCTCACACCGGCCTCTGCCTGGGACCCACCCCGCGGAGAAGTCAGGGACTGTGAGGGTCGCGGGAGAGTCCCGCGCGCAGTATCTCTCGCAGCGGCAGTGCCAGCCTGCCCATCTTCGCGTGGGCCCCGTCAGGGTGGGGGCATCCCACTGAACGGAATCCGGCCCCTAAGGAGCCCCAGAGAATCTATCTGCTCGAACCGGCGTTTAGCGACTCCGCATTGGACATGGGCAGAATCCGGGACACAGAAGAAAAACCTGGAAAGATTGGCTGAGGAAAATGCCCAAGACAGGTGTCAGGAGATCTGGTATGGAGAGACCTTGAGCGAGTCACTTCATCTTGGTTTCCACTTGGGAAACATCGCTGTAAAATTAGATGACCTCTGAAGCCGCAGACTAGACCCAGGGAGCTTGTTAGAAATGCAAATTTAGGCCCCACCCCAGACCTGTTTGAACAAGACCGCCAGGTGATGGGATGGGCGCTCAAGTTGGAGAAGTTGGTGAAGTTGGTACTAGGGACAGTGGTTCTCACGAGAATCACTGGGGAGTTTTTGAACCCCCACCCCAGTGTCCAGGCTGTACTCGAGACCAAATGAATGAGGATCTCCTTGGTGGTGGGGGTGGGCAGAGTTGAGTTGGGGGAGCCCGGCCATAAGCATTTTTAAAGCTCCTCAAGGGATTCCAAGGTTCTATCAAGGCTGAGAACCACCCATCTCCGGTAGAAGCTTCATACTCAGATGTGGTGAGTAGATAAAGCAGCCCCTACCCAAATCTACTGAGTCGTAACCTGCCTTTTAGCAAGTTATCCAAGTGATCTCATGCACATTAGGGCTTTGGAAAACAACTCTAAGTTCTCCTTTAACATTAAGAATCTATGGTTTTATGAAATGTATAACGTTAGGTTTTTCAGGGTCTTAGGATGCCCCATTTCTTCAACACTCTCATATGACATGATTCATTATTGATCTTACTTAGGTGCATTTGAACTTTGAAATCTTAATTACAGACGTTTGGCCTCTCTAGAGATCTTAGAGATTATTAAGGCCACTTATGCCCACTTCACAGTGGAAGAGGTGAAGCCCCACCCAGAGTCATGAAGACATCTGGTTAAGGTGAAAGGGACCAGAGTGCTGACCCAGGCACTGAGTCCCTGCCCTTTCTAATACACTACATCATATCATGAGGAATTATATTTGGTTTTCCTCAAAGTTCCTGTCGGGGTCAGCGATGACACTGAGAACATGGCTTCAACCATCATTCCTGAGAACAGGGCAGGGAGAAGGGCTGATTCCAAGAGACTGAAAGGTGGGTGGTTGTGGTGACCTGTGCGGGTGAACAGGAGAACCAGAGGAGAGGCCATGGGGAATGAAGAAATAAACACAGACACAGACTTAGATAGAAGAGCTGGGACAGGATGGTTCTCTGAGCTCTGATGGAGACACAGAGACCCCATCTGGCTGCAGTGAGTTTATATTATAGGGTGGGCAAAACAAGTGAGATCACAGGGAAATCAGTAAAGTGAGACTGGGAAGTGCTTCTCAACTAGGAAATATGCCTTATTCTTTTCTAATCCTTTAAAGTCCCGGATAACTGCATTTAATCATTATCTTGATGTATATTCCTAAAGTATTACTTTTTGTACTATTATTCTCTTCTAAGCAGGTGAGCCATGAGTCATGTCTCGGGTCATTCCCAGAGACCAAACAGCTTTGCTCACAATGTCATATTTTTCCTTCCAAGCCAGAAACCACATCCTGAGTATTGTCCTTGTGCACCCAGCTCTGGGCAGCCTTGCAAAACCCTTGAACTGTGGATTCCAAGCACATAGGTAGCCTTGCTAAAACCTGTTTTCTCAAAGGACCTGGCTTCTGGCTCACATGCTCCCTACAGATGGTTTCTGGTTACCTAGCTTGTATTTCCTCTCTTCTTCATGTAAATATTCTGGTATGAATGTAATTAGCCTTCTACCCTGCCTCCCCTCCAGCCAACAGACAAGACACATCTTCCAGACTTGAATCCTGATTGGAATGATGGAAAAGCTGCAGGTAGCAAGTGCTGTCCCCACTAGCAGAGGCCCTCTAAAATCAGTACTGCCTGGGCCCACTGCCTGTGGGCTTTCTAGCTCTAGGACTGCCTTGGGTTCCTGTTCCTTTCCAGGCTGATTCTCCACCTTTCCCAACAAGTTTGTGCCTTCCTCGTATCCTCATAATGAGTGATGTCCACAGTGCCCTGTCCTCAACAGCCCTGCTCTGCTTCTGTAGACTCATACCTATGAGTCTTTTATGGAGTTAGTCCATGTCATATTTGATCTTCCTCTTTTGACTAAGTGTAAGGTGGGATCCTAGATTGGATCCTGGAACAAAAAAAGAACATTAGTGCAAGAACTGGTGAAATCCAAATGAGTTTGTAGTTTAGTTTGCAGTATTGCCTCAAGGTGAGTTCCTTAGTTTTGAGAATCATACTGTGGTTATATAAGATGTTAATATTAGGGAAAGCTGGGTGAAGGGTATAAAGGAACTCTATACTATTTTTTGATTAAGACTTGCTGGTGACCAGCTACCCCCACCTCCCAGTTGGCTGTCTGCTGACAGTCAAGAGGGTGGTGACATTGAACCAGACTTTTCTTTTAAGCACCTGGTCTAATAATTGTGATAAAATCTAGTGGTTCTCAAACTATATTGTACAACAGAATCAGCAGGGGAGCTTGTTGAAACACATATTTCTAGCCCCCACCCTAGAGATTCAGTTGGTACAGGGTGGGTTCTAAGAAATTTCTAGCAAGCTCTCAAGTGTGGTTCATGCTGCTGGCTGAGGGACCAAATTTTGAGAACTGATGCTCTAATAATTCACTTTTCCCATGAAATGTCCCTATTTAGAATAAATTTTTGAATTAACAGAGATCTTTCTTCAGCCTACCATATTACAATTAAATGTTGACACATGTTCTTAGACAAATTATCTGACAAAAATTCTTTAATGTCAGTTGGTGTGGACATGGCACTTAATAAGATATAGACCAGTCTCTGCCTCTTGTTGTTCTGAAATTTCTCTTGTTGCCATTGTGATGGTTAATTTCATGTGTTGACTGGGCTCAGAGCACCCAGATATTTGGTTAAACGTGATTCTGGATGTGTCTGTGAGAGTGTTTCTGGATAAGATTAACATTCGAAAAGGTAGACTGAGTAAAGCAGATTGCCCTCCCCAAGGTGAGTCAACATCATCCAATTTGTTAGACGCCCAAGTAGAACAAAAGTAAGGGAAGATTTGGTCTCTCTCTCTGACAGTCTTCAAGCTGCGACATCAGTCTTCTCCTGCCTTTGGACTTGGGCTTGGACTGGAACTTATACCATGACTTTCCTGGGTCTCCAGCTGTCAGGTCTTGGGATTTCTCAGCCTTCAGACCTGGTGAGTCAATTCCTTACAATAAACCAATTGATATAGATAGATCGATCCTCTGGGTCCTGGAGAAATGTGACTAATACAGTCATTAAGTGAATCTAGCAATTCTAGAAGACAGGGAGTCATCAAAACAGTGCCAAAAAGAGTAAATACTTTCTCAATGAAAAAACTTAATATTTGCATTATTTTTATTGAAATATTTGTACTTATGAAGAGAATAAAAACATCAATCAGGTCAAAATGATGAAACAAAGAACCCTGGACCCACACTTAACATCTTAGCTCTTGTTAGTCCCACAGAACAGGAAGTCCCTTTATCTTTTTTTTTTTTTTTTTTTTTGGTATGTGGGTAGCTCCCCAGCCAGGAACCGAACCGAGGCCGCAGCGCTGACAGCGCCAGCGCCTAAGCCGTAAGCCACTAAACCATCAGGGAACTCCCCCCTTTTTCTTATTAGAGAAAAGGGCATCTGTTGAGTGTGTGTGTCAGCACAGGGTCTGCAAAAGAAGTGCATCTTTAGTATTTTATTTACATGATAATTGTGAATAACATGCACCTTTATAGGAAGATGTAGACCCTTCTCACTTAGTGACCAAGTTATGTTCCTAGGAGTAGGTCATTAAGCAAATTGGTAGATGAACGAGGAACTTAAAGGAAGATGTCTTGTGTGTCACGTGGCACCACAGGGCATGTATTTTTCAATAGATAATCACGTGATACTGTGCTTACAAATACGTAGTCTTGTGTGATTGTGAACACTTTGTGTAGTGACTACTGACTTCAGGAACAAGACAAAGACTGAGAAATGGGATTCCTAAGACTTACACAGGCTGAGAAAGGGGATTCCCCCCCATGCTGATGAACGCTGTAAGTCTGAGTGGTCATTAAACAGGTAGGTCGTTAAGTGAGGAGTGGCTGTATTTATGAATAATTCTGAATCAAAACAAAACTGTCACTTGGATAACTGCATTTTAAAAAGGTATACACATGAATAAAGACTACGTAGGCACAATAAAATAATTGTTGGAAACAATAAATATTTATAATAGTTTCTTCTGACTTTACTTTGAACAATGCATAACAATTTTTAAAAATAAAGAGAGAGTTTGGGGTAAATGTACAGTATTGAAAACAAATCTTTGTCTTCTGCTCCCTACCCAAATTCTCTAAAATCACTGTAAAAGAATAAAAAGGGTTTATCATTATAAAGAAAAGAGGAGAAGACTCAATTTACTTAAGAATCAAAGCACTAATGACACACAGCACAGGAAATACTTTTAATAAAACACAAAATCATGGCTTTCCATTTATAATCTCTTATTAAGAATACACCAATAGTACAGGAAAACTTTGCCCTTTTAACAGAGAGAAAGAAAGAACTCTAATTTTGTATCAGCTTAGTTTTGATACTTAAATTCATTTTAAAATTAAATTAATTTTGGGAGTTCCCTGGTGGTATAGTGGCTTGGGGCTTCAGCACTGGCGCTGTCAGCACTGCGGCCTGGGTTCGATTCCCAGCCAGGGAGCTACCCACATACCAAAAAGCGAAAAAAAAAAAAAAGATAAAAAAAAAAGATAAAATTAAATTAATTTTAATTTCATTTCACTTGACCACATATAAAATTTTTCTCAAGATTTCTTTTCTATAAAACTTCTAGATGTACTTGCCCCTTTTAGTTTATCTCTTCATTCAGAAATAACTTATTTTATGACAAACCATTTTCTTTTAATTCCCTCAAAAATGCATGTCCATGCCTTATACCTTTTTTACTGAAAACACATATTATTTTTTTCCATGTTAAATAGTGTTCTTAATGCTTAGAAACATTAATTTCTAATAAATAAAAGCAATTAGCATTCTTTACATTGGCAAATTTATAAATACTTTCTTAACTTCTAGAAACACAGGTCCTTTTCCGGCAAATATATTTCATAATTTTTAGAAATATGTGCTTTCTCAACAAAGCACAAAATATATTCATTAACAGATCCAAATTTATCATTTTGTTTCTTTGAATAAAGAAGTCAAAAGTAGCCTTAAACTTATTTAACAATTAATGTTTCAGTATTTTATCTTATTTTGAAATGATGTAGATATTCAAAAAATTTAACTCGACTCATCATTTAACTCTAAAGTTCTCAAGTTACCAAAAGATTTTGGGAAACTACTTTTAAGTACACATACCATATGATTATTGCTAAAACGTCTTACCTAAAAAAGCAAACAAACAAAAACAAAAACCACCTTTATTTTATTTTACATTGACGTAATTTACTTGTTCTCAGTAATTATGTGTAGGTTACTTTTGAAAAAGTTATACTGAGTTATTTTTCTTGCAACAGAGATAACGTAAACTTATTTGACTAATAAACCCAGGTAGAATAAAAATGTTATACTTAATGCTTATAAATATAATATATACTATTTAACTAACCCAAACTCAAACCAGCTTTAATATAAAGTATTTTCCCAGATAATGTGATCCTTAAAATTATTTGGGTTAGTTTCTATTTTATTTTTGAAAAATTTTTTGTATAAGTGCTTAATTCCTTTAAGTCAATTAAACATAACTCTTTACTATCCAATTCTAATAATATCCTCTGGAGGTAGACATATATACGCATATATAGACAGATGCAACCAAAGACCTGATAGTTCGTTTTTAAAAATTCAGCCATGAGACAAGTGCGCTAAGGCAGAGTTCCACTAATTTGTAGCAGTTGAAATAAGTTTATTTTCCCGGGGTTTGCTGGGGGCTTTTTGTTTGTTTTATTGTTAGTACTGATGACTGTATAGTTCAGTTATATTTTTGCAAAGATTGTGTTCCTTGTCAATATGGTCACTGAAGTCTCTGTTTCTTCCTCATGTTCACCTAATGTTTTGACACAAAGATTTCTTTGAATACTAGGAGCTTTAAAAAAAAATAACTAAAGGCTCTTGAGCCATTTTCCTGCTCAAGCCCACTCCTACCTCTTTGGAGTGTATTTTCTCTTCAATAAACTATCTCTTTATTTCACCTCTATACTTTGGTGTGTGTCTCGTTCAATTCTTTGCTCGAGATACCAGAAAAAAAAAAAAAAACAACTAAAAACAAGGAAACAAAAATTATTTCTTTCAATATTTGCTGATCAGTTCAGTGTTGGCACCCTTCTTCAACACCAGGCTTGCACTGAATCTAGGGATCACTCCAAAGTGAAAACTTAAATCTTCTCAACACTTTTCTAAACATGCATCTTAACCTAGACATATATGTGGCCTTCTAAATTATTTCATACATACAAGGTTTTTGTTTTTTGTTTTTTGTTTTTTTTTTAAGTACTCCAGGTGAGGAACGAAGGGTTTTCTGAATGTCTTAATTTCCCAAAGACTCTCCCACAGCTTTTCCTCCCAGGCCTCAGGTATCTTCACTGTTATATATCATAACCATGTTTTGCCCCAGGTATGTGCAGTCCTTTTGATGAAAGCCCACTGCTTTTCCAGCCTGAGTTCTGAGTTAGGCAAAGCAGAGATGAACACTTGCTGTAAGTCCTTTACATGGCCCCTAGACAGGTTACAACAGACGTCTAATAATTTTTTACTAAGTCTGCTTCGCTCCTTTCAGAACCAGATACCAGGGGCCTACAATGGTGACACAAGCTGGCACTGTTTCCAGACTGCCACTGTGCTGGAGAGGAAGGGAGTGGGACAATGACAGGTAAAAATGCTACAAATTTTCCTACAGTTCTCAAGTTTCCTTTAAATTTATTCAGTATTTGCTTGGTTTGTGTAAACCTTTGACTGTTTTCCAGAATTCTGACAAACTTGGCTCTGAAGTTTGTTTTTTGATGCTTCTGTGTGGAGATAAAAGGTTGGTTCTTTCTACACCATCAATTTACTTATGTCACCCTATGTACTATGGCTTATTTTTTCCTGAACTTTACAGTAATATAAAAATATTTTAAAATTGAAAAGTAGGTGTATCAATCTCATTGTTTCATTATAAATTTTTAAAGTGATACAAAAAATTTTACCATCTTAATTATTTTAAGTGTACAATGAGTATTGTTAAATATATTCACAACAATGTGAATGTTGTAAATATATTTGACAATACTGAACATTTTCATCTTGTAAAATTAAAACTCTATATCCATTTTTCAACTCCCTATTTCCCTCCCCTAAGCCTCTGTCATCTACCATTTTACTTTCTGTTTCTACAAATTTGACTGCTTTAGATAGCTTTTGTAAATGAAATCATACAATGTTTATCTTTTTGTGACTGGCTCATTTCACTTAGCATAATGTCTTCAAGGTTCATCAATGTTGACAGGAATTCCTTCTTTTTAAAGACTGAATGATATTTCATTATATGCCACATTTTGTTTATGCATTTATTTATTAATGAACATCTGGGTTGCTTGGCTATTGTGAATATTGCTGCAATGAACATGGGTGTGCTAATATCTCTTCAAGATCTTGCTTTTGATTCTTTTGGATAATATGTTGAGAAGTGAGATTCCTGGATCATAATTCCATTTGTAATTTTTTTGAGGAACTGTCGTACTGTTTTTCATAGTGTCTACATCATTTTATATTCCCAACAATGGTACACAGGGGTTCCAGTTTCTCCACACATTCAACAGCACTTGTTATTTTTTTTTCTGATAGTGGCTATACTAATGGGTGTGAGGTCATATGTCATTATGGTTTTAAGTTGTAGTTCTCTAATGATTAGTGATGTTGAATATCTTTTCATAGGCTTATTAGTCCATTTTTAAAATTTGGTTGTTGGTTTTTTGTTGTTGAGTTATAGTTCTGTATATATTATGAATATTAACCTTGTTAGACATGATTTGCAATATTTTCTCCCAGTGTGTGCATAGCCATTTCATTCTGTGGTTTCCTTTGATGTGAAGTTTTTCAGTTCACTGTAGTCTCATTTATCTGTTTTTCCTTTTGTTGCCTGTGCTTTTGGTGTCATATATAAGAAATACTTGCCAAATCCAATGTCATCAAGCTTTTCCTCTATGTTTTCTTCTAACAGTTTTATTGTTTTAGGTCTTGTTTACATCTTTAATCCATTCTGAGTTAATTTTTTTAATGATGTAAGATAATGGTTCAACTCCATTCTTATGCATGTGGATAACTAATTTTCCCAAAACCATTTTTGAAGAGACTGGTCTTTTTCCCCATTATGTGGTCTTGGCATCCTTCTTGAAGATCCTTTGGTCACATATATGAGGGTTTATTTCTGGGCTCCTTATGTCTGTTTATGTGAGTACCGTACTGCTTTGGTTACTGTAGCTTTGTAATATATTGAAACCTGACTAAGTACATCATTCCCTTTTTTAACCTGAGTCACTTTGTTTTAATTATGTCTGCTGTATACAGCATAGAGTTGGGTTTTGCTTTATAATTCAATTTGAAGATCTTTTCTTTAAGTAGATGAATCAAACCCATTCACATTTATTGATTTGTCTGCTGTTTGTTTTCAATTGTCACATTGTTTTCTTTTCTGTGTTATCATATTTACTGTTTTCTTTATGTTGTTTCTTTGGAGTTTTTATTTCCTTGGGTATAAAAATATTTGAATTTTTCTAGAGGTAACTGAATAAGGCTGTTCATAAAGGTCTCTATAGACATCTTTGTCCTAACTTAGGAGTGTTCTACAATTTGTTAGGTTTAAATGATAGTGTTGATTTTTTACCTATTACTTAAATGACAGTCAATGAGCTTCTTGTGCTTTCTCCCTTTTTTCTCTTATTCAAGAAATTGCCTTATTTCTACTTAGTTAAAATACATAATTTCTACCTAATTTTCTTCTACCTGTGTTTCTACCTGTGTCTTAGTCTTGGATCTACAGTTCCAATATATTTAGAGCCCTAAGCTATCATTTTCCCGATTAGACGAAACTCATGCTTTCACAGATTTCTGAGGAAACACTCCTGACTATAGCATTCCCCGATTTCTTGTATGCTTAAAAACTTTTTCAACAGCTTTGATTCTTCTTAAGTACAGATTGGCTGAATTTAAAATCCTTGGCTCATACTTCTTTGCATTTCTCAAAAATGTTCTTCTTATTGTCTTACTTTGTATGTTGTTGAGAATTCTAATGACAACCTCATTTTAAGTGACTCTTGCCTAGAGGCCCAGGGGATTTCTTTCTCTTCATATTTAAAGTCTAATAGTCTTACTAGACATGTCTTGGAATTGACTAATCTACATCCAATACCACTCAGACCTTCTTTTATTTCTGGAAACTTCTTGGATTATAGGTTTTAAATATTAGTTCTGTCCCATTATTTTGTTTTTCTTCTTCAGGACACTTTTAAAGTGTCCTCTAAATTGATCACTTTATCTCTGAACTTATTTTTATTCCTGGCCTTTCACGCTTTCATTCAATGCTCTTTAATAAATTTTCAATTGAACTACAATCCCTTGAGTACCTTATAATTTCATCTTTAATATAACTTTGTCATTATTCCTCAAATTCTTTCCTGAGTTCACTTAACTCTTGTTTTCTACCTTCCTGGTTTGTTTTGTTTTTGGTCTATTTCTGTTCTGAGGTTTGTAATTTCTCATTTGAGGTGTTTTTTCATATCATGACTGAAAGTTTTCTTGAAAGGTATATACAGTACACTCCATTAACCAGAATTCAAGCAACCAGCATTTTGAAGCAACCAGGAAAAAACATTTTTTTTTGAAGAAATAACAGTGCATTTACCTGGCATGGCTACCAGTTAACTGAGAGTTTACTTACATTTATCCAGCATCTACCCCATGGGTGCCAGTTAACTGAGAGTCTACTGTATTGCTTTTGGAATGTATTACAGTTTGCCTCTGTTTAATGTTTCATTTATTGGGGGATAATTTTTATCAACTGAAATATTCTCATTTTAATTTTATAGCTTTGTATGGATGCTTTCTGCTGTTTTCTGCTCACCTTGTGCTTTATAAAAACTTCTGAAATAACTTCAAACTTATAAAAAAAGGTTTTTAGTCTTTTCCTTCTATAAGCTTCATAATTTCTTTAAAGAATACAGATCAGTTATTTTGTAGAATGTTTCTCAATTTAAGTTTGCCTGATGCTTCTTCATAATTAGAATTCAGGTTGCACTTGTTTGCTTTTGCAAAAATGCCAAAAAAGTGATGTGTTGTCAGTGGATCATATCAAAAAGCACATGACATTGATATGTCCTATTACTAATGATGTTCATTGTGCTTGGATCACTAACATCCTAGTAATGGGACATATTCACTTGGTGGTATCTACCAGCTTCCTTCACTATAAAGTTACTATCTTCCCGTTTGTAACTAGTAAGTATTTTATGGAAAAATACTCTGATACTACGCTTTTCCTCACAAATTTTGTCCTGCTAGCTTTAAATCCATGTATGGTGACTGCCTAGATCAATTATCACCGTGATGACCGCCAAATAGTGTCTTTCTAATTTTGTCATTCTTTCTATATTTCATTGTTGGCAATCTACTTTAAGGAGGAGCTTTCTCTTTTCTCTCATGAATTTATCCATATTAATACTGAATAAATATAATAGTATGTATTAAACTAACTTCTAATTCTTGGGAGATACCTGTGAAGTACTTAGGTGGAAAGGTCATGATGTCTGCAGTTTACCCTCAAATGTTCCAACAAAATAACACACACTCACACATTCAAGAGTGTTAAATCAAAGGTGAAAAAAATGTTAACAATTATTCAATCTAGGTGAACTGTATATGGGAAATCATTGTATTATTTTGCAACTTTTTGTGGATCTAAATTTTTTCAAACTATAAAGTATATCATATATAGCAGTTTTAATTGAAACACTGCCAAAACATTCACAAATATTTGAAAAAAATTAAATTCAGCCTACAGATTTAATTCACCAGCATTTGAATATATTCAAATTTTATTACATTGTCTATAGAAATCTGACACTAGTATCTGTGCAACAGTCCTCTGAGGCAGAGGGAGAACATCACACACAAATCTTACATACTAAGATAACAGTACCATGTTTGACAAGACTTTCTTGATTCAGTAAACCAAGCTTGACAAAGCAGCCAACTAAAGATGAAAGATTCCAGTTTTAGGACGTAAGTGAACTTATCACTTAGGGAACATTGTAAATATTAAAAATGTCACACAGACTTACAAAAGTGCAGTGTTTTCCCCAAAGACTATAAATAGGCAGGTTTACAATATAGAAACCTGTACATTACAGCACTCTGAGGTTTTAGCAAAGCATAAATTATAGACACATTTGCCATACAGTACAATTTTATTGTATGAGACATGAATAATAGTGCACTTAATTCCAAGAATCACATTCAAATATTATCAAGAATACAATTCAAATACCCGCTATCGAAGAAATATACATATTATTTTTTTAATAACTAAGTTGTGCAAGTACATTTTTAGTGTATAATAGATGGTAATAAAGCTATAAGGATTCTAAACAACAGAACTCAGAGTGTATTTGTGTAGAATAATCCACCTGTCCAAAGAGATGTGCATTTTAAAAGTGCAACAAATGTGTTGGGCAGACAGACAGAGGCAGTGTTGCACAATTTGTTTTTATTACAAATCACAAATATAGTTAATGTGTATACTCACAGATGGTTAAACAGAATGGCTCTAAAAGTCAGTAAGCTCTCATCATGAATTATTTTTCAGGACCAAGTAGTGTCTACTGTGAGGCCTACCATCTTTCACTAAATTAAGCACAAACTACAGTTCCACAGTGTAGAAACCACGCTTGGTGTTCTGAACTTTCTAAAACACAGTTATATAGTTTCAGAGGGTCTCTGTTGGTTTAAAAGGAAGAAGATGCTATGGACAATAGATTATAAAGACTGAGTCAAAGTAAAAGTACTTTTATTCAATAAAACAAAAATCAGAAAACATATTGTAAAAAAGGTAGCATTTTATATCATCTGAGAATAAATAATAATGGAGAAATCAGTCTTTTAATGTCTTTTTGTTATGGTGAATTATACAAAAATACTATCTGGTAATAACTTAGGATATCAGCTCCGGAGGGAAAAAAAATGATATGACTCCTGTTAAAGAATAAGAAATAATTTATCTCTGCTGTCTTGAGGTATAGCATAAACCTGTATTAGATGTACTGATGACTTCATTCTCTGATAAATTTCAAAACTCCTAGAACAAAAGATCAACTATTCTAAAAATTGTCCATTTTTTTTGTCCAGAAAGTAATTTTCTGATAATGAATGCTCATAATACCCTCATACAGTTTTCCTTCACTAATTCTGGATATGGGTAAATCCCAAAACTTTTACCTCAGGCTAAAGTCTGATAATAAGTGAACCTGATGCAGTCAAGACTTATAATTTAAAAAGCTAATCCTGAAACCAGATTAACTACAAGAGTTAAATCTTTAAGCAGATTTTTTTAAATGCAGCAAAACATTTCTGTTTTTCACTGCAAGAGACAACTATTAGCCAAATCTTTTCATAGCATTGATTTTTTAGTTAACATAAATGCTAACTGACTCAAAGGCTAAAATCTCACTAAATTTCATTCTTTAAAATGAAGAGTAACAGCAATCACCTCTGTAAATGAGGTTTGAGAGTTCAAAAAAAGTTTTAAATTCTCCACCTGGGGTCTGAAATGACAATCTAGTCTTCCAAACTCTTCCCCCAAATCATTTTAAAATCTTGTTTCAATGGCCTAATTTTTCTTAGAAATAAAACACATTTATAGGTTGTTTAAACCTACTAGATGTTACAATTTCTGCTTGTTTTCTTCCCATGTAATAAAATCAAAATGGAAAAATTAATTAATTGCTGAAAAGTTTAACCATATTTTTATATTATTAAGCATGGTATTTTTTAATTATTAATTTAAATCTAGATATCCTTGTATTGCTGATAGAGGACTGTAGCAATCCTTTGTATTTTGAAAATATTCTTTGCGAAGCATACTTTTTGCTTCCCAAAAATGTAAACCAGTTTTCACCATAAGTGAATACCAGATGATGCCTAATATGTAAGAACTTGAGTATATCTCACTTGATTATTAATTATATCAGGCAATTTGCTTGCTCACTAATTCTGCCACCACTCTTCACATTAAAGTTTTTAAAGCTGTTTATCAAAGATAATTCTCTAAACTTAATGTTTAACAAATATCATCTCATGAGTATATCCATTGTATGTATTTTTCTCATCCAAGGGATGGGTAACTTAATAGTATTACTAAAAATCCTCTTCAAGTTATATTGATAATGCACTTGTTTCTAACAGAGTTCTCGAGTTTGGGGAAACCTTAATATCTGCGTTATTAGATAACCCTTTGAAAGTGCATTGATACCAAAGTTGTTTTTACAAGCTACAATCCGAACTGAGGTTTGGACAAACCCTAATTATAAAATAATACTAAAATGCAAACTTGTCCAAACAGCTTAAGATTGCTGTCTCAATAAAAGAAATAAAAAGAAATTGAAACACTGTGCTATTGTACCCTGGCTCACACAGAAGATGTTCATGAGGAAGACAGGTATACATGGTGGCATACAATTTCTCCATGACCAAACCTAATAAAAACTCCCTCTGAAGTTTCTACCCATGGAAGCCCTATGGCCAACCAATATCACCAGCGGGAATCACTTTTAAAGAATCACTAAAAAAAATATATTTTGAAATGGTTTTGCTTATGGGTCCATTAACTAAGAACAAGCTTCTTCTTCATATATAGTTTTGAGACAAAATTAAGAGAAACAAAAAGGTCAGCTGCATGAACAAATGCAGCAAGCAATTTTGAGGGGTCATAAAAAAGTGAGGGTGTTTCCTCTTTAAAAAGTACACAGAAGTTTCATACAACACAGAGATATCTATATAGCTCTTTTGCTCCTTGCCTTAGCCTTTTGGTGAGGACTTTAATGTCCCAAGATTCATAACTATAGAGAAAATAAGTCGAGAATAAAACTGAACTTAGAGGAGAGGCAGGCAAGTTTACCACATGAGAGTTCTGACTATGAATTGCTGTCCAGCCTTTTGCTACAGGTTTGAGGAAAAAGAAAAAAGATGAAGCTTGAGCAACTGAAGATAGAAAGAATTTGCCACTTTTTAAGGCTTCTGAATGTGGCCATAAATTTTGACAGTCAATTTTTTAAAATTACATTTTTAGCTCACTACCTCAATACATTACTCTAAACCAGTGTTCAGTTTGGGTATGTGTTACACTGAAAGCGTATTAATGGTTACTCTTTGGGTATGTGTTACACTGAAAGCGTATTAATGGTTACTCTTCAACTATCCTTTTAAAGGGTAACTAGAATTGATAGTATTTGTTACAATGAGCAGTGCCACAAAATGGAGATGTACATGGAAGCACTGAGTCGCTAACTTTTAGAATTGCAGGCACAAACTAGCATAGCATTAATATAGTCATCACTGTTTCTATAACATCAAAACATTTCAGATCTGTTTCTGAAGTTTAAAACATAGCTGCATCATGTTCACAAACTTTCCACTCTACTTAAATTTGCCAAACATATAATGGACCAATCAGCAAAGTCAAGATAAATTTTCAAAAGGCTGAAGCCAACATGAAAGTTGTAACCTTAGTATTAATAGACCCTTAGAATACTTAAAAATAAAACAAAACAAGAAAAGATATACATGCATATATAAACCAGTGCAACAAGAACTTCAGACAAGGGCAGTGCATCTCTGATTTAAGGAAACCATATTTGTAGCTTAATTATAGCAATGATGGTTTAATGTTAACATCCAGCATTTAACACACATTTAATATGTGTGCTCAAAAACCTAAAAAACCAATTCAACAGTAACAATACCATATCAGTAACAAATCCCTACTTTATTTCTATATTGCACATATTTTAGTGTCTACCGTTAAACTAAATTTTCTTCTTCTTAATGTAATTATCAGAGGACTATAACTGTTGAATAAATATTCAGAATTTCCTTTCTTGACAAACCAGAATAAGAATGGATTCAGCTTTATTATAAAGAGAATGGCAAAGCTATTGCAAATAGCATGTTAAACATAAAGTTCTTTGTTTATCCACCATTTCAGTTTTGGAAAGTATTTCTGTATTCAAAGTGTTTAAACATCTGATCCTTTTTTAAACTGACAAATATTCCCTAGAGACTAATCATATCCTTGACTGGTCTGGAGCACTGTTTGGAAAGTAGACACAGAGAAAAGCTTATGATGAAATGGCATATAACACAAAATGGCATTACAGAAGTCAACTGATTCATGTAAAATAAAATGACTAGCACCTCCTTCCTGCTCCCAAAGTGAAGAGGCCTGACAGACCACATGAAACACATGTAGTTATAGTAAGTTTCAGTCATAAAGCACAGAGAAATCCATTACATTAGAGGGTTCTCACATCTAAAGCCTTAAGTTCAAGGCTACTGTGTAAAAGGGAGCTGAAGGGCAAAAGGAGAAAGAAGTGGGATATGTGTGCGGGAAGGTCCTTACATAGGGCGTGAGGACATCTTTCAGGGACTCTCCTGTATCCCATCCTCAGTTTCCAGTTCTGCCAACTGCCTTCTAAGGATATTCACTTTTGCTTGTAACTCCTTATTATAGTCAATGATGTTAACCATTTCTTCATATGCTTCATCCAAATACTTGGAGGATCTGTTCCAACGTAGGAAAATACCTATTGAATCCAAAAAAGGAAAATAGATGGGAGAAAGATACACACATTGAATCAACATTGAAGTTGTGGATAATATATAATTCCATGTATTAATGTTTTCTTTTTTTTTTAACAATTCACATCTGTTTTTGTTTTTTTTTAATTCATTTTTATTGTTAGACTTATTGGGGTGACATCTGTTAGCAAGGATTACATAGGTTTCAGGCATACAATTCTACAGTGCATTGTCAACTTGATGTATAATAAGTTCACCACCTAATGTGACTTCTCTTTCCATTACCTTATATTTAGCTTCCCCCGCTCCTCTCCCACCCCCTCCCCTTTCTCCCCTCCCTAACATCTGTTTTATCAAACTTTATATACAGGAATCTTGAGGTACTGAAAGAATGTAATAAATACAATATTCAAGAAATCACTATTTCTATATACATGCTCATTAATTCTTCAAAATCCCCACACATAATGAAAGAGATCAAAATACTATTTGCTTATATATTCAGGAAAACAAGCTGATAATTTACAATGCCATAAACTTTACAGTGTCACAATAGAAATCTTTTTCTTTCATAATTACAGAACTTTACTCAGACCTATAAGAACTCCTACATGTGTGAAATCACTTTCATTGAAAAAATGAGTTATAGTACAAGCAGAAGCACACAGATTTTTATTTAAAAGTGCTCTCTCACCCTCTTCTTACATAAGAGGCAGGCTTCCAATTATGCAGGCAATTGCTTCTTTCCCCAAAAAATAACTGTCATTTTTAATGACTAAAAGGAGACATGTTCTCCTACACCCTATGTTAACTATATTATCCCAAAATAATGGCTAAAAATGAGGAGGTAATAATTCAGGTAAGGAGATACAAAGACGTTCCAGGCTGTGACATGTCAGTAGCTGAGAAGTTCACAAAGGTTTTATGATTCATTAAAACACGTTCCGTAACCAAACTTCCATGGGCACTAAAGAGTCTTTGTATATATGTCCAAATACTAACTCTCTATTAGAAAGGTAAAATAGAAACTAGCTTAAAGACTGACTGACCTGTGTTGATTTTTCTATAGGTAAAATATAAGGGCCTGTTTTAAATAATCCTGTTCTTCAGTCCAGGAATCACTTAATATTAATGGTTAACTATAATGTAAATATAAACAGCAGAGAGATTTTAAGGCTAAAGTGCAGTCACATTTATATACTCCATATACCTACCATGAGAAGATTTTACCTAATATATTATTTCTTCCAATTCTAATTGAAGAGGCAATAAACACATATGGAAACTCTGTTCTTAACACAGTCGTAATTCATTCATACAATAATAAAGTTTTCTTCTATCACTTAATCCCTAAACTCTCAGTAAGATTTGGTAAAAACTAGTTAAATCATCCTGCAGGCCACCCAACTCCCAAATTTGGCTTTTCTCCCAAGCAGCCAATCTCTCATTTCAGTTATTAAGCATGACAGTGGCTTTTCGGTAAGTTGTCCCAGAAGTCTTAAACAAGAAGTAGAGCTGTCTTCTCTCATTTATCTTATACCTATGACTGTCTACAACAAATCAAGAAAGAAACCAAAGAGAAGTTCTAGCAGCCAAAAATTCCCAAACACTGATGTTCAGACTCAGAGAAACTCAAGACTATCTGAGGCCATTTTCTCACCATTGTGACTAGAGGACACCTTGACAGATAAGATTAGAAGCATAAACTCTGCTAATGACAGATATGCCAAGAGGAACAAAATGTAAAAGCTAACATCCAGAGAAGTGACAGAACAGACTTGATCTGAAGCCAAGAAAGCAAAGCCATCTGTGATCCTTTTACACATAAAGGACAAACAGTTTTCCACATATGAATTGTCTTTGAGAACATAACATATCAGAACATGGTATAATAACTGAGATTCATGGTAATTCAGTTCAGTTTACCAAACAGCTACCTTTCTGTGTGTATGCTTTATGCTGTTTAATACAAAGATGAATAAAGATGTACTTACTACCTTCAAAATGATTAAAAAGAATTTAAATGGTATTTTATAGTCTTTCTTTAATGAAGCCCTTAATAAATTTTAGACAGAGTTTGGAAATTTTTTAATAAACAAGCTTTGGTATTTAAGGAGATAAGCTTCAGGTGTCTGAAAAATTAATGTAGGTAAAACATCTTCTTTTAGATTTGAAATAGATTTGAATAGATATGAAAATTAAGCATGGATTAATTTTCCACATGAACAATGGGATATCTGCATTACTGCAGTGATGGATGGAATATAGACCCTAACCAGACTGATTAGCTCATTAACCCTTTAGCAGTATTTAACAAAAGAACCTATCCTAATGACTGCTTAATAAAGGAAACAGAAACCATTTCCCTGGAGCTTACAATTTATTCCTGTCCCAACTACCTACCAACTTTATCACACAAAAAGTAATGTATTTTCTCTCACACCTGTTAGGATGGCCACTACCAAAGGCAGGGAAAACCCAACTAGAAAATAACAAGTGTTGGGAAATATGTGAAGAAATTGGAACCCTTGTGTACTGTTGGTGGAATTGTAAAAAGGTGCAATCGTTATGGAATACAGGATGAGGTTTCCTCAAAAAAATTGAACAGAGAATTATCATATGATCCAGCAATTCCATTTCTGGGTACATACCCAAAAGAATCAAAAGCAGGATCTTGAAGAGGTATTTTGCATGTCTATGTGCCAAATGTGGAAGCAATCCAAATGCCCACTGACAAGTGCATGGATAAACAAAATGTGGTACATATATTTAATAGAGTATTATTCAACCTTGAAAAGAAATGAAATACTGTCATATACTACAACATGGATGAACCTTGAGTACATTATTTAGTGAAAGAAGCCAATCACAAAAAGACAAACACTACAGGAGTCCACTCATATGAGGTACCTAGAGCAGTCAAACTCCTAAGGACAGAAAGCAGAATGGTAGTTGCCAGGGGCTGGAGAGAGGGACAATGGGAAGTTGTTTAGTAAGTATAGAGGTTCAGATCGACAAGTTTGGAGACTTTCACAACAATGTGAATATAATTAGCACTATTGAACTATACACTTAAAAATGGTTAACTTGGTGAATTTTATATTTTTAATCACAATAAATAAAAAGTAATGTACCATCTTATCTAGGGAAAACATCCAATATAAATAGCAGTATCCATTAAATAATCACTGTAAATTTCTCAAATAGGTACTGAAATAAAGGTGTGACTAGATAACTGATATGAAAGAGAAAACCTTGCCCATACTGAGAAAAAAATGCAGAGGTCTGAGGGTCAGGTCACCTCACCACCTTCAAATTAACAATAGCATGTACTCACAGGCAGTTGAAAGAGCATCCACGACTAATGATAAAAAGTCTACAAAAGATGTATGGCTTACCTTCCCAGAGCTGAAGGCTCTGTGGAGCAACTGAAGGCCAGATGACAAGATTGTTGGCTTCAAAGAGAGGATTGGTGAATTTACTCAGTTCACTAGGACGATTGACCCAAGACCACAGAGACATCGTTTTCTGCTGTAGCTTTAACTTACATCTGATCAAGAAAAAAAAATTGCCATTAAAGCAGTTAATTTATAACAACTACTATTAAACACTCCTCCTAATGGGATAATTTCTTCTCTCTGTATGTTAGTAGAGGAATAAAATGTTGTAAAATAAAAGTACTTGTCAGAACATTCAATCACTATTGTAACTCTCAACAACAACAAAACAAAGATTGTCTTACAGGCTTCCAAAGACAGCAAGAAGGAAAAACCAGAGTCTGGTCATGTCAGGTTTTGTGTTAAACATAACCTGGAGAACATTACTATATGCAAAGTCCTTTACTGTGTCTGGTACTGTATTTTAATTAAGAATAGTTAAATGTTTAAAAATAACTATGTATCTTGATGTAAATACAGATTTAATCTACATTCATATACAATCAACAATTCAAAATAATCTTGAAATTCTGTAATAGTCTTTATCATGGAATAAATGTTAAAGATGGAAACTGAACTGGCACATTTTAGAAAAAATGAATTTTAATGAGGCAAGATAATTTGTGGCAAACCTTACATTAACCCCAAAGATAATACATTCAATTTTCACAGGATTCTGTTTAAGCTGAAGTTTTACTATAAAATTGGTTTTGTCTCTCTAACTACTTCATTACTTATAAGCTTCATGCCAAGTTAATTATGTCCATATAATTAATTATGCCAGCAATAAAAAGAATCCACATAATCACAGAAGCCATGTGGTACCAGAATTCATTTACAAGAATAGCAAGTCCCATACCGTGTCCCCAGAAAGCAGGTGTGGCCAGGATGGGAAACCACTGCACTTAAGGCTCCCTCTAGCCTCCAACCCCCAAGCCCATGACTAGTCAATCAATGAACTTTTTCTGGCTGAGCCCACCCCCCACAGACAGCTTCAGAATCCTTAATCAGGACTACTGGTAGGCGCTACCAAATGGGAATAAGAGTATGGGATAAAACTTGTGATGCTTTTGTTTAATGTAGTTCAGAGGGATATTAATAGGTGTACCATCAAAAAGCAGTTCATAGTCACATATTACTTAAATGCTGAATTAAAGTTACATACATAGCTTAATAGAGAAAGGCTAGAGCAGGACTAAGACCTATACTATAGTCCTATTTTTGGTGACCAGCTGGCTGTGTGTCCCTGGACAAGCCACTTATCTGAATATTACCTTCCTAATCTATGAAATTGGATGGAGAGTGAAGTTGGAGTATTTGTTAAGGCTTCTTCCTGACTTAATCCTATATGAGAAAATTAACATTGAAAATGCTTGCCTAATTTACTCAAAACTTTTAAATCAGTATATGGACTAATTTTAATCTACTAGAACAAAGTCTTAAGCTATGCTCTCCTAGCATGTGATAGGCTCAAAATAAGAAAACACTTCATGTATACTAACTGTAATGCCCATCATCTTATAAATAACATTAATGTAGAACCAAATCGTGGTCTCTTTTAGGAAGTAATCAAAACAACTTAAAATGAAACAGCCCCCATGTGAGAAGTCTACCCACCTTTCACTTTCATTGTTGCCCAGAAATGTTCCAAATTGTGAGGCATAAGAATGCTCAAAGAGCATGATGAGGAAATGCTCATTGAATTCAAAAGAACAAGGGAACTGACGAAGAATCTGCCATACACAGTCCAAGAAGAGAAGAAATACAGGTGACTCCCACTTCTGCTTACTATTACAATAGGCTGACTGTGCACAGCGCTGTTGGAATGGGTGACCAGCCTAAGAGAAAAGATGGAAACGTGATAGTCATATCCGAGTGAGATGCCATATAGCACATTCTATTAACATTATTTCACGGGGGTACAATGAAACTTTTATTAAATAGAACATCATATCATTTGGGTGGCTGCTATTTAGATTACTAATTCCTTAGTTTAAAACAATTTCCAAATTCTTAACAAGGTTGTGCTGTTAAAACATAACCATTAACTATAAGAACTACAATTGTCCTTGGACTATCAAACAGAATAGTAACAAACTTCAATAATGATAAACTTATAAAATAAATCTACCTAGGTCTTTGTAATTTGGAGCAAAGTAAAAAAAAAGATAAGCGAATTGGTATATAAAACAAAGGACAGCTATCACCTTGTATCTATCCAAAGCACCATTGGCTGTTGTAAGGTACACAGCCTCACCACTAAATGGAGATAAAGATGAGGCTCTCATAAACAAATTTTATAAGGTCACTCCTGATATTAAATCTTTAAATTGCATGTGTAAAAAAGTTACCATCATGGAGAGATCTTTATGAATACTATTATATTAGAGATAAACCTGTCCTTAGTTTCCATCTTCTCCCAAAAAGAACTGAAAAAGTCTACTGACTAAAGGAAATTAAGAATCATTTGGCTCTCTGGCCCACCCAGAACCCGAATACCAACCTTATCCCAAATCATACGCTTTTAGATATTTCACAGACCTGCTTTATCTATGAGTCTTTATACCACTTTATATGACAAAGCTGCCGTGACCATTTTCCAGTGGTTAATGGGATTTTGATACCCATTAAAATGGTAATATATAAGTAAGTGTGTCATACTCGTTTGTTATCTGTCATGATGAATGCAGCTGCATTGATTTCCACCAAACATTTAGGACTGTCTGACTTAAATGTTTGGGCCGACAATGGTACACATCATAGTATTAACATATTATAAATGTGAAATGTAACTAGAAGGGCCAGAAATGATTTTTCTCCAGAGATACTTCCACTTCAAAGATATATCTAAACATTTGTTTTCGATCACAATTGTTTGCCAAGTTACACATTCATAAATTCATCTCTGACTTGGAGGATTTCAATCTTCTGAGACCTTTGAGTTAGTTGTCACTTAGCATTATGTGACAGCACTGTGTTGTGTCCTAGGGATAAACAGATGAACTGGGCAAAGTTCCCTGACCTCAAATGAATCATTTTATTTGGGTCTAATGCAGGAAATGAGGCACAAAGAAAATGGACCAATTTTATCTGTGAAAGAAGTTAAGGTCCCAACGACTTCATGGAAGCAGGGGCATTTAGCTGGACCTTAAAGGATGAGAAATATTTTACCTGGCTGGGGAAGAAAATAGGATGGAGCCAGACTAGAGCAAAAAGCAGAGACCTAAAAAGCATACACCTTTGTAATTACAAATCCCTATGCCCCATTTCTCCCTTGTTTTTTTATTTTATCTCTAATAAGACTAAACTCCACAAGACAAGACTATGTTTTACATTCTTTGTATTTCCCCTTTAGGTAACAAAGTACAACTACTAAGAGTTTGCTAAGGACAAATGGGCAATATAAGCAAAGAGAGATACAGAAATTGAGAGACAGTAAAGATTACAAACATTCATTGAGTGGAAGATAAATTCATTGTCCCCCAGAAAATTAAACAATTTAAACATTTTATTCAATCATACATTAAATCTGCCCCCACAAACCAGCATCCCAACACAAACTATTAGCTGTTCCTCTGCACACAAAAGAGCTTTTCTCACCTGTAGCCACTCTCTTTCTATTAGGGCCTCAAAACCACGGATGGTCCTGCTTCTTGGTTCCAAGATGATCTGGGCCAGAGAAGTAACCTGAAGTGTGGAGTCAGTTCCTTCTGTTCCATGAATCAATATGGACGCTCCTTCCCTGATAGGCAAATTCAGAGGACAAATGGGATACTCCCGACACAATCAACTCTGTTAATAGTAAACATTTATATAGTACAATATTTCAGTCTTATGTATTCTGCTCTGTCCAGTAGAGTTTAGACTCTAAATTAGGCATATGAAGACAGCTTCCCTTGGGGAAAAAAATAAAACTATAGTGAGTTCCAAATGTCACAAGGCAAGGACCCTTTTAAATTATAACAAATTTCACAGAACCTTTTAGCTGAAAATTCTCTCTTTACAAAACCAAAATCAGTCCTTATCACACACAACAGGCACTTACACTTCTGCTTTAATAGTTGATTAAAATATTTAATAGTTGATTAAAACTTTTTCTCATCAAACCTAGAAACATATACTGAAAGTTATTTTTCTGGGGGGTTCCCTGGTGGTGTAGTGGCTAGGCTTCGGGGCTCTCAATGCTATGGCCTGGTTCGGTTCCCAGCCAGGAACCATCCCCCTCCCAACCCCGTAAAAAAAGTTATTTTTCTATATCTCTCTGACCTTGCTTCTACCTTTTTACCATCAGTTGACTATAAAGATGCTTTCATAAACTGTAATGGGAAATAAGTCCTGAACCACACTTTGACAAACATTAAAACAAAAATATAAAAAAATATCTATATCTATATATAAAACTCACTTTACAAAGTCAGTGGCAATGATACCATGATATTTAGAAGGTGTATGGGACCCCACTATTGTAAAGAGAGTGGGAGGAAACACCAAAAATTAAATTAACTACATCTCCCCTGACCTTCTTCCACCTCTTATATTGAAATGACAGTGCAGAAAATATTGGAAAAAAGGAAAATAAGTTTACCACTTTCTCATAAAAGTTTCATGTTTAGTTTAGTTACTACTGTTAATTCTTTTCCCATGTACATATATACTTTACATAGCTATAAAGTAGGGTGATTTCTTATTATTTCCACTTTTATTATAAACATTTTCCCATGTTTCTATGTCATTTTTAGAATTATTATATTAGTGGTTATATAATTTCCTATTAAGTGATCAACTACAATTTACTTAATCCTATAGCTGGACATTGAGATTATTGCCAATTTTTGTTATACTGTAGATGATGTACTTAGCTTTTTGTCTTTTGCTGAATTATTTGAGAATTCTTAATTTGAAAATAAGACTCCCTGATGTTCACTTGTGGTTAGGTTAACAACCTCATTCTTAGCATGAAATCTAATGATTAGGCCAAGGGGTATGAGCAAATATTTTAAGGCTTCTGATGTATACTGAATATATACCTTAGTTATCTGTGGTATATTCTGAATTTAAATTCAATTAATTTAAGGTTGATTTTTATATTTTGAGTAATTAATTATAAGGGCAAGTTTTTATGGAGGTATTAATTAGCTAATATATATCAGAAAAGGGAAACCAAGCAAGGCAAATAAACCTCAACATTCAACTCTCCTACGAGTTTGGAAGGCCCTGTTTGCTTAAGGTGGCCCAAACTAAACCAAGATAGAAATAACAAATACTGCTCTGCACCTAGTGTTACCTTGACCTGCATCATTAGGTTATTATGGTTGAAAGCTTAAGACAACATGGTGATAAATATCTCTTACAATTCATGTTTCATAAGAAAACAGGAACCTCTGTACTCACCATGTAAAGAGCAACCTTTTAAACTTAAGTTACAAAGAAACAAAACCCTTAAATTAGCATCTCATCATTCTGTATTATTGATTTCTCTGCTACAGAGCCTTGGTCTTTAATACCCATACTTTATTAGATAAATGAGCTTTGCCTAAAATAAAGAATGGTGACAGTCTGGGAATCTGGACACCAAGGATCTCTGTCTATTCTTGATTCTGTCACTAACTTACCACATGATCTTAAGCAATCAATTCCATTATCAATTTCTCATTAACCACAAAAATTTACCTATAACTGGAGGGTAAGCAGGGAGATGGGTGGTTGAAGAGGGTAAAGGAGGTCAAATACATTGTGATGGAAGGAGAACTGACTCTGGGTGGTAAGCACATAATGTACGATATAGATGATGTATTACAGAATTGTACACTTGAAACCTATATAATCTTACTAACCAATGTCACCCAAATAAATTTAATCAAAATTAATTTTTAAAATTACATATGTATTTCCTTAATTTGGAAGCATCAATAAAACATTAAATTCTCAAAGAAAAGTGCCATCCAACTATGTGGTGGCAATATTTACACCTACCTATTGTTTCAGTGGGAATCCCCTTTTCAAAAAGGGCATGCTAAGCTTCGTAACAACTTATACCAGTCCTTCTGCCTCTGTTCAAGTCTTCTGCCTCAAGTCTAAAGGAGTAGCCACCTTCAACTGAGTGAACAAACTAAAATCACTTCATATACTCTCATCACTTCCATCAGGTTTTCTCAACTTGAAATCCTGATAGTAACTCCACATATCCACTAGTTTGTAGTAAGATATCTGAGAGGTCAGAAAGGAACATTTTACTGTGTAACAAAATTACATGTTTCCTTTCATTCATTAATATTTCAAAACAAAGAAGGCAAGTTTGTTCCTTTGGGAAGAAATAAGAAATCTTTTCTTTTTCACAGTTAAAAAAAGGAAAATTGGTAGAATAATTTAAGGGTTTTATAGAAAAAAATAAGTCCTTTTTGTCATCCAAGACATGTATATGTACATGGTTCACAATTCATTCAACATTAATTATCAATTAAATGGGAGACTATGCACATACTTCATCGATAACTGAATGGCACTATTTTATGTACTAATTTATAAAATAATCTAAACAGAGGATACAGAATAGCCACAAACTTTAACATAAAGGCATACCCGGTTTTATTGTGCTTTGCTTTATTGCACTGCACAGATATTGCATTTCTTAGAAATTGAAGGTAAGACCCTCCACGAGCAAAAAGATTATAACTTGCTGAAGGTTCAGATGATGGTTAGCATTTTTTGACATATTTTTTAATTAAGGTGTGTACATTGTTTAGACATAATGTTATTATATATCTAACCTTTATTTGCACTGGAAAACCAAAAACTTCATGTGACTCATCTTATTGTGACACTCACTTTATTGCAGTGCTCTGGAATTAAATCACAAAAATCTCTAAAGTATGCCTCTGAGGTACATGTTAATACATAAACATATCTCTGGATAAAAGCAAAGTCTAGTTAGCAGTGCATGTCCCATTCCAGGATGCTGATATGCACTTTACCTGTCGATACACTGAGCTGCTAGACAGGCAGTTGTCAGAATCTCTTTGATGTGAGTCATCCAGTTCGAGGCCTCCAATTTACTGAGCCATCGGTCCATATTATGCGTTTGGTCATTACAAGCTTCCACAAGTTTGATTAAGCTCTCCTGAAGAACATGATACCTTTCAAACACAAGAAACAGAAAAACAAAATAGAATGAGGAAGGAAGAAACCAAACCAAAAACTCAGCCTCCAATATATCCAAGAGTTAAAGTAGCTCAAAATACTATAAAATATATGTATTTACCTTGCTATATAATAACTTCAGGATTAAATATCGAAAAACTAGTATTTAAACATGATTACAAGGAGGCTTAAAATGCCTGTCATAGTAAACTGTTCCCCATCTGAATAGATTAAACTCAGATCACAGAGCTGAATTATCTGATTGCGGAGAGGGTCAGAGCATGCATTTTGTGACAGATCACAAGACAGCACCACTGACATCTGCAGTCATGCTCCCACAGATCCACCCAGTACTGTCAGCAGGGGTGATCAAAGCCAGCTCAGATCCCTTTTGTTTTATTAGCTCCAACTCTCACCCAGCCACCCAGAAGCACTTAAAAATGACTAATTGCAAGCATAAACAAGAGATGATAGGTTGAGGGAAAAGGGTGTGAGAATAGGTGGGTATGGGAGAAATTAAATCTCTAAAGTCTTTTGACTTAGGAAAATATAATTATTGGTTCAGTAAGTTTGGTGACCATTGATCTACATGTAGAGGAGCAGACCTTGTGGTAATGAAATTTCAGAGCTGACTTAAAAGAAAGCGTGCTATTTGACTAAAACTCACCTGTGGGCATCCAAGATTAGTTTTCTGTTTATCTTACAAAACACAATGACAGGATATCCAGTCAATTTTTTACTCTAAATTAATGTGTAGGTTCATTTGAAAACTTGTGATTTTTGAACAGTTCCAATTAGCTTCAAATAAGAGTCCCTCCCAAAGTCTCTAGAATCTTTTACCTCTCAATGGACTTATGAATCCGCCTCCACTGGGGATAGTGCGCTTCTTGTTCAAAGCCGCCTCCTTTGGCTCTAGCTTGCTGAGCTACATTTAGAGATCGGGTATCGATGATATAGCCACGCTTTCCTGCTCTGAGGGTAGCATTTATCAGCTTCTCATCTTCTTTGCACCGTCTCCCATTCGTGCCAGTCAGTGGCTGACCACTTCGCATAATTACCTAGGAGCATAATGCAGTTTAAAATTTAATAGTACCACTGCAGAAGTTCCTTTGCCCTTGGCAGGTTTGGCTGTTTGTATAAAATGTGACAATATTCCAGGCATTTATACCTCCAGGACAGTTGACATCTTGTGGCAGTATCAGAGTCTGGAGCTGGGTAAAGCCATGGAAGGTGGTGGCCACCGTTAAAAGGAAGATGGAAAATTGCACAATTTTGGAATGTCGCAGTCCTATCCAGGAGAGGTCTAATGCCAGTTCCCATTTGTGCTGTTAACTATAATAAACTCTTTTGTTTTTTAAGGTTAAAAAAAAATTAATAGTAGCTTTAGAAAATTTCTGAAAACAGAAATGAATTAGCTAGTTTAACAGTATTTCAAAAACAATTTTGTGACACTTTGGAGATGGAACTGATCCTAAAGCAAAGACCCATTTCTATGTATCAACCATAGTTAATAATTGTAAAACAAAAATAAATGTTGTACTTTTAAATGATTTTTCTTCCTACTACCTCAAAACAGATTCACATAATAAATTATAGTTCCTCTTTAAGATCAAATCTTACAATTCCTTTAGTCAGTGAATTGATTATCCAGTTGATCTAGCCCTGTAATGAATAGAAATATTAATGGCTAATGCACCAGTAAATTTTTGCTTCAACTACATAAATTTACAGTTGGCAGGTTTTACCAAGAATTATAAAGAAATAGGCACCAATGGCAAAATAAAAAAAGTTCATGCACTATTCTTCCTGTTTGGGGAATCAGTTTCAGTATCTTAAAAGCTGCTTGTTATTATTTATTCTCCAGTGGCCCTCTTCCATCTTTTTCAGTATTACAGGACTTAGCCACTTGTCTCCAAAGACCACCAACCATATAATTTTGAAAGGTTTGCTTTTGAAACTTTTCTCAAGAAATCGGTAACTATTGCACTGATCTCTTCTGTGGTGAATGGTTTAGTTATTTCAATTTCACCCCACGGTATATAAAGTTATCTTAACTACCTTGAAATTTAACATGATCAGATGATGACAATGACTAACTCTCAGATGGCACTCACCATGTAAATGGACACAACAGTAACTCCCATTCATTAGTAAAAACAGGTATACTGTGGAACAAGCAGGATAGGTGACCTGATGCTTAAACAGTAAATTTTAAAAAATCTTTTTATCCTAAACATCTATGTTTGACTTAGTGCCAGGGGAAATGGAACATGGAAGATGGCTATAATTTATCCACTAATTTAGTACTGGTCTCAAAATAAGAAGCAGTTGATTGACTGAGAAAAAATAAGAGGAGATAAAGATTTAGAAAATACTTAGGAAGCAAATACACAACAAGCACTTGCCTATTCAATTCCTGACTTCTGTATTTACTTAAGTTGTGACTAATGACATGTCACTCTTCTACCTTTTGAAAATAAAAACATCTGCTCAATTTACCTTTCATAGGGAAATTTGGTGAGAATAATTCAAGTATCTTACCATTAATCTGGTCAGAGAAATTTATTTTTCTGCCTAAGAGTATTATTTTAAATATCAAGTGAAGATTAGTTTTCTTTGTACTCACTCCTGAGGATAAACCTATCTGGGCTTTTCTAAGGTTGAGCAGCGCGATGGAATTTAAAGTCATATCCTGATCACAGAAAGTGACTCTATTCCTAAATTACCTAAAAAATAAATGAGCCCTAGAAAGAGAAATTAATTACATCAATGAAAAGGTACAAAGAAAAAGGAAACATTTCTAAGAAAAGATCCTTAAATGAAGTATGTCAGTAGATGAAGGAGCAGTACTGTACACTCACCATTCTGTTTTTTTTATGATAATAACTGAGTACTGGGAAGCGTCCACCATGTCGAAATGGAGCTACCTTCCGAAGAGCTTCATCATCAATGGATTTGGGCACAATGACAATTGGTGGGTAAGAGGGGCAGACCGTAAACTCCTTATTGACATAGCTTAACCTCCATTCACTGGTCTGAAAAACACAAAATACTTCAAAGCTAAGCAAGTATCTCAATATCACAAAATAATCTGAAAAACTTTAAAGGACCTTAGAGATCAACTTTCATACAATGAAGAAGCCATCTCAGGAATTTAATAGAATGATACCTAGCCCATGCTTAAATACTTCCAAAGAAAAGGAGCTCCATTATTCAGTCACCTTCCTGCAATACTAGGTATCTACAGTTCCTAGAAAGTTCTTCCTCATAGAGAACAAAATTTGTTGCTCTTTAACTTCCTCTATTGGTTTTTATCATGATTTCAGTACAAGTTTTCTATTTCACCTGGCACCCTATCAATATGTGAAAGACAGTGGTTTCTCCTTAGCCTTCTATTCCCCAAGTTCAAAATATTAAGTATATCCATGACTACCAGGATCAACATCATCTCATTCATCCTTTTCTGGGTACCACTTACTTTGTTATTGGTACTCTAAAGTAAGTACTAACCCCAAGATGACTCAGATGTTCAAATTATCACATAAGAACTTTCACCAAATTTAGAAAGTTTCTGAATATTATTTCTTTAAATATTTTTTCTACCTTATTCTCTCAGTTCTTTACTTCTGGACCTCCAATTACACATACACTAGGCATTCTGCTACTGTCTCACCGGTCCCTGAGGCTCTCTGTTTCTTCTTCTATAATTTCTCCCTTCCCCCTTCTTTCTACTGAATAATTTCTACTGCTCTAATTTCAAGTTCATTGACTTTGTACTCTGTCATCCAATGTCTACTATTTATCCCATCCAGTGCATTTTTTATTTCAGGTATAATTTTCAAAAAGTCTAAGAATTCCACTTGATTCTTTTTAATATTTTCAGTTTCTCTGTTAAGATTTCCTGTCTCTTCTTTCATTTTAAGCGTATTTTCCTTTATGGAAAGTTGGGCAGTTTTAACAGCTGCTTTAAAGTTCTTATGTGATCATTTGAACATCCTGAATTGTCTTTGTATTGGTTTTTACTGATTGTCTTTCTTCTTGAGAATGGGTCACGCAGTATCTTGTCTGAATTTTTGGATTGTATCCTACCCTTGTGAATGTTACATTATAGACACTCTGCATTCTATTATACTCCTTTGAAGAACATTAATGTTTCTGTTTTAGCAGGCAATTAACTGGGTTAGACTTAAAACAGTATACTCTGCAACATATGAGATGCATGGCAGATCTTAGTTCTGACTGTTCTCAGTATGATCCATGCAAGCATGGCTCAAGAGTCAGCCACAGATTCAGGCTTATACAGAATTAGGGTTCCTCTTCTCTGGCTCTCTGGTTTCCCTGGTTTCTCCCACCAAAGAGAAAGTGATGTTCTACTGGAATGCTAGCTGTTCCACACCATCAATACCACAACTGTGCCGACCTCAGGATGAGGACTTCCAAACAGTAAACTCATATGTATCATTTACTTTCTCTAAGTTTTGATTCCCCTCCAAAATATGCTGCTTTCTTCCCAATTAACATTAACAGAGCCTTCAGGTAGTAGCTCTAATCTATCTCTTGTACATATTGAATGACATGTGCCATCTTGGCTCTATGAATCTTCCATCTTCAAAACTGATCTCAGCTCATTCCCTGCCAAACACATTTCTCTTTCTGTCTTTTCCATTTCAGTAATATCATTCTAGATGCCACTACCTGTTTTATTTCTCATATGCAATGAGTGGGTCACCAACTCCTTTTAATGCTACTTCCTGAATATTTCTGCACTATAACCCCTCTGATATTGATCCAACCATCTTCTTTGTATTATTACAGTAGACTCTTAAGCAGTTTCTCAGCATTTTGCATCTAGATTGATTTTCTGTAACACAGATCTAATAATATCATTCTCCTGTACCTTGTGGATACTTCTGCCAGCACTTATTTTATTACACTCAATTATTTAGATAATTATTAGACTTTGAACAAGTAAAAGGAAGGGACCATGGTTTGTTCATCTTAAATTTCCATAATCTAGCAATAGTAAGTTAATACCGCAAAACAAGGCATTAAAAATGTTCTCATTAAATCTGTAAACTAGGAAGTTTTGCAGGAAAATGTAACAGAAATTCAAATATACAAGTTGCTTAAATAATTAGATAAACTGAAAAGGAAATTCTTAATAGGAAAAAAATAATGAATCTAAGTAAAAACAAACAAACAAACAAACAAACAAACAGAATAACCAAAACATAGGAAGGACCCCCTTAACATATTCTGGCTGCCACTTTCCACCCAGGAAATAACTAAGGATTTCTCTAGGGTAGCTGTTAGTGTAGTTAATGGATACAAGAGAAAAGCATCATGCATTTGAGAATATTTACTATGCAGTTTTTAATGCAATAAAGGCACTAAGTGTAAAGGTAAATACAGGTAGTTACCCACAAACTACAGAAAACCACTCTATACCTAAGCATGTAAAATTGCCTCTCCTTTCTCACTTTGTTGCTGTGGACATCTCTGTTCTTTAAATTACATGGTGCCCTGGTCCCTACTTCTTGATCCCCCCAGGACCCATTTACAGAGGTATGACGGAGGAAGAATAAATGGGAGAGAAAACCTGGTCCTAATAACCTGATCTTAATAACCCAAGTTATGAAAACACAATTATCCCATGGAAACAAATGTGATACACGTTTCTCTAGTACTATCTGAGGTACACCATGGGTTCAACAGAGTTTTCTGGGATGGCTCAGAACCTAACTACTACATTAAATACTTGTTTCTATGGAAATACTTGTAAAACACCCAATGATTAACTCAAAACATGTCATAACTATTTTTATAAAGGTCGTAATGTTTTATCAATATCACTTTCAAAAATTTTAAAAGTAACACTTGGAATACAGTAAATCCCCCAGAAGAAAAATCACTTGATCTGCAGCACTGAGAATAAATTATGCAAATCTCAGAATGGCGGAGGCTGTAGCACTAATAGCTAACAGATACTTCTTTTAGGTATGAGTAAGTCAAATGCACCTTATTACTCATCAAAAAAAAGGAAGTAATCATTTTCACAAGTAAAGTAAGGTGTTGGGTTATATCTCATTACCAGTAGTTCCCTCAAAAGTTACTCACAGCTGAAGAGTAGAGTTCAAACTCTTGTTCAGGAAGAAAAGAATGCCAGCCATCTTCTATCACGTCAAACATGGGTCGGTAAAAGAAAGGGTACATCAGAGTGATAGAGTCCAGGGTAGACAGTGCCTGGAGTTGGGGAAGGAAATTAAGAAACAAAAAAGGAACATGCCACAACTTGAAACACTTTTTAACTGTCAAGTTAGTATTAAACTAATATGACCTAATAATGATAGGCACCCAATATATTTCTCTGTCACTGTATTTATCACTAGATACAATTGAAGCTAATTTCCATGTTTTCAGCGTCTAACAAGGCACTTGGCACATAACATACACTCAACTGGCATTGGCTATGAACAAAGGAATAAAAAATGTGCACACCTATTTTAAGAGAAAAATGAAATAACTCCCTGTTGATAGCATTTTAAAAAGCCTAATAAAAGAGTCCAAATATTTGGGGGCATCAGAGAACACAGGTTTTGGTTAGGCAGTAAGGCCTTGGCTCACAATCCAATTATCAACTATATAAACATATGTAAATTACTTAAAACCAGCACCTGTTATTATAATAACTGTAAATTATTATAGTTATTTGACATAGCTTACTGGCCAAAGAGTCAGATTAAAGTCAGACTGCTAGACTCCAATTCCAGATCCCAGTGTGACAGTAGTTTCCTCAGCTGTGGAATGGGGGAGATAATGGGACCTAGCTCACAGCGCTTCTGGGAGCATTAAGAGAGAGAGTATGTGGAACAGGCCTAGAACAGGGCCTAACACATAATAAACACTAAACAAGTGGCAGTCTCACCTTTCTGACAAAGGAGTTATGAAAAGCATTTCTATGGCTGGACAAAAAAGCACCAAAATCAATTAGAGTCATTCAAATTGCAGTAATTAAAGACATTCACCTGGAGGGAGGAAGGAAACATCATGCTAGCAACATCATGCTAATACCCCAAAACTCTCAGAATGAAGCTACCTCCTTCTAGGTCACAGAAAGATCAGACTCACAAAAGGATGGGCCCATGACTTACTAAAAAAGCAGACTAAACATGTAGTTCAGCAGTTCAACAAAAACATCCCCATCCAAACATATTTTTCTATCTGTCCATAAGTCATGCAGACTTCACCTCAAAGCTCATAAAACAGAAAATATGGAGACACATTATCCACTTCTGTATTGTCTTTGGCTGCCAGTCACACCCAACAGAAGCAGAAAGGCCAGTAGTGTTCACATCTGATTTGGTCAAAGTTGTCATTGGTCAGTACAATTTTGTTTGTTTATCTGTAAGATATTCTTTGCAATATTGAGTTTTTTAGCTTTACTGACATATAATTGACAAAAATGTAAAATATTTAAAGTATACAATGTGATGATGTGATACACATACACATTGTGAAAGGATTTCCCTCATTAACACATCCATCACCTCATGTATTTACCATTTGTTGTTGTTTTTGAGAACATTTAATTACATAATACAGTGTTATCAACAATAGTCACCATGTTATACATTGTATGTGCTGACTGTATTCATATTATAGCTGAAAGTTTATAAATTTTACCAACTTCTCCCTATTTCCCGCACCACTTTTCTACTGTTTCTATGAGTTTGATTTGTTTTTAGATTCCACATATAAGTGATACCACACAGTATTTGTCTTTCTCTATCTGGCTTATTTCACACAGCGTAATACCCTCCAGGTTCATCCATGTTGTCAGAAATGGCAGGACCGTTTTCTTTTTACAGCTGAATAATATTGCATTATATATTAATATATATGTCTCACATTTTCTTTATCCATTCATCTGTCGACACTTAGTATGTTTCCATACCTTGGCTATTAGGGATAATGCTGCATTGAATATGGGAGTGCAGAGATCTCTTTGAGATAATGATTTCGTTTCCTTTGGCTATACCCAGAGGTGGACCTGCTGTATCATATAGTAGTTCTAGTTTTACTTTCTTGAAGAATCTCCATACTGTTTTCTATTGTGGCTGGTACAACCATTATTTTAAATGCAAGTCAGCAAGCCATTCTGGCAGGCAATAGCACTTATACTTTGATTTGTCATGATTACATTTTATGTCACTAGAGATAGTATTTTTCCTTTAAACACATTAATGCTATAAGAATTTAAAATATTTCAACCACAAAAGCAGCTGAAACTATACGGAAAAAAGCTTCGTCAGACTTCTGCTACAATTTAGAAACTGAGCACCTGCCAGTTATCTTCCAATGGGATTCTGTTTGTGGCAGCAGAATGTATTTGGGCATACAAACCCTTGATTACAAAGAAGCTAAACTATGCTATATAAGAATTTCACTTATTACTCCCAAATTATGTCAAGATGTATGGGGGAGAGGGGAACTGGATGCCAGAAAAGGCTAGAGGCCAAGTTCACTTTCTGTATTTACTAAGCTGTAAAAACAATCAATAAAGCATTCTGAATTTGACTTTCTGAAGTCAAATTATGAGAATGGCTCATAATATACAGCTTCTTTTCAGTTATAAGGTTTATATAATCAGTTTCCAAAGAGCTTTAGGTAATGTCTATAGCTAAGTAAACAACTTGTGTCAGATGCCAACAAAGCTAAGTAAATCCCATCAGAAAGTGGAGTAATAATAGCCTTTCCCTATTTTTTCACCACCATACTGCACCATCAGCAACTTAACACCTACCAACCAGCTTTCTTACAAGTTATAAAATGGATAAGAAGAAAACTTTAGACAAATCAGTGAAAATCTAACCCCACAACTGAAAAACACCAGGTGCTTAACTGAAGTGGGTCAGTAGCACACCCCTGCCCAAATAACAGGACAGCATTTCCAACAGACTAGAAGCCACTTGTACTTCTCGTTCATGGTAGCAAATTCGGCCAAATCAACATTACTGTGTTACTTCCAAATGATAGACACGTAAAGGCAAACAGTTCAGCTCATCTTCTCATTTCCCTAAGTAAAATTTAGCAAAGGCAGAAAGATAATGTTGCATGCCAATTTTCTCAGTATCACCACAGTTTTTCCTTTCTTTTCTCTATTCATGTTTGAAACCAAACAAAATCCTAGTTACAGATTTGTAAGCCTTTCTGCCCCCTTTTAATAATAGGCCAATAGCATCTGATTTGGACACAAAGCCCAGATTAGTCTCTCAAAGACAGAAACAAAAAAGGGTGTCCCTATAATTATCTAGAAAATACTGTAAACATGAAGTTAATTGCCATAATTTAAAGGCAGTGATCTAAAATAAGGCAATTTAAAATTTGAGTGTATATACCAAAATAGTTGGTTAGAATGAGGAAGAAGATAGCATGAGCTCTTCAATTTAAATATCAAATTATCCAAGTAAGATTTTTATTATTTATAATCTGAACAGATATTCCATATTGTTTATACAAATATAAAACAAACATATCTTGTCTTAATCAAACCTGGTATGTGGAAATTTAGATTCACTAAAAACAAATAAGACTACAATCATATTTACTTGCTTTAGAAAAGAAATAACTTTTTTATAAAGTCTTACCATATGTACAGTACATCTATAGAAGAATATTTTGCCTTACAAGGGAAGGATATCCTGTCACATGCTACAGTATGGATGAACCTGGAAGAATAAGTAACACTAAATACTGTTATAAGTCTGTAAAATCCTATTAAATTCCTATAACAATCAATCAGGGTGAGGCTTTTCCTATCAGTCTTCAATATTTGAGTCACAGAACAAGACCAAATATCTAACAAAGAAATACAAGAATTACACTGAGTTAAAATATAAGGCTCTTTTTTTATTACTATTTATTTTCATCAGATTTTGCTTCCAAAATACTTACCTCAATGGAACTGGCTATATTCAAACATTCCTCCATTCCAGGAATATCCAACTGAATTATTCGAAAATCTTTACATTTTATGATGATAGTACCCTGTGGTCCCACAAATCTATAAAAAAATTATAAATTATACTTAAGAACATATATATTTCTAACTTGAAGCATATGATTATTTCTTTGAAAAGAGAATGTAATTATAATCACCATCTATATACAACTTTCTTCTCCCCAGTTAAATCTAATTAAGGAAGAGTAAAGTCTACATCATAAAAATGTGAGCCATAAATTACTTAAAATATGTGTATTTAAAATTTTTTTCAAATATATAAAGTAATTTATATAGGCCAATTCATTAACAAAGATCATGTGGGGCTTTACTTCAAGAACAGCAAAAATGATCTGTAATGTATTGAGTGTTTATTAGGGATATTTCTGAAGCATAGGAAAATGGTTCATTTGAGATTTTACTTCCAAGCTTGCAGCAGTTGATTTTAAATATAAACATCTCTTTTTCAGTCTTTAAAAACTACTAACTGGCAATGCCTTCTAAATCAATGCCATATCTAATCATAAATTTTATATCAATACATTTATAAATTTTGTACAAATTTAATTTTACCTTAGTTGGGATTTTGTAATAAAAGCTATTAATAGTATTATTGTTAACAGTGGCTTATAACTGCACTTTTTGTTTTCTACATGTTTTAACAGATTAGTACATTTAAAAAGGAAAATAGAATTATTAGTTTAAAAGCTATTATTATTATTACTGTAACTTTGGTTTAAAACTCCAAATTTTGTTTTCTACCTAATTAAGAGACTAAATGCATTACAAGATAGTTTATGTTTGGGGGCACACAGTGTATAAAGATGTAATTTTGTGACATTAACAACGGAAAGGGGTGGGGATGGAACTATGAAGGAGTGGAGTTTTTGTATTTTATTGATGCTGGTATAAATTCATATTACAGTGTTAGAACTTTAGGATGTTAAATGGAATCCCCATTGTAATCACAAAGATAATAGCTATAGAATAAACCCAAAAGTAAATGACACAGGAATTTAAACATTTCTCTACAAACAAACAAGGAAAACAAAACAAAACAAAACCCCCCAGCTATATGCAAAGGAAGACAGTAATTTAGGAAATGAGGGATAAAAAAGCTATAAGGCATACAGAAAACAACACAATAACAGAAGTCCCTCCTTATCAGTACAGTGAGTTCAGTCTTCACTTAAAGTCATCAGTAGGTTCTGTGACTTTAAGTGAAATGATATGTAATGAAACCAATTTTATCAAGGCTAATGGATATAAACAAGAGTCAAGTTCCTAAGGCATCTAATCAATGTTATAACAAAGCAGTTTGAACAAAATGATGGTATTCAAGGACCTGCTGGTAGAACTTTAAATGTAAATGGGTTAAAATCTATAATCAAAAGACAGAGATTGGCAGAATGGGTAAGAACACATTATCCAACTATGCTGTCTTACAAGAGACTCAGTTAACATCCAAAGACCCAAACAGCTTGAAAGTGAAAGGGTAGAAAAAGATATTCCAATCAAATAGCAACCAGAAGACAGCAGGGGAAGCTATACTAATATCAGACAAAATAGACTTTAAATCAAAAATTATTATGAGACAAAGAAGGACATTATATATTAATAAAAGGTTCAACACAGCAAGAAGATATAAAAATTACAAACATTTACACAGCTAATGATAATCAAAATATATGAAGCAAAAACTGATAAAGTTGAAGAGAAAAACAGATAGTTCTAAAATAATAGTTGGAGACTTTAATACCTCACTCATGATAATGGATAGAACCAAAGAGAAAGTAAGGAAGGAAATAGAGGACTGAAACAACACCATATGAAATACATAGACATATACATGCTACCCAACAACAACTGAACACACATTCTTCTCAAGTGCACATGGGACATTTTCTAGGATAGACCATATGTCAGGCCTCAAATCAAGTCTCAATAAATTTTCAAAGGTACTGATATACAAGGTACAGGTATACCTTGGAAATAACATGGCTTTGGTTCCAAAGCACCGAAATAAAGTGAGTATTGTCATGAAGTGAGTCGTAATCCTTTTGTAGGTGAAGGATCTTGCCTTCAGTTTGTAAAAAAAAAAAAAATAATAATGCAGTAACTCTAAAGTACAATAAAATGAGGTTTGCCTATATCTTCTCTAACTACATGAGATGAAATTAGAAATCAATAGCAAAAGGAAAACTGGAAAATTCACAAAAATTGTGAAAATTTGAAGAAGAAACCACAAGGGAAGTTAGAAAATACTTAAGAGACAAATGAAAACAAAAACACATTACAAAACTTATGAGACACAGCAAAAGCTATCTATATTATATATATATAATACCATTTGATAAATGATATGTCAGTCAAGGATGGGGTGTTAGATGATGGTTTAGTAAAACAGACTTATTACATAGAAATAAAAAAACAAAATTGGATTCTTAATCACAAAGAGATAAAATCCAAACAAATCAAAAACCTAAAAGTAAAGGCTAAAACTATAAGGCTAACATGGAAGAAAATGTAAGAGAATGTCTACTGATCCCAATTGGGATAAGAAAGAACTTCTTAAATAAGACTTAAAAAACACAAAACAAAGTAAAAATATTAATGTATTTTGCATTAAAATTAAGGACTTCTGTTCAACAAAGGACAACACAGGAAAGTTAACAAAATAGGTGAGAGACTAGGCAAAGACATTTATGTCTAAGAATTAATATCTAGAGAGTATGCAAGGAAGTGGTGCAAATCAACACAAGAAAGACAAGCCCATTTTTAAAAAGTGGGCCAAGGAAATTCACAGTCCAGTCACAGAAAGGAAATAATTTTAACTGAACTGTTAACAAGTATATAAAGAAATATTTACACTCACCAGTAATTAAAGAAATACAAACTAAAATGAAGAGGTACTATTTCACAATCATCAGACAGGCAAAAATTAGAAAGACGGTAATACCAAATGTTGGTTAAGAATATCGTAGAAATAGTGACCATGATGGGAGGGCACACCTACCCACAACAGTGATATATATTTTGTAGGGATATATATATATCCAAAGACAAACAGTAGTACTTAAATAGTTACCTATAGGGATGGAGGATGAGATAGAAAATGGAAGTGATGATTAGGGATGAAGAATAATAAAATAAAAAACCAAGAAAATCTTGTAATGAATCAATCATGGAAATGATGAGTCATCAACTGAGTAGGATAAACTCAACTTTCTACATCTGAGGTCCATAAAAAGAAAAAGAAGTATAATTGTAAAACTTGTGTACAGCCTAGTCTGCTAAAAGGATCAAATAAAATTATGTATGTAGTGTACATGAAAGCATTTTATAAGCTTGTTAAGGATTATTCAAATATAAGTTACTACTAGATGAGAGATTGTCTTCCTTTTATGTGATAGATCGTAGGTTCACAGAGGTTAAGGAGCTTGTCCAAGAGCACCTATCTAATGAGAGGCAGAACTGAAGAAATTGCCCTTAATATTGCTCCTCCTCTAATACCCCATGTATAATTCACCAACAAGGCATGGCAGCTCAACCTTCAAAATACAGCCTAAATCTGACTGTTTCTGACCATACTACTACCACTTCCACTCTAAGTCACTATCACCTTTTACCTGAACTACTTGATAGTCTCCTAACTGGGCCTGCTGCTTCCACTCTTGACTCTCTCTACAATCCATTTTCTGTCAGCAGCCAGAATCACCTAAAAAGTCTATCAATTGCTACTTGCTTGCTTTCAACACTTCAAGGGCTTCCCATGAAAACCATCACAATGGCATATAAGGCCCTACACAATCTGGCCCCTGCTTGTCCCTCCAACCACAGTTTCTGTTGTCCCCCTAGCCTCTACCTCTTGCTCACAGTGGCCTTCTTGTTCTTTCTTGTACATGCCAGGCAGGTTAATGTTTCACATCCTTGCATTCACTGTTCCCTGGTTGAAATGCTCTTTCCTCTGATAGTGACATTGCGAGCTTCCTTCTTTCATTCAGATGCCATCCATTCAAATGTCACTTGTTGTCTCTGAAATTCTTTCTGAATACATTGGCTCTTGGCATTCTCGATCCTTCCATCTCCCATTATTTTCCTTTCTTGCATTTAATACCTGACATTGTTATATATTTATCTGTTGATTTATCTGAGTGTCTATCTCCTCCACTAGTACATAAGCTCCTCATTCATCTTAGACACCACTTCATTTGCAGAGCCCCAACAGTGCTCAGTACATAGAAGACATATGGATGTAAATATTTATTAAAAACAACAATTAAATAGCCTCTGATCTGACCACCTAGCTCATGCTCTTTCTATTACATCATGCTCTTTCCTAGGAAAAAGATAAATGTGTGTAGATTTTGTCATTTACCCCCTAACAGATTAAAAGGTCCCCATCTTATATACATCCTTAAACCCTACCAAGCCCAACATATAGTACATGTTAGGTAAATATGACAAAATGAAAGAGTGAAAAGTAACCATAAATAGAGGTAAAGAAAAAAGAAAAGAGAGTTGAATTTGTGTTCTGCGACACCACTGACCATGCAGTGGTCAATCCTTCTTTTATTTCCTATGTGCCTATCTGCCCAAGCCACAATTAGGCGTTTTGACAGAGATAAAAATTAACCAAATATGAGTTCAAGCTTCAAGGAACTAATATATATATATATATATATATATATATATATATATATATATATAAAACTATCCAAATAAAAATTTTAATGTACACTTATGAAAGAGGTATAATGATTAAAGAGCTATAGGATTTCAAGGTGAGGGGAATTACTTCTAGTTGTGGGATTAACAGAAGAATTGGTGAAAGAGGTGGTAGTTCAAATGAGTAAACTGAATATTGATATAGTTGGTAACAGTTGGATGATAGCCTATAAACTTCCAAAAGAACTATATTTTATTCATCTTGGTGTCCTTAATGCCTCACAAAATATCTGTAACATAACGACATTTAATGACTGTTTAAGAAACATGAGAGAAGGAAGCGAGAGCATCAGTATAATACAGACATGAGAGAACGCAGGACATGGATTAACAAAAATAAAGAGTAAGGACTGGCTGGTAAAAAATGTTCATGAAAGGGCAAATGGCAAGAACTAAAGTGGGAAAAGTAGGTTAGGGATGAGTACCATGAATGAGACTGAGTGGTTTAGACTTTATTATGCAGGTAAGGACAGACCATTGAAAACTGTTCATCAGGAGGTGACCTAGGGAGTCTAATGGAGCCCTCTGAAATAATATACAAGTCATTAACAACTTTACCCATACTCTTCAAATTTCACCATTATAAATTATTTTCTTTTAAAGCATAACCTCTCTAGGAATCTTCTTCATATCCAAATTCCCCTGTGAGGTAGTGAAAAAAACTGTAGTTATTCACTTATACTGTAGTGTAAACTGGATAGTCAAGTTACCCTCTCCCGGCCAGAGTATTATACATAGCCATTAGGGAAATGGGAATTTTGACTGCAGGTGAAAATATAAGTTTTTGTACTCTGAGACACTACTGTGGAAAGACAGAGTCTGGGGTGTAAAAAAAAAAAAAGGTTTAACTAATTAATACCTCTGCTTAAGTGCCAACTCTGTCCTTACCAAAAGCAGAACTAAGTAAAGAGAAGTAAAAGACATTATACTCCCCACAGTGTTAAGTTAAATGGATGACCCAGAGGTAAGAAATATGGAGAAATATGGTCAACTGAACGTTTTTGAAGGGAATACAAGGTTTTGTGGAATTTAAACACTGAGTTCTCTTGAGTTTTCCTCCAAAGTGACAAGTAAAGACACCTAAATCACATTCAATCACAACTTCATAAACTGTGATGGGCAATTAATATTCAAGGAATATGATGGCGAAAGAAGAAATTTTAAAAAGAAAACGTTGAAAATCCACCCAGTGTTTATGTACCAAAAATGATGATCAGGATGAAAACACCCTTATGTGATAACCCCGGGTTTTCCATCCAGATTTAACGGAAACCACGTATCTCATTTGGATGGGTTTGTTCCTTACTAAAACTCAAAGCCTCAGTCTAGGCCAGAGAGGGCTCATTTTGTTGGCGGCTTAGGCGATAGGACGCAAGAAAAACACGGGGACGCCTTTCCCCACACGTCCCCCTAAGGAACCCAGGTTCCCTGCGGAATAGCGGGTGGGATGAGCACTCACCGCTTGTCAATGGCGTCGATGTTTGAATGGAGAAGCCACAACTCCTCCGTGTTGTCCTGCCGGGAGGACAGGATCAGGTGGTGGCCAGTCAGACACAAGGTCCCCTCAACGGCTGGATAGAAAGGCCGGTGCAACACCACATTGTCCACCCGTGGGGTCTTAATGAGCTCCGCAAACTCCATGTTCCCCAGCAGCCGGAGCCAGGGGACTGCCGCGTCCCAGAGGTGGAAGGCGGTTGTACCGCCACAGGTCTGAAGAGAATGACCCGGCGCTGGACAGGCCGGAGGGGCGGGGTCCGGGGCGGGGAGGCCGGGCCCCGCCCCAGGCTGGGGGGAATTAGGCGAGGCCCGTGGCCACTATCGAAGGCTGCGGGAGGATCGGGGCTCGGCCAGGCCGGGGCGTGTCTCCTGCGCCTCCCGGTCCCCCCAGGCCTAGGATTCAGCCAGAGGGAACGCTCCGCGACAGGCCCAGCAGCTGCCGCCGCCACCTGGGGACCCGGCTTCGGATGAGCGGGCTGAGAGGAGAAGGAGAAGACCGCTTTAGGACCAGTTTCTAAGTCTCAGGCGCTAAGGACTCCTGGCGGAAGTAGCTGCTCGCAGCCGGGGCCTAGAGCAACTCCGGGCGGAAGTCGCGGAGCTCGAAACTCGGAAGACAGGAAGTCAGAGCTGGAAGTCGGTCCCGCGTGGGTCCGAAGAGAATGCCTCGGGAAGCACAGGCCGAGTCGAAGATTTGTGTTCCTACCAGGAAGAAGCTCTTCTTTACCTTCATACCCACCTCTGTACCCCAACACCCTTCACACATTCCTTATCAGAAAAGGCCAGAGGAGATGGGAAGAGAAGAGGTCCCTGACCAGCCTCCCTCCACTTGAGTGGTAAGCCCTCTAAGGGCTCTCCAGGGCGTGGGGCTGCTGTAAATTGTGGCAGTTTTCAGCCATTCGCCGTGAAGAAATTGCTCAAGTGTGGGATTGAATTAGTGGTGTGTCCGCGGAGAAGTCGCCGGGTGAAAGGGCAGGACGCTTCAGACTCGCAGAGAGCGCCGCGCCAAGATGCTGTGACCTTGAACTAGAAAGGAAAAGCTTCCAAACACATGACAGGGACCTAGGAAGAAATAAATACATACAAACAGAGGAGGGAGTGATTAATCCTAACCTGTAAGGAAACTCACGACTTATTAAAACACAGTTAATGTATGTCAGAAATTTACTCAATTTTTTTCTTTCGTGGTGCCTCCTTCCCCTTTTAAACTGGCATTTTCATTCTAAAATAGAGAATTAGAGGAAATATGCAAGGATTTGAGTCCTGGTCTACTTGTCACTTCATTAACCTGAAATCCCCACTAGTACAGCGAGTTGGCTGAAGTCTCACAGCAAAGAAAAAATAAATTGACTCACATCTTATCAGATCACCCAACACGTGTTTCTGCTTCTGTCCTCGCCCTTCCTAAAATATTCCCTTCTTAGAAAAATACCTTGTAAGATTGTTACAGCTGAGAGTCTAGTTTATTTGTCTGCAAAATAAAAACTGAAACCAATAGAGAAGGGAGAATAAGGAGAAATGACTTGCAAAGTTATTTTTTAATTGAAATTTTTGTTGTCCTTCCACTATGGTCCATTCTAACAATGACCAATTGTGGAAGGAAGTATTTATTCCAGAATGAAGACTCAGGGAAAGTTTTTATGGAGAAGGTATCATTTGAAAGGAGGACCTTAAAGGACGAGTAAGATTTATACCCTGAATGGAGTATAATCAAGGTAGATGTCCCGTTTAATAATGTCTACTAGAGGTACGGAAAAAATTCTTCAGAAATTTCATTACCTTTTTCTTGTAGTTATTCTGGGGGAAAGAGGTCTATGAAAAGATCATTGTTTTATTAAATTTAAAAATGTTTAATATTCCATAAAATATAAACAAACTCTTTTTGCCCATGAGAGAAAACTGTCAATATCATGCTGGATTGTTATAACTTAATATCGGTAACTATTGGAAAATTGCAACTACTCTGGGTTGAAGCTTAAAGCATGAAAATACCTTGAGGTCTGAGGAAAACACACATTTAGTAGTAAAGAATGGGGGTGGGGGGGCAAAATAAATTAACTTACTACATGAACAGTAGATGGCAGTAGAGCTTGACAGTAAATAGGCTTCCATTCTATTAATATTAACCCTTTTTACTACATTGACTTCAAGGTTTTTATTTTCAAAATAAAGCCACAAAAATAAAAAATTGATATTTTGACTATGCTTTTAATAATATTTTGAGCTGCTTTGTATATAAATGACATTTTTATTTTAAATTTTTGTTACGTGGTGATAAATTTACCATTATATTGAATTTTAGCAAAAAAATATCAAAACATACTAAGTGGCATCAATTAGATTTAAGTATAGATAAGTTAGAACCCAATGGCATTGACGACAGACCAAATTTATTAGGAAATGTTACACAATACAGCATACAAAACATCTTTGTTGCTGATAGTGTAAGCCACAGGAAAACATATTTTAAAATCTTATAAATGGAGGAAAGTCCTTGAAACAGTTTCACACTAAGTAACAATTTTATAATAATTACAGTTTTTATATTTTTAAGTAAATACAGTTAAGGTGGTACATTTTATTAAAATAAATAATTAAAGTATAAAATTTTCCCATTGTTATTCATTGTTGAAAAACACAAAAATATAGAAAAATGTATATATAGTAGACGTAAAAGTGTTTTTGAGCTCATGAGGTAAACTCAAATGCTGCAGTCAGCAGATGGAAATATTCTTTGGGATATATCCAAACGTCACAGCAAAAGGATTAAAAATAATTCAACAAAACCACAGTCGAGCAAGTTATTATATAAACTGGGTATAAGGCTCTCAGAGGATTTTGATAAACCAAAGAACATTATAACATTTATAATGCATGTAAAACACTTAATGCATTACAAATGTTATTTTTATCATTATTTTATGAGATAATAAGTGACATTGATATATAATCATCTAGATGTTATTCTGTAAAATAGTACTGGCATGTATTAAGTGCCTACTTGGTCATCAGCTCTCTGGGGAGTGGAGACAATAGATTTGACATGGCCCTCACCCTCAGAGTAATAGCTAATGGAGGAAGGCCAACACATCCCACAAGACTAATGAACAAAATAAGAGTGGAGTGCTGAATTTTGAAGCATAGATTTACTTTCCTGATTTTGTGTTTCTCTACTAAGCCTTGAGTAGTTAGTATAAATTGAGCAGTTTGAAGAAAGCAGGCCAACAATTGCCGAAGTAGCAGGAGTGTCTAAGATGGAGAAGACCCTGCCTATGTGTGCCATCGAGGAGTAGCTGTTCTCCAGGTTCTTTGTTATTATATGTTGACTGTAGGCAGCTGAAATGAACCTGATAACCTCATGCCTTGTCTTTCTTGTGGTCTCCATCTCCTTTTATTCCCCAAGCAAATCAATCACCAGTTGTTGATTGTATCTTCTAATAGCTCTTGAATCCCCCCACTTTATCCCCAAGGCAACCTAGTTCAGGCCACCACCATTTCTCACCTACTATTAATTAACAGGAAAAGCCTCTCTCTGAGTTGGTCTCCTTTCTTCTAGTGGGACTCCCCTCTAACCCATTTTTTTCACTTGGTAGCCAAAGCCCTTTTTGCTGTTCTAAATTTCTTTTTTCTTTTCTTAAATTTTAAGTCCCTTTGGGATTTAGCCACTTAGGCAGTGATTATCATTGCAGGTCTCATCTCTCCTACTCTTTCTCTACCCAGCACTTTATGTATTTTAAATAATTGCATAATTTCATTTATTCTTCTCGACAGCTTAGGGAAGTCTGTTATCTTCATTTTATAGGTGGCCATCCATGAGCCAAGGAGAGAGGCCTTAGGAGAAATTACCTTGATCTCAGACTTCTAGCTTCCAGAACTGTGAGAAAATAAATTGATGTTGTTTAAGCCTTCCAGTATGTAGTAGTTTCATGTGGCAGCCCATGTAAACTAATACTGATGATCATCTTTTCATACTAGAATATATGAAATGCCAAAGACTATAAAATAATTGACAAGAAAATCCAGACAACTCTGCTTTCCTTCATTTCTTTCTGGTCTCTGCATGACACTGTTCTTATCTCTGTCTTGAGTTTGGGCTACAGCTCATCAGTGTTGTCAGCAGCTTCTCCATCCCAGCAGTAGCCCTAATCCTGGACACAGGCTTCCCTGTTTGCCCACCATGGCAGAAGTGAACTCATGAAGGAACCTGGGCACACTGTGGACCAAGCAGAACTGGACCCCTATGTCCATGCTGATTTTTTAGAGGGCGCTACATGGGGACAGCAGTTGCCAATGGCAGAGAAATGCTGCTGTGTGGGTGAGGTTGTGCCCTGCAGCAGCCCAGAATTTTTCTGCAGGCTGTCAACTCATTGAAAGCATGTGGAACCCTGCCTCAGCACTTCTCAATTGTGTGGCCTCAGGAAATTCGCAAAATGCTCTGAGCTTCACTTTCTCCAGCTATTAAATGAAGATAACAGACCTCCCTGAGCTGTCGAGAGGATTAAATAAAATTATGCAATTATTTAAAATACATAAAGTGCCCAGTACAAGCTGTGTTCCTAGTACACAGCCTGCTGCTTCTCAACTATTAATAAAATTGAAAACAGGGCATTATTGCCTGCAGTTCAGCTGAGCACCTTCCCTTTGACTCCTAGGAATGTTCCTGTAAACTTTAACTGTGTCTGTGATTGTGAGAAATGGAGATTCCATCTGTTCCTAGGAGGATTTGCCAAAGCCTTTCCTGTCACCATTTTTATGGATTCCAGGAAAGGGCATTATGATAGTCCGCCTCATTGCAGGGTGTACAGGTCCTCTAGAGAGTCAGGTCTGGGAGGCGGGAGGATGGCCCTGCAGATGGGCGGAGACTGCTTCCGAGAGCCTGCTCGTAAACTCCTTTTGCTCGAGCGCCTCCTTCTGCCTGTCTTCATCCCCTTGAGATGACCTTGGCAGTGATAGCAGATCATTATTGGCTATAGACAGTGTTTCTTAAACTGTGGGGTGCAGAACATTTACATCAGGATTTCCTGGGGTGGGGAGGTAGGGCTTGGAGGAACGTGCAGATTTGCAGCCTCCTTCCCAAGCCTACTGAATCAGAACCTCTGGGAGCCTAATCTTGGTCCACGTGTTGTTCCCCAGGTGATTCTGAAGCTACAGCTACCATCACACCTTGATACGGTGGGTGTTCAAAATGATGGCTAGCATACCTATATGATGGGGAAGGTGGAGCCACTAGCTTGATATTTGCTTTTGTGTATCATTTTGCCCCTAAAGCTGAACTCACTGAAGTTGCTAACACACAGCCATTAAGTCAGTGCCCAATGTCAATTTTCTTTTACACTGTTTTCTTTTCTTTTATACTGTTTTGAGTGTGGAAAACTGAAATATAACCCTACCTCAAACTAATCACAAAAATAAGTTCTGGCTGAAATAAAGTTCTTAAATATATATATATATATATATATATATATATATATATATATACACACACACACACACACACACACACACATACACACACACACATATACACACACACATACATATAAACACACACACACATATACATATATATACACACACACACACATATATATATATATATATAAAATTGCCTTCTAATTTTAGCAATATGGCATACTAGAAATCCTAATAACCCTTTTGGTATAAAATACCTGTAATTGTGTATTTTAAAACAACAAATATTTTTAAATATAAAAAAAAACAATAAATTATTAAAGGTATAGCTGGCCTGGCAAAAAGTAAAAGAAAATCCTCAAAGGTCAAAAATAATGGAAATCATAAATTCAGAGAAGAAAGCAAAGATACTGAAGTAGTGACTGCTTAAACAACATCTAGGGGCCTGGAGTTTCCATTAAATTGTTTTGTTGAGGGGGAAAGAAGACACAGGCTAGTGACTACACAGGTGCAAAGTCTATATGGAGACCTTGTTTCATAAGGCTGGGAACCTGAAAGCTACAGCTCATTGGGTAATCCAAGAAATTAATAAATGAGACAGTAAGGACACTTGTCTATCTTGACCTTAACTGCAAGTGAAGATTGGACAATTATGTTTAAGAATTTACATTTCACCCTCACACAGAATGTATACTCTCTGAGAATCCTGACCATTTAGTTTAATGACATCCTGGCTTGCAAACACAAATGTAAATATTTGTTCAAGGAATGCACCTCAAACTCAAGTCAAAGCAATAATGTAGATGGGTTCCGTGGAAGAATCTCACAGTGACAAAAGATAAGACCCAACAGGAAACAAGTGACATGAGCAGGAGACAAGAGCAAGAAGAAACAGTAGAAACATAATCACAAAAGACTGACAATATTGGAAAAGAAAGTAAAAGAAGTATTTTAATATACTTATAGAAATAAAAGGGGCTGTTAGAAGCATGACTTCAAAAAAAAATTAGAAAGGGTTCTATAAACTTTTCAGGCAATAACTGAGATCTGCCAGTTATCTGTACTTAACTAATAGGACCCAAACAGAAAACTACAGAACATCTTCTCAAGTGACTGTACAGTAATTACCTAATGTTCAGACAGCATCACCTTTTATAAGTCATCACTTTTGCAAATGACCTGATGTGAGAAAATTAATTCCGCATTAAAAGTCCTTTCCCCAAGATCCTCAGGAATCTGTTGTGTGTCTAATATACATTCTATAAAATTTTGACAAGGCTCAATTCTGCTGCCCCTTTGTCTTCAACATTTTTGGGGATCCAACAGAGCTCACCCTTCAATTCCTGACCAGGGACATTTTGGCAACATGCCAAAGGGTCCTTGTACCTCTTAACCTTCTCTTCTAAGAACTCATCACTGACCAGATTCCAAGTTGTTGCAGTGGTTGGGAACCACAGAGTTCTCACTTGTCAAAACTACCAGTGGTTATGAGATTGTTGAAGCTGACTGGTGAGTACATGAGAGTTCATCATGTGCTCTTTCCTTTTGTGTGCATTTGAAATTTTCCATTATGAGTTTAAAGATAGAATCTGCTACATCTATAGACCACTCCTCTCAACCACAGCAAAATGTACATTCTTCTCAGATGCACGTGGAATATTATCCAGGATAGACGATATGTTAGACCATAAAATAAACCTTAGTAAATTTAAGATAATTGAAATAATACAAGTATGTTCTCTGACTACAATGGAATTAAATTAGAAATCAATCAGGAAGTAATTTGGGAAACTCTTAAATATGTGAAAATTAGATATCATAATCCTAAATAGTCAATAGATTAAAGTATGAATAAAATATAAATTAAAAAATATTTTGAGGTGAATGACAAAGGAGACACAATGTACCAAAACTTATGCAGCTAAGGCAGAACCTGGAGAAAAATTTATAGCTGTGACTGTTTATGTGAAAAAAGAAAAGATCTCAATCAATAACCTAACCTTGTATCCTAAGACATTGGAAAAAGAGAAGCAAAGTAAACCTAAAGCGAGCAGATGGAAGTAAATAATAAATATTAGAGTAGAAATTAATGAGATAGAGAATACAAAAACAACAGAGAAAAATCAATGAAACTGAAATTTGGTTATTTGAAAAGATAAACAAAATAACCAAAAACCGACTAAGAAAAAATGAGAGAAGACTCGAATTACTAGAATCAGAATGAAAGAGGAGACGTTACTATCACCCTCACATAAATGGCAAGGAATTTGGAATACATAAAGGAATACTACTGACAATTGTACTCTGGTATATTAGATAAGGCTTACTTCTTTGCCTTTAGTCACTGTGTTATCATGGTTTGTTTTGAATCTACTATTTAAACTGCTGTTGGAGAAGCAAAGTCCAAGCTCATACTGTTTCTGAACTGATGGGAACTTACACTGGAAGAAGAATGCACAAAGCTGAGTACATGAGGCAGGAATTCTGCACAACTGGGAGTTCTTTGAATTAACTGCCAGGGAGAATACAATTAGTAATGGATCAGTAAGAGAGTGTACCAAATTGAAGTTTACATTTATATTATTAAAACGCAATCATACCTACAGAAACTGTTTACAACTTCAAACAACAAAAGATTTCTTTGTGGAGTATTTTATCATTGCATTATTCAGAATTGCTGGCACATGGTGATCTAAAATAAAACTGAACTGACTTGAGACAGTTGTATTCTTGTGTTTAAATTCTCTGGAATCTTTGCATCCCTTACTGCCTGCACCAGGGGCAGGCTGCTTCCACAGCTGTGTCCTTCATTTGCTGCTGTTTTACGGTGGTGGCCTCAGTGCTACAAGGTTATACATCTATTTTCATTTAAACTGACAGTCTTAAAGTTGAACATTTTTGTTTTAGGATAGGACCTCTCAATAGTGAAGGGGCAAACAAAGGAAAAGTGTGCTAAATCCTTTTTCTCAGACATCAATGCTTAGCTTTTTAGAGCATGTTTTATAAATTGAGAATTGGGGTGGGTGGGGAAACTGGACAACAGTTTTTTCCAAGTTCCAGGACAGTGTTTGGTGCTCTCTGTGGAGCAATTTGGAAATAGAAATACCAGATTCTGTAGAAATTAGTAAGAGCTTATATTGTTTATTAAGTTTCATGCATTGGGTTAAGCCAGCAGTGTTCAATCTTTTGGCTTCCTGAGACCACATTGGAAGAATAATTATCTTGGGCCACATGTAAAATATACTAACACTAGTGATAACTGATGAGCTAAAAAACAACAACAACAACAACAACAAACTTGTTAAAAATCTCATAGGTTTAAGAATTTGTGTTGGACTGCATTCAGAGCCATCCTGGGCCACAGGTTGGACTGCCTGGGCTAAGTTTTATGTGCATTAGCTCATTCTTAAAAATTCTGCATCTGATTTCAATTTCACAATTTTCTGAGTTATAGAACTAACTCAGAAAAGCCAGGTAAATTGACCACAACCACACAGCTAGTGAGTGGCAGAGCTGGGATTTGAACCTAGCTTTGTCTCATCCCAGAGCCCAAGCTCTTAACCACCATGGGCACACTACCAGATCAGCATCCCAGAACCTGGCAACTTGAGGAGTGATCACTTCAAAATGTGCTTCCAGAACTATAGTTACTTGCACAATTGTTCTCGTAAGTTCTAAACGTTTTTTGATGTTCTCTTAGAGGTTGATTTGCTCTCAAAAGTAAATCATTGTAGCTTGATGTGTCATCATTTTCTTCTCATATTTTTGTTCCTTTTGTATCTTAACATATTCTGGCCAGTTCATAGTAATGACCTTCAGTGTCTTGCAATAGTAACTCTCCAACTTTAAAGAACATCAGCAATATACTTCATCTGTGAAGCCTCAGCAACCTTAGAACCGTAGAATTGAAGTCACCTAGTTCTGGAAGGATCTTGGGAGTTGTTCATTTTAGTAGTTTTGCAATGTGGGCATCTTGAAAACCCACGGAGGATGTTTTGCTTGTCACAATGATTGGAGGGTGATTTTTTAGTGGAAGGGACAGGTCACACAAAGAAGAGTTTACCTGGGTCCTATAAGACTTTTCCAAAAAAGGCCAGACATTCTAAGATAGAATGTCTTCTTCAACCTGTGATGGGATTTCAAGATCTGGGATGTCTTTTCTGTGATAGTTCATCATTCCCACACCCCATGTTTTCACAAGGAATTATTTTGACACTGCTTATTAACAAGGTCTAAATAATTTGCAAAAATATCCAACTTCTTTATTTTCCTCTACAATCTGTAACTTACCTTTGCATCTTATCCCTACTTAAGACATTTCCCTTTTTTTCTATCATGTACAAATCAGTCCATGCTGTTAATACTTACCACTAAATTTATCCCTCTGTTTAGCCATCCTCCTGCTTTCTTATTCTCTGCCCTTCTAGGCAATGGCTCCTGGTCTTCTGACTTGTATTAAATCTAAGCTTATTCGTTGAGTGCAGGGGCAATAAACCATTTCCTAATGTCTTATAGTGTACTTCTGTTTTAAAAATATATTGTATTAATAGAAAATTTGAGGTGTAGTAAAGCCAACACATCAGGAGATGACTGCCATTGAAATAACAGTTTGCTATTCACAGTTCCCAAGTGGAAGGGGAACATGGTGCCATGAGAGCCACCTGGGGAAGCACCAGGGTCCATCAGGAGGCAGAGGGAGTGAGGGGACAATGGGGGACAGAGCCTTTATTGTAGTTTCCATGGGAAGGGGATTGGTGAAGCCGTGGAAACAGGTTTAGGATTGGCTAGTGTGAATAATTTCAGGAGGCTCTGGGGCATGGGACTGTCCCTAGTGGTCTGGTACCTGGCCCCAGGGTAATTGGGGCAGGAGGTTAGTGGCCCACAGTGTGGGAGGCTATACGGTGGGTAGTTGGGTTGTGGGCTCTGGACTGGTTGGTTTGCATTTTAAAAGCCCACTCTTGGGCAAGTGGCTTACTATCTCTAGGAATCAGCCAGCTCTGCAAGGGGCACTCCCTCCCTCCAGGGTCAGCAAGACCCCAGATGTCAAAATAATAGCAGGCAGAAAACAAAAGACATGGTTAATAAACTGCCCAAGACTTTACATATTAAAATATGCATTATTTTGTTATAACCTATTCACTTGAGGTTCCCATTGAAGTTACAGTGAGAGATCAGAGTGGTCTTACATGTCATCCTTGTGCAGGGGCCATGCTAATCTTCTCTGTATCGTTCCAATTTTAGTATATGTGCTGCCCAAGCGAGCACTCAGGGTGGTCTTTTTAAAGATTATGCCTGTAGGAGGTTATAGCTACAGTTTTCATTCTAGAATAGGGAAGAGGATGTTATGAGTGTTTATTTCAAAATGAACCATAGGATTGGATGAGATTGGGTGCCACAGATGTTTTGCAGATGAGGAAACTGACACATGGGATGAGTAGATAGGCCTGGCTGTGAGAGCCCAAGGAGAAGGGTCCAGGGACTGGGCAGAGGAGCCGCGAAGAGACAAAGGAAGGAAGGTCAGAAACGTGGGGGGCAGCGACGGGGCCACCCAGGGCCCATCCTGCCAATAGTGGAGGAAGACCATTATTCTTCCCAGGGCAGGGGTTAAGGCAGAGGGTGGGCCAAAGTCTGGTTGCCAATGGGTGAAATGGCAAGGAGTTCAGGAAAGGGAACTGTAAGTTTAGCATATTCTTTTTAGGAGTTTGAGGAAAAGGAGAGCGATGGGAAACAGGGCCATGGAAATGTTACTGTATTTGTTTTTATTTAATTTTTTAATATGGTTAAATATACATTACATAAAATTTACCATTTTTAAGTATAACATTCAATGTCATTAAGCACATTCACATTGCTGTGTAGCCACCATCACCATCTATCCACAGAACTCTTTCTATCTTTTCAAACGGAAACTCTGTCCCTATTTAAACACTGACTCCCCCTCCCCCTGCCCCCAGCCCCTGGCAACCACCATTCTGCTTTCTGTCTCTACGAGCCTGACTATGCTCGGAACCTCATGTAAGTGGATCGTGTAGTATTTGTCCTTTGTGACTGGCTTATTCTACTTAGCGTAATGACCTCAGGTTCATTTATGTTGTAGCATGTCTGAGTAGCTTTCCTTCTTAAGTCAGTGGGATTTTATTTCTAATAGTGGCACAGCCCTGAGTATATTATAGGCAAAGGGAAAGAAAACAGTAAAGAAGTCTGGAAGATGAGAAGCGTGGGGATGATGGAGGAAGGCATGGCAGAGTAGGAGGAGGGTCGAGTTCAGAGGCGAGCAGGCCTGGATTCAAATTCTGGCCTTTCTGTTGCATAATTTTGAGCAGCTCACATGTCTGCCCCCCCATACCAGCTTCACTGTATATGAAATGCAGTTAGTGATGCCCTTTGATGGGGCCACTGTGTGCATAAAGATTCCCACACAAGGGCACCCACTCCACTGTTTGCCTTGGGCCCCCCACAGCTGAATACTTGGAAGGAGTGTCTTATTTAAGGGGGTTTGCCCTCATTTTCTGCAAGAAGAAACAGAGGAATAGAAAGGATATGTGACTGCCCAGGATTCCCCCAAATTAAGAGAGGAAGAGCTGCTATAGAGACCCATTTTTCCTGATTCCTAGTCCTTCCAAGGACCCCAGGCTGCCGCCAGGCACCACCCTGAGTGAATCAAGGCTCTGTCACTGTGTGATCTCCTCCTTCTGCCCTGGAGGGAGAGGCACCACTATCTGCTAAAAGGCACAGGGGAGTTGGTGGGAATGAATGGAAGGGCCTCATCACTATGGGAGGCGGGGGAAGGACTTGGTAGAGAAGGAGTTTGAGAGGTGACAGGTAACCGCCCCACAAGCTAAGAGAGGGAGACATGTGAGAAACGCATCCAGGCTGCAGGATTAACACCAGGCAACAGAAGGCTTGCAAGACTTCAAGGGAACACCCCAAGCTGCACAGAAATCCTTCGTTAGTTGGGTTCAGTCTTGCTCGGAGGCGACCAAATAGATGGAGTCAGTTAAGACCTTTCCAAATGACAGAGAACAGATGACTGAGTAGCTATCAATTTGGGCTCCACATGCAGGAGAGAGGTCAGGAAGGAGAGGCAGAGCCCCTTAACACGTGTCTGGTATGTTTTCTCCACAAAGGAAGCAAGAAACTGGTGTACACGTGCTTTTCAATGTACATACATGACTTTTGGTCCATCAGGTTCAATGTGCTTAAGCACCTGCCAGCCATGGAGTTTCATATGCACTTCTTAGATAAGTGGTCTTTCTTTCTTTCCTTCTTCCTTTCCTTCTTTCTTGCTTGCTTGCTTTTTTTTTCCTGTTGCAAATCATTGAGTGACTAAGGCCCCGATCCTTGCTGGGACTGCGGAATGCTGGCAGTGTTACCCTGAGGCTGCTATGTAAGGAAAACATTCTGCTGAGGCCTTTTGGACAACATGGTTTCATGTGCTCATTTATTTCACACCCATGTTTTAAAATAATTCTTTTCGGCCAAAAATGTATTCTTACTTAAGATAATAGATGGGAGGTGTGAGCTGGTTACATTTTCCAAGTGACATTAGCATATGTGTCACATTTCCTACTGAATCCCACGCGCCCTCTCGTTTCTGATTTTGTCTTTTTCTGGTTCCAAGGAGGAAAATTTGAGAAGAAAACATTACCTGTATGAATATATCTTTTACTCACCTCGCTTCCCCCAACCTTTTTATAGGAGAAGGTGGGGAATCTTTGGACGCCAGTCCCCCTACTTCATTTCCAGTAATAGAAGCTCTTTCACCACTTTCCCAGATCTCCAGCCTACTGGCCTTGTCTCAGGCAGTCCCTCTCCCCACCTGGGTCATTGCGATCCCCCTACCTTCCCCACGCTATCCTGCCATCTGCAGCTTTGCCCTATAATCCATTGTCCACCACTGCCCTGCAGGTGGGGCGGTCTCTCCAATGCTGCAAACCGGGTGCCTCTGCTCTCCTGTTTCATCCTTCGGTGACTTCCCATTAGTTACGGGATACATCCAACCCCCTTACCTAGCCGCTCATCTCTTCCCTTCTGCCCTTCTCCTCCAGCACTCCAGGGGTTTCAAGCCGTTCTGCTCGTGTCCATGGCTCTTTATCTTCCCCAAATAAGTTTTCCCTCCTTGTCCACCTGGCGAACTCCTAGTTGATCTTTAGGATGTGGCTTACTCTTGGAAACTCCTCTTTCTTTCCCTGCTTCTTTTCTTCCTTCCCGACTTCTCTCCCTTCTTTAGCATACCTCTTCCCTTTCCCACCTCTCTCGTGACCTCTTCTCTGCCCCACTTGCTGCCGGCAATGGAATTCTGGGTTGCGGTGAATGTAGCTGCATCTCCCTGCAACTTCCCAGGAGGACATTACAAAGTCCTCCATGGGTGCAGCCCCCAGCCCCCAGCCCCAGGCCCCAGGCCCTAGGCCCAGCTGTGACAGAAGGCAATGCAATACTGCTTGGGCAACCCTCACCTGGGCTCTTGTGTTCAAGGGACCACGCAGAGAGCTACCAGAGCCCTGGAACAAAGACGTAAAACACACAGAGAGGGGATGAGACACAGTAGAAAATGGGAAAATGTTATGACAGAGGTACAAAGGGATTCCACCATGTATCCTCTTAATCTGTTGCCTTTTCTCCCCTCTTAGCACCATTGCCTTGGGCCATTGCTCACCCAGATGCTTCTTTACCTGATTCACTGCGGTGGTCTCCTTTAGCCCTGTAGTGGCGTGGGCATTACCCAGAGCACTTGCCAAAACACGGGGGGCGGGGCCCCGCCCCCAGAGTTGCTGATTCACAGGGTGTGGGCTGGGACCTAAAACGTGGGATTTCTAACAAGTGCCGCGTGACTCCGCTGCTGCTGGCCCCAGCACCACACGTAGCCATCACTGTTCTCACTGATCTTCGCTCTCAGCCTCCAAGCCATTTGATTACACCCAGGATGCGTCGTGGTAGCTGTTTTTACTACAAATCTGTTCGTATTTTTCTCCCATTTAAAAATCAGCACTGTTACCTTTGTTTTAGGAGCCGCATAAGGTCTTACCCCTAGCAGAATGTTGCACTGATCTGCTCTCTGTTGCCTCTGAGACTTTGTTCATTCTGTGTCCCCGGGATGCCCTTCCCCTCTGCCTGGCATAATACCTAGTGGTCTTCTGGACTCTTTTAGCTCCCAAACTGTGGAAATGCTTCCTATTCTCTCACTCACCCATCCACACCCCCTCACCCTCTGACTGTGGGCATCCATCGTTTACCACACTGGCCTATCCCCCTTGCCTTTCTATTCTGCCTCCCCCACTAGAATTTTAGCTCTCCAAGGACAGGGACAAGTCCAGAACAGTGTCTTGGATTGGGCACTTCATACGTGTGCCTGAATTACCCCTTTCCTGTCCCATCTTTCTCTCTAGGCTCCCACAATGCACATATTCTTGCATTTATCTGTTTATTCGTGGCACGGGATATTGGTAACTTACATAGTTCACCACTCCCCTGAAATATCAGCTGTTTTGGTCCAGTCTTACTAAGACATGGGCCCACGTGCCTCTGTTGGAATTCCCCTTCCAGCCCCCTGTTTATGCGCCTGCCTATCACTGCAGATCCCTTCTAGAAGGTGCCATAGTATATATTTCAGAATGTGCCCCTATGCTTCTGGTGTGACTTTATTTCTAAAAGCAAAGTGTGTTATGTATGAGCTTTTTTCAGCAGTCCAGCTAAACCCACTGGTCCTCTGTCCCTTTCTGAGAATGGGAATTTCAGAGTAAATGGGGAGAAAGGTGAACTGTGTATGTGGGGAAAAAAGGCAAATATTTTTTCCCTTAGCATTTAGGCAGCACAATAGCAGCAGGCACTATTTTAAACTCTTGGATAATTCTATCTTAATTACATGGTGTGCAAAGTCACTAATAAGTTTACAAATCTGCCAGCAACACTAAACACATATGTCTTAGAAAATGCTACCCTTTGCCTTGCTTATTGTACCACTGGGAAACGAGGTTAATTGTGAGCAATTAAGAGGGAGTGATCGAATGGTGATTCAGAGGAATCCTCCGGTGACAATGACACCAGTGGAAGGAGTCTGGCTGGGTGGGCAAGGGGGATCTGGAGGCTGGAGAGGTAGCCTGGAGCCCAGAACTTGGAGATTGATCTATCACAGCTGAATGCATTCCAGTAAAGTATGTCAGGAGAGCCAAGAAAAGTCTCTTTCTTACCTCATGTGGATACCAAGAGGCTCAGCGATAGCTCTGAGAAGAGAAACGCTGTGTAGGGAAACACCAACTCCCACTTCCGGCGCCACATGCCATGGTGGAGTTGAATTAGCAGGGGCCGTGGGTTCCACCCATGTGCAGGACTTCCAGCCTGGATCTGCCACTCACCAGTCCAATGCCATTGTACAAGTTCCTGTGGGTGTCCTCAGCTTCTCCATGTTGAACAGGGGAAATACCTCCTCGTGGGCGTCACATCAGAAGTAATTGATGTAGCACATGTACAACCTTAAGCAGATATGCCAGCACACCTAAGCAGGTATGCAGTTAATGTTTATTCATTTCCTTCCCTGCCTCCTTTCCCTGGAAAAGGATAACACGCTTTCATTAAGCTCATCTATGATTGGAACAGTTCCTGGCCCATCGCTATTTGCTCAAATAAGGAACAAATAATCAATAAATATTGTTTCCTGCTAAATCAAGAAACTAGAGCACAGTGACCCTAAGTAATTTGGCAAAGACACACAGTGAGTAGATGATAATCTGGTTTTTAGTCACAACAGGGATTTCTAAATTTAGCATCGCTGAATTCAATATGATAGAACTGAAGTACAGTATGGAGCTCTGTTCTTTGATCTTTATTCTAAAGTTACAATATTTTACAAGACTGTTTCAAGGAGGATAAAAAGAAATACCCAGAAAGCTAAAGGAGTGGGAATGTCTGATTTACAGTCGTCTTTGGATAAAATAGAAAGTTTGCTTCTGTGGTATGTGTGTTTAGGCAGATTAAATTGATGTTTGATTACAAACCCCAGGATAGAAGGAAAATAAATATGTTCATGAAGACTAAAAATTCCCAAAGGGAGGAGGAGAAAAAAAATCATTAGTTAATACTCTGATGGCTGCTGTCTCTAGGAGAGTCTAGATAGATCTCACCATGGCACCCCTGTGTTCAGAGGCTGTCGGTGGATGGCTCCCCATTTCCACAACACTCCAAAACGTGGCGCTCACCAACCTCCTGTTCTTTCGGAATCCAACATGTTTTCTGGCCTCATCTCTTCTGCCTTCCCCTTGTGCACCCTCACCTAAGTCACACAGGAGGTTACTGCGCCCTGAACACCTTCTGAGCTTTACTGAGGGCCTTTATACTCTCTCCTTCTTTACCTGCTGGGAAATACTAATCAATCTTGAAAGCCCAATCGAAATGGATAAATCCCTGCTAAGTCCTTTCCTAACGCCTTGGCAGGAAATGATTGCTTCTTTTGCAGTCCCAAAGGACTGGGTAGTTTTCTTGTTCCATTCATCAAAAATCTTCCTTTTATTAAAATGACATTTACTTGTGAATGCATCTGATTTCCCCTCTGAATCTGTAAACACCTTCTTGGTCCCCTACTTACAGTGAGTGCCCTGCACATAATAAGTGTTTAAAGAATGTTAGTTGATGTAAACCAAGTTACATGTCCCAAAATAGAGGCCCCAATGAATCAGATAGGGTAGTCATATAGTGGAGGTTTTATGTAACCATTACAAATGTGATATGAATATTAAAAGATACAGAAGCATAGCTATTGACATTTACATTTCTACTACCCTGACATGACCACAGCTACTCATGGAACATTCATCTGCTTTCGTGTACTCCCTGTCACCTTACAGTGAGTTAGGTGGGCCATCTGAGTTTTTAGCTAATGGAATGTGACCACAGGTGATTCTACTAAAGTGATGGGAAGTCTGTGCATGACTCTCCAGGCTTTGCTCTTCTACTCTGGTGACCAAGAGGTTCATGGGGTCCACATGGTGCAGCCATGAAATGGCCATGCCTCCATCAATAAGGTGCCTGAGTGACCAAGTGGAGCAGAGATATAATAGGTATGTTTCAAAAGTGAGAGCTAAACCCTTGTTGTGTTAAGCCCCAGGGGTTTTGGTGAGTGAAACACAAAACAGGGATGTTAACACTTCCTTTATAGGCTATTATGCAATGATATGATATCATAGTACCTAACAAAGTGCTTGGCATATGGTAGGTACTTTCTTCTTCTTCGTTTTGTTTTGTTTTGTTTTGTTTTGTTTTGTTTCCGTATGTGGGTAGTTCCCTGGCTGGGAATCAAACCCAGGCCGCAGCATTGACAGCGCCAGTGCCGAAGCCTTAAGCCACTACCCCACCAGGGAACTCCAAGTAGGTACTTTCTAAAGGCTAGTTCCTATCTCCCCTTCTATTCTCCCATGGGGTGAACTTTAAACTGTCCATTAGTAAATACAGTTATTTAGCATCATAGGAGTTGTGAGGAGGATTTAGAAAAACCCCAGAATGTTTAATGTTGTACTTGTTCTAAGGGTGTCCCAAATGATTTGTCATGGAGGAAACTCTGGGAGGACCAGCATGAAGGCTCTGGGCCTCCAGCATGGACACAGAAATGAGGAGCCTAGGAGTGACCTCAAGTTTGGTAGCATGACATATGGCTTGTTTGCCCTCTCTTATATAATAGAAACAATTAATTCTTTTCTAGGTGGGGCTAGAGGGTGAGAGAGACAGGAATTTCTGAACGTCTACCACGATGGCTAGGGCAGAGATCTGGAGAGCTCTGAGCGGGGTGGGGGTAGGGGTGGGGATAAAAGGTTGTGAAAGAGGTGGAGCTTAGGAAGCTGCCAGAAAAAGAGAAGTGCCACATTTAATCCTATTTGTCCTATGGGAGTTTTCCAAAGCCAGACAAAGGACATAGTATCTAATGCCTGGTCGCACACACAGATTTCAGGGACAGTCTTTATGTTCTTTTTAAACTCTGCACACACTTGGCTGCACAGATTTTAAGAAGGACAAAGGTTGTTTTAATAGTGTTAATGGGGGGTGATGGGCGAATCATAATCTTTCAACCAAAATGGTTCACTCATTTGTGTCAGCTATTGAAAGCCAAGACTCATTGGTAGGTATAGAAGAAAAGCATTTCAAATTGCTTGCCACCCACCTCCTCCACAGGAGTATTAATGAGGGAATGTCTTAGTGCTGCAAACGCCCTGAGAAGAAGTGGCTTTGCCAATTCCAAATATTATTATGATTTACTGAGGCAGAGTTGAAGGAATGATGGGGGTGGGAGGCTGGCTACTGCATGTGGTGTTTTTCTTTTGGGGTTCCCAAGCTGCTTCAGAAGCAGCACTACTGCTGACAAAGACCCCAAAAAGCGTATATTCTGCATTCTCATTCCCACAATGCACTTGCCTTTTTGGAAGACCATGGTCTACACACAGTGCCTTGCTGTGACTTCATGTGGCTTCAGCTGCTAACTTTTAAACTTAGTTTTAGAAGAATACAAAAAGAAATGCAAATAACTTAAAGCTTGTTGGAAACATGAAACTAAAGCAATACTTTAGAATGATAATGTAATGACAGTAGAGCATGAACGTTTTGTATCATCTTCCTTGCAAAATAGCTTAAAATGCCTGCACGTAAGGATTTTTTTATTTGGAAGAGATATACTGTATTTTGCCATGTACAATAGCAAAATGCACCTATGTATAATGCACACACACATTTTTGGCCCAAACTTTCAGGAGAAAAAAATCTTTTGTTTTAATTTTTTAATTCAAATTTTTCGTTGTTTATATTTAAGCACTTGTTTTTTTGTGTTATAAAGGAATTTTAGCACTTATTTTTATCCTATTATTTTGCATACAGGTATCATTATTGATTTCAAGAGTTACATTTTTAACTCATAAACATAAATATAAAAATTAAAAACATTTATGTAGATATGGAATTAGTACTACCCATGTATAATGTGCATCTATATTCTTCCCTCACAAATTTGAGTAAAAATATGTACATTATACATGACAAAATATGGTACTGTAGAGCTTTGTGAAGAATTACTGAAGTGAATTTGGGTGGCAGAAAATAATAACAGTATAGTAACCGTCTTATATATGTAAAGCAGATTAGAATTCATAAAACACATTCTGTGTGTTTTATCTTCTATTACTCTACAGCATTGAATTCAGGTAAGCCAGTGAATGTTATTGTGATTGTCCCCATTTCATAGATAGCAATAATGAAGCTTCCTAAAGTAAAACGTCTGAGAAAAATAGCTAATAAAATGTTCTGGTTTCAAATACCTTTTCTGTTCCACCAAACACAAAAGAAACATATCAAAATAAAAAAGCAAAATACACCAATAAAAATAAAGATACATACTCAATGATTTAAAAAAAACAATGTTGGAAATGATAGGAAAAGCTTTATAGAGATTTTGCAGTGTTTTTTCCAACAAATTTTTGTTTTGTTTTTTGCTTAAGGTAATCAAAGCAAGGGGCTGTTTCTCCCTTCTTCCTTGGTGGAAGAAAAACCCCCTTTTGTATGTGGAAGAATGGAACACGGAGAGTTGTAGAGGCAGGAGGGAAGATAGCTTTTTGCTAATTTGCAGATGCAAGGAACCAGGAGTGGTGGCAAGAGAGAGCTTGTAGGTAAATTAGTGGGAAACCTCAAAGCCCATGATTTGACTCAAGAACCAATTAGAAGCCTGCGCAAGTTTCTAAGAAGAGATGTGACAGGAGCAAAACACTTGAGAGAGAGAGAGAGAGAGAGAGAGAGAGAGAGAGAGAGAGAACTCTATGGCACACCAAACCATGCAAAAGGGGGAAATGGGTGTGCAATCGGGAGATGTTATGGAGGGAGAGATGATAGGACTTAGTGGCAGAATGAACTCCAAAGAAGACAGAAAGATGTCACACTTGTCTTCAGAGCAGTAGCAGGGGTGGGAGGCAGTATGTTTCACCTAAGAACTCATTGAAATGACAAAAACCTCATCCTCTGCACCCAACCTGCCTCTTAAGATTCCAGATAGTCTCTGTAGTGGTTGGTTGTGCATTGCGGAAAGCTCTCTAGGTGATTCTGATATGGGATACAAAGAAGGATGAAAAGTAAGGCTACAGTCCCAGGAGAGCTTAGGTCTTACATGGGAGTAGCAGGGAGGAAATGAGAACTGCAATACATGGTGCTATGTGATATGATGGAGGTATATAGAGAAAGTTCTGGAAACTCATATGAAGGAATGATTCATCCCACATAGAGAAGAAAAGGGTCACAAAAAGGTATAGACAAGTTGTTCTCAACCCTGGCTGCATGTTTCAAGCAACCAATTAAATCAGGCTCTCCGTGAGGGCAGAGTCTTGGCAATAGCATTTTTAAAAAGCCCTCCAGGCGATTCTAGTGCCATCTGTGTTTCAGAATAGCTGTTAGAGATCAAAGTTACCCTAGCCTTTGAAGGAGTAGACATTTTCTAGTCAAAAGGAGTAATGGAACTGACAAAGGCACAGAGACATGTATGTAGTGTGTTTGGAGAATGGGGAAGAGTCTAGTGTGGCTAGGACTTTAGTAACGAGAAGGCAACACGGGTAAGGTAAACTGGGGCTGCATTGTGAAGATTGCTGGTAATGGGGGAGGAGGAAGGGGAGGAGATGATCATCCTGAAAGCATTATGACATGTTTTTCAAACAGTGATACGAGAGAACTATATTTTGTAACAATTCTGGAGGGTGAGGATGGATGAAAAGAGAGATAAGGCTGTCCAACCATTGACTTCAGCTCTTTGGGCCACAAGGCCCATTTTTGCCTATAGTTGTGATAAAGCAATGGTCAGTGAGTCTTTGAAACTAATTTGTTTGGAAGCACAAAAATGATTGTCTTAATTCATCATGATTTTTTTTTAATAAAATGAAAAATGTCAGGGCCCCCTTTCCTTCCAAAGTACCAAAATGTGAGGTTCTCTCCCTTCCTCCGACTGAAAATTAGGAAGAGAAGTGGTGTCAAGATGGCCTATCCTTCCAAAGTAGGAATTTAAACCTCTCTCCCAACTTTCTGTAACAATTTCAGGTAGTGCATATATATCTCATACATATTTAAAGGCCGGCATTTTAAAATCCGTTTTAGGCAATGTGGTAGATCTTTCCCCCTTGGGGATAGGGGAGCCCTTCCAGTGGGCTTTGCATGCTTCCTTTCCTTTGTGCTGTCCCTGTCTTTCCTGTCCTTACTCTTAAACTGAAGTTTGTTTTAAGTGTTCATAGCTTTTACTCAATTTTATTTCTGTTTTGAAAGTAAAAAGTGGATGAATAGTGAATACTTAACCCTTTTAAATATCTTTAAATTAAGTTGGCTTGTACATATGTGTTCTTGGATTTTTTTTCTGCTGTGAATCCATAGCCATGAATATGAATACACAAACACATACACTGTTTCCAGACAGGAGTAAAAGTTTAATGGTGGGCAGGAACGCTGAGGACCTAAGGTGTACAGAGCCTTGATTTTATTTTTAGACTCCTCAGGTGGATTTCCTTCTTCAATGTACCCTGCAAGCATTCACTGAATACCCACCGTAGACCAGGCCCCCTAGGTGGGGCAGAGATCAATAAGGATGTTTTGTTTTTGTTGTTGTTGATGGGTTTCCTGAGCAGGGATTGAGCCCAGGCCACGGCGGTGAGATGTCGAAGCCTAGCCACTACACCACCAGGGAACCCCTCTATAAGTCAGTTCTTGATCCCACTTCACCCTCCCAACAACTATAAGATATAAGCAGGGGACCAGACTATTCTTTACGTAATGAAACCTGGGTCCAGATGGGTTAAGGGCATGGATCAAGGCTAAACAGGAGTTGATCCAAGATCATTCTATCCTTGGAGTGATGCTCAAATCATATCCTTACATTATATGACATGTTTCAATACTACTTGAGTTACTGAGGAGGCAATGGCAGCTGATAATTTACATTACTATGTCAAAAAAATTGACATTTTCTTTATGTACTATTGTTTTGAGATTTTAAAACATGGACTGAAAAAAGGGATAGAGCCTGGTGAAGCAGTTATTTAACATAGGAAATCCAATACTTCATCCTTGACTATTTCTTGTTAGAGAAAACCAAAATGCTAACACTTTAACAAATGTTAAAATTTTTTAATGTTTTAATAAAACATTTTTCTCAAAAATTCTATTATAATTATAAACCCTTAAAAAGTATTGAGGGAGTTCCCTGGTGGTGTCGTGGCTAAGGCTTCGGGACTGTCAACACTGCGGCCTGGGTTCGATTGCCAGCCAGGGAGCTACCCACATTAAAAAAAAAAAAAAAAGGTATTGAGCCAGGAACTATTAAAAAAATATATATATTTTTGCTGATAACAATGATGACTTTTATTTTCACATAACTATCCTGAAATTTTGAAGTACCTTGAAATTATTAAATAGTAAAATACTAAAATACTAGACTATGAGAAATCTTTATAGCTTAACCCAAACCAGTGTTTCACACCTTGAAAAAGTCTTACCATATCCATAAGGGATCTTAAAATTCTTTGTATCTTAACTCAATCCTGAACTTCATTAAAAAAAAAAAAAAAAAAGCAACAGCAAAACTTCTGAGCTATTGAAGAGATGCATAAATTGTTATACTTTCCTTGTTTTCTCACCCCTATGTTCTTTTCCTTCTCCATGCAATAAATATGCCTTTTCCTGTGGGATAGTGGAGGTGATTCTGATAACTTCCTTAAATTAATCTAAGTAGCTAAAGTGTAATTCATTAACTTCTTATTTTATGTTTGCAAAGTTGAAAGTTTACCCACAGTGGTACAAAAGACTCCACCCCATTTCTGACACCAACTCTGACCATTGCTTTTATTATTATTCTACTTTGTCAGCTAGGTATATATACTGCCAAGAACATGAAGTCTTGCATCCAACGTGCAGATGAACCCAAATTAAAATTCCAGTTTTGCCACTTGTTGGCTGTCAACATGGGGAAATCACTTAAATTCTCTGCATTTCAGTTTTCTCATGGGCAAAATGGGGATCATTTTTTGTCTTCGATAGTAAAACTTAAATAATAATGCATGTTAAATTCTTAATCCAATGCCTGGTACTGAATAAGTTCTTAATTGAGGTGAATATTCCTGCTTCTGCTTCTAGTAAGAAAATAAATGGACAGACCAAAACCTTCCCATCCTGAACACTTCCCTTACCCTGAACATGAGTGCCTCTTTCTTATAAGCTGCAAGTCACATTCACACTCTCTCCATAATCAGACATTTTCTAACGTACATGCCTGACAGATGGTTCTTATTTCTATTCTCCTAGAAAAGCCACTATATTAACTCCTCTCTCCTTTGGGAAATGCTAGCTTTCACTTCAGAAATCAGAATCTTAGGATTTTGAAATAAATATTTTGAAAGTCAGTTGGGTTGCAATTTTAGGCACATTTAAGTAAGTTAAGAGTATGTTTTATTTCTTTTTTTGTAATAGTGAAAAGATGGATGCTCTTACCAGTTGGGTAACCACCCTTGGGTATAAATGATAAATGTGTTTGTTCTGGACTTTTATGGGATTTTCTGTCCAGCATTCTTCTTCTTTTGGAAACCCAGCCTTGCTGGGGCCTACCCTGCAATATTCTTAACTGACTTGCTCCACTCTCCACCCCAACCATAATTGGTGGGCCCAGGAAAGGGGACCTGAAAGCAGAGCCCATGAGTTCTCCCTCTAGGCTTTTTGGCCTCAGGGCAAAAGAGGTCAATTAGCATTTCTCTGTTATCACAAACTATAAGATGTGAAACTTGAGAATAACAGTGCACAGATTTTCTTTCACATCTGGTGAAACTAGTAGAGATCAAAGATGGAGAGTGAATCTTGGAAGTCTCCGGTGCCAGTCACCACACCTGTTCCTAAGTGAACTTGTAACTCTCCTGCAGTTAGCAGACTTTTGGGTCTGCTTTTCTTCATTCCTGATATAAAGCATTTTGACTGTGGAGGTAGGAGAGGGAAAAAAGGAGGAAGGGAAATAAGTCTCTCTCCTTTGGGAAAATCCTTTCTGAAGGTAGTTGGTTTCAAATCAGGCAATCTACTCATAACAGAATGTAGCTGTCACCATAGGTTATTATTTAAAAGTTTGCAAACTACAGCCTGCAATCATCTATTTACTGGGTTGTCTGCCTCCTATCAACTAATTGGCTCATGCCATTGACAATACAGAGGTTGCCAAAAAAATGTATACACATTTTAAGAAAGGAAACAACTATTAAAATTGTAATAATATATACCGGTAACAAAAGATGAATACAAGTCACATTTGACTTCTGCAGTTATAAGAGGTGTTCGAAGTGGTTACCATCAGCGACCAGATACTTTCGATTACGACAAACTACTGCTTCAGCAATGTTGACCAAAGTGTCCACTTGTACCCCTGTGCATACCCTTGTGCACATCACACACAGTACCATGTGTCTCAAACTTACGACAAATGCATGCAATTGTTAGGCACATTGGAAGTTTTGTTTTATACTCACGCCTCCATTGCCATATCTCCACAATGTTCTCAAATTTCAAATATCACTTCAAAATGGTCTTGTACTCATCATGACAACTGTGCTTCTGCCATTTTCTTTGAGTGTCCTGCCATTGCATGGTGACGCTAGCATTCATTTCATTAACGTGATCTTTTGAGCAAACCTCATACTACACATTGCTACTGTAATTCAATTCAACTTCTAAAAGTATTACATAGATAACATCTCTTAAAATGTATATACAAATTTTTGGCACTCTGGTATAATCATTTTGGTTGAGGACCACAGGAGAAAAAGTGTGTGTTTGTATGTGTGTGTTTCTGAACATCTGGGGCACAATATTTCAAAATTAAAATGAAATGGTAGTTAATACTTACAATGAACTTATTATATATGCCATACACTCTTCTAAGAGTTCACATGTACCAACTCATTTCTTACAACCACTTATATTGAAGTAGCTGTTGTCATCCCCATTTTATAGTTAAAGATACTGTAGCACAGAGAGGCTAAGTGACTTCTGAGGTCACACAGGTAAAACATGGGGTTAGAGTGAAGATTCAAAACCAGGCAACCTGCTCTTACTGTCCATGGCACATGGTTTTATTATGAATACATGCAGAATAAAATGCTTCATAGCAATGCTCTTCAAGCCCCATGGAATCACACTGGATTCCCTTGGGGAGGTAAGGTTGCCATTATCTGCCCATGGTGGGTCATGGGCTCAGTATTTGTCCAATCATTGTTATCTGGGGCTTGTTGGAACAACCTAAGCTGGGGTCCAAAGGGCATTACCCAACTCTGTTGTAAGAAATTCTGCATTTAGGGAGTTATCAAAAAAACTCAAGGATTTTCTTACATATATTCAACATTTAATACATAATTGATGAATAAACAAATGAGCAACCATTACTTAGAAAGACTGTCAAAATGTACAATAAAGATCTAAAATTTAATGGGCCAATTTTGGGTGATAGGGTTGCAGATGATTTTCACTTTCTGTTTTTCAAGTTTTTAACTAAGAGCATATATCCCTTTTTTTGAAAGAGGGACATTCCAGTGCAATATTTATCCTGTGCTGGTTTTTGTTTCATTTTTGTGTTTTAGACCCCAAGCTCAAAAATATTTCACATATCCCCAGTATAAAATATTGGTACTCAATATAATATACAGGTACTCAATAAATACTTGTTATGATATTTATTAATAATATATCTCATTTTTATAAGACCCTGCCATTATTGATTGGAAAAAAACATCATGTAATACAGAATACTAAATGAAACTCTTGGAACACTGGAACTGGAAAAAGCATAAACATTCTTGGACACATGTATCAGTCATACATAACTCAATAGAAGTTTGAGTTTCTAATATTTTCTACATGTTTGTTTCTTTCAATTCATGCAGATGCTTCAACACCTTAGGGAAGGCAGTGGCAGGTAGGGGAAAGAGTCTACCAGATCTCCAGGCTTTTGTTTCCAGAAGTCTAATTCATTAAGGATGATAGGGTCTGAAGTAGAAAGGGTCTTCCCAAAACCAAAAAGAAAAATGCCCCATTTGGATGATGGAAGCAAGGACTGGGTGTGTTGGAATAGCAGAGGTCCCCCTGTCATTATGCTGAGGTACAGGGTGGTGGTGGTGGCATCTCAAATGGTACAAGACATGCTTAGGACATGGAATCATGGATACTCATGGATCCTAGCTTTATAGGCCTATTCTGATATCCCAGCACTGCTTGAAAGCAGCAGAAAGCAGTTGAACTGAAGGGACCTGGTACCTCACGGCTAGAGATAAATCTTTAATCTGTGTGTGGAAGACTGACTGATGGCCTGAAGTTCCCCTGTTCTAGGGTTTTATGGGCTGAGTTGAGGTTCCCCCTGCCCCCAATTCATATGTTGGAACCTAACCCCTACTCCCTCAGAATGCAGCTGTATTTGGAGATAAAGTCTTTAAAGAGGCAATTAAGTTAGAATGAGGTTATATGGTTAGGACTTAATCCAGTTTTACTGGTATCCCTATAAGAAGACAAGATTAGGATACAGACACACTCACAGGGAAGACCATGTGAAGACATAGGGAGAAGGCAGCCATCTCCCAGTCAGGGAGAGGGGCCTCAGGGTAAACCAACCCTGCAGTTCACCACCTTGATCTTCACCTTTTGGCCTCCTTCTCAGAACTGTGAGAAGATAAATTGTTGCTTAAGCTGCACAGTCTGTGGCCTTTTGTTTTGGCAGCCTGAACAAACTAATATATAGGCATTGACCAGCATGCGACCTCAGAACTTTATCACTTCCTAGGGAGGACCACTCCAGGATGGGTGGGGCAGAGAGTTTGCCAATCTTGTAGGATTAGGGCTTGAAATAGAAATTCAGTTGTTTAATGAAAACTAACACCTTATTTCTTCCACACCTGAATTTGAGCTCTGTAATTCAAACCAGTACTATTTTGTTTCATGATCATTTTTCTGCATTATATTTTGAGGGATCTATTTCTATTTTTACTATTTGTTATTCTTTTTAAATATATCTCTCTTAGAACTCTTTATTTTATGACCCACTGTGAAGTTGTTCAAAAATCATCTAGTATGTTTCTTACTTCTTTGTTTTCTTCCAGGAAGCTTGGTTATACTGATTTCTGGGTTAAGTGTTCAAACCTATATATATGTATATAATTCATATATAATATATATGTTGCCTGTAGGAAATCTTCATAAAGGATTTTCACTGTAGAGAAGAGAGATTTGGGTGATGGAATCAAAAACCAAATCCCCCAGTTTACAGCTGATTCAGCTGAAAGGAGGCAGAATGAACCAGCAATAAACAACGAAAGCAATGGAAAGGGCTTGAAGAGTTTTGTGATTTTTATCAGCAGATGGCAAGTGTAATTTAATGTAGACAAACTAATAATTAATTGGGAGCAAGGAAGCCAGTCCAGTGATGTGTCTAGGCAGAAAATAATCCTCTAACACACAGATCAAGAAAAGGATTTAGGGATTATTCTTGAAAAATCATTAAAACTATCAATCTAGTACATAGTTCTGGGAACAAAGGCAAACACAGTGTTAGCAAAGAGAAAGCAGAGAAACTGGAGGTGGCAGCTGTTAATTTAAAAAGGACTTGTTGAACTAGTCAGGAATATCATCATATTAGTCATTATTACGTAAGAAGATGGTAGGAGAACGATAAAAACCCAGGAATCAAATGTATTCCACTTATACAGGAGGGATGCAAACGCAAGTGCCTTGCAGGGCCAAGCAGGTGGGTAAAGGTGTGAACTGTCATGGTAAGACTTTTGGGAATGGTAGAAACTGGGTCAGAATGAAGGGTGCTTAAAGGCTTTCAGATTCACACACACACACACACACACACACACACACACACACACTGTAGTGGCCCAACAAAACATGTCTGCATGTTCTTTGGCCACCAGTATGGATCCCTGACTTAGAAAGTTTGTTTGGTACCTCTCTTCTGACCCCCGACCCTCTTCTCTAATCTGAAGGTCCCTGGAGGATAAGCTGGTGTCTTATTCAATCTAGTATCCTGACCTACACTGAACATATTACTTTGCCCCATGAAATGTTGGAATGTTGCAATGACAAAGGAGCTCTAGGCTGTATATAGCAGAAAATGCTACCATAGTTGCTGTGCCTGTTACTTCAGTGGCTGCTGTGTCTGAAGTTGCGTGTCTAAAAGAGCTCATGAGTGGGCCCAAAAGCCCACTCTGTGCTTGACTCAGCCTCACATTACCTAATTTGCATGTGGTATAAATTATTTTTGTCTCTGTTATATATAATACGGTGTTTCTCTCTTCTGTCTGCTCCAAGCTAGGCTTTTCTTCATCCCAGATCTTTCTCTTCCCCTTTTCAGCAATATAAAAAGAAATTCCTCAGTTGGTTTTTCCTTTTCTGTTCTCTCATCTTGGTTTATTTTGCTTCCTACTCTTTCCTTTTCTCATTATACCTATGCCATAAAAGATGGGCTACAAAAACAATCTCAATGAATTATATCCTCAGGGAGTATAATATTCTGGTTAGCATAGTAGAGTTGTGTTTAACTGACATTCTGCTCCTTCAAATAGCACAATCCTTTTCTGGTAGGTAATAGAAATAGATTAATAATTAAGAAGTGCATTAGGCTGATCATAATGTTTATTTATATTTTAAATCGTATACTGATATATACAAAAAATCCTATATAACATATGTAAATATAAATTATAAAGAACAATAATAAAATGAATACCTTTGTACTCACCTTTCAAGAACTAGATGGTTAAAAATATTGTTGAAGCTCCTGTATTTCACTTAGTGTTTCTCTGATGCCTACAAATCCTGCCTTAGGATCATTATTATGAGCATCAATTATGACTCTACAATACTACAGATGCACAGGTTAATACTTTTGTTAAAACATAAAATAAGACCCTGAGTTGTTTCTTGCATCTGTCACCTCTTCTTTTTCCCAGGTGCCACTGCTGTGGCCCAGACCCTAAGGAACTCATGTATACCATGACAAAGCCCCCTCATTTGTCTCTCTGTCTCCATTTTCACTCAAGGTTGTACCATAGCTGAATGAAGGGGCAGCTATAGGTGAAGGGATTCAGTCTATAAGAGGCATGAAAATATTTTAATCATTTGGAAATATGGTGCCAATTAATTGAATTTTCATACAACTCCAAATAACTAGCAAAATGTGAATTCTATTTACATGCTGTATTAGTTTTTGATTGTTCCATAACAAATTGCCACAGAGTGCTTAAAACAATGCACATTTGTTCTCTCACAGTTTCTGTGGGACAGGAGTTTAGGAACCGCTTGCCCAGGTTCTCTGGTCAACTCTCACATGGCTGTAATCAAGGTATTGGTTGGGCTTCATTCTCAACTGGAGGCTCAACTGGGGAAGAATCCAGTACCAAGCTCATTCAAGTAGTTGGCAGAATTCATTTCCTGGTGGTTCTATCACTGAGGGCCTTGGCTTCTTGCTTGCTGTCGGCAGGAGGCTATGCCCCAATCCCTGGGGTCATCTTGCCTTACAGGCTTCTTCAACATGTGCTGGCTTCATCCAACACATGAAGAGAGTGTCCAGCTCCAGCCTGCTAAAAGGGAGCCTTATAAAATGCAGTGTAATCCAGGAGAGTGACATCAGGTCACCACTTCCCTGTTCTTTGGGTTAGAATCAAGTCACAGTCCCTGTCCACATTCAAAGGGAAGAGATTACAAAAGGTGTGAACACCAGGACAGGAATCACTGAGGGTTATCTTAGGATCTGTCCCTACCTATGCCTAAGTAGACAGTGCTCGCAGCAGGAAAAAAAATCCTAGTCAGCCAGATACATTTTAAAATCTCTTCTCGAAGATTATATGTGATTAAAATTAACTGAAAGTTGGCATTCTGCTGAAATTTTAAAACCAAATAATTGCATTGTGTAGTGCTATTTGAAAGGAGTGACTAATTTTAGTATCTAAATTTTAAATCTTTTAATATGCTCCCCAAAAGTGCTTTAGTTTAGAAAATCATGAAATAGAACTCTGAGTGAAAGGGAATTATATAAAAGAAGAAACTATTTTGCCAATTCTTAAAAAGATAATTTATTCTATTTGTGCTAAGAAAATTTCATCTCTTTTGGAATATGATTTTTATAAAAAGAATATTAGTTTCGCACTGTCTCCACTAATGAATATTGAACCAAAAATGGTGGTTTATAGAGACACCAAGGAAATAGTCAGCTTAGGGCATCCACTTGTCAACTCTTTTTTTTTTTTACTGGTGCAGTTCTCTGGCTGGGAATCAAACCCAGGCCATAGCGTTGATAGCACTGAAGCCTTAGCCACTACACCACCAGGGAACTCCTACTTGTCAACTCTTGCTCTAACTTGTACACCATTGTGAAAGTTATTTGTCTAAAACAGAAACTTGATTTTGTCACTTTTCTCAATCAAAGCCTGTGATGATTTCCCACTGCCTATAGTGTTGTCGTCGAAGTTTTAAGCCTGACATTTATGGATCCCTAAAAATTGGCCCCAGTCCACACTTACCATCCTCCTCATCTTTCATACTTCCCCCAGCAACCACTGCTGAAGACACACTAACCACTGCCACTCCCTCTGCACATGTTACACCCTCTGCTTGCCATGTGGCACTCTGCTGAAATTTTAAAACCAAATAATTGGACTTCCAGAGACTTCAGTTTGCTCGTCAATAGATTCCTTGGGTAAGGAGCTTCATATGTCGTGGTGCTCAATAAATATTGCTTGAATAAATGTCACAGGTTCTTAATATTTAAAATGAAAGCTGAAATGATAATTCCTTATGGCTCTAATTTTTAAAATATCATTACACAAACTAAATGAATGTAAGACTGCATACGAGGGCTGTCTGGAAAAAACCCAGCCATAAATGCCTCTATTTTTCATATTACATGGTTGGATACTTTCCGGACAGCCTTTGTATAAATAAATTAAAATGTGTGGTAGAGATTCTAAATGCTACAGGATTTCAGAAGAAGTTGTTCTGTGTTAGAGTCACCAGAGACTTTTTTTTTCTTTTTCTTTTTGCTGAAGAAGGTGGAATTTGAAACAGGTGTTGAAAGACGAGAGTGATTTTGAGCTGTTGCTAGCATGCCACATTCTTCAAAGTAGACCTTCATTAAAAGTTTATTGATTTGAATGACAGACAAAGAAGAGGAGAGAAGACTTACGAATGAATAAAATGCAAAATCAGAAGCCCCAGTGCAGGAATAAGTTGGATAAGGGCAATGACATTTTTTTTCTGAGAAAGGTGTGTTTTGGCCAATAGTGAAAATTAATTTTGGCTATTTAGGTTGGGAGCAAGATTATGGGAGATCTGACAACTAACAGGTCCAGTTTGCATTGGGTACAGTAGGCAATACTGAGCCATTCTATGGTCTTACAATAGTATGATAGTGTTTTTAGGTTTATTAACCTGATGACGGTAAGCAGGATTGCTGGGAAAAGAAGAGAATAAAGTCAGGGAGATTAGGTAGAAGGCCTCAACTGGGATAAAAACATTTCCTTATATTTTTATATCTCTTTATGACTTAGAAAACACCCAATAAACCTATAGGTACTCACGACAAGCTTTGGAGAAAGGTAGGGCAGATATTAATATTCTCATTCTACAGGAGAACTGAGATTCAACTTGGATTTGTCTGAATTCATAGAACTGGCAAATGGTATCACTGGAACTCAAACCTCTGAGGACGGGCAGATAAATTCTGCCTCCACTGTAATATTTTTGTTCCATTAGACATAACTGGATATAACCAGTTCTGTGTAGTCACATGGGATCCCCCCTCTATCTTTCTTGACCTTGCACACACAGATGCTTATATTTTTCACCCAGGGCACATTGAAATGAAAGTGTTGAGACATTTGGTTTAAACACTGTGCTTTTTCTGAATTCTTAACAGTGGAAAAAGTTCCTCTATTTTTTTGAAATTTTTGAAAAAGAAAGTGAGGACTTCTTAAAGAAGATCATTATGGGTGATGAAACTTGGGTCCATCATTATGACCCTGAGAACAAAAGACAGTCCAGGGAATACCACTATGAGGGATCACCTGAGCTGAAAAAATTCAAAATTCAGGCTGGGAAGATGATCCCTCACAGTGATATTCCGTGGACTGCCTTTAGTTCTCAGAGTCATAATGATGGACCCAAGTTTCATCATCTATAATGATCTTCTTTTCTATAATGATCTTCTTTAAGAAGTCCTCTTTCTTTTTCAAAAATTTCAAAAAATTGGAGGAACTTTTTCCACTGTTAAGAATTCAATAACAGACCCTGTTTAAACCAAAAGTCTGAATGCTCTTCCATTTCAATGTGCACTGGGTGAAAAATGTAAGCATCTGTGTGTGCAAGGTCGAGTGATGGAGGGGAGATCCCATATGACTACATAGAACTGGTGACATCCAGATATGTCTACTGTAACAAAATATATTACAATTGTGGCAAAATTTATCAGCCTGCTCTCATACTTTTGGCCTTTTAATCTCTAAGTCCAGTGTTCCTGTCCTTAAGAAATAGGAATGAGAAGATATCAAAAACTGAAAATGAACGATCTATGCAACTTAAGTTATGTGAATCAGCATAATTCACATTATGTATTATTAGGAGTCCTGGCCTAAATATCAGGAAATTTAAGCCCTAGTCCTTGTGTTAATGTAAACTAGTGTGACCTTAAATGTCTTCCATGCTCAGCTTCCTCTTTCTGGTCTGTGACATGGGAGCGGTACACAAAAGGCTCTTTAAATTCATTCTGACTCACTGGTCTTGGAGTTTGTCAACTAGATGTATGGGATGATTGAGTGAGGCTGGCATCATGATGGTAAGAAAATTTGAGGACAGAGTCAGTTTGAAGGTGAGCGACGATGAGCTCAGGTTTGTGCATCATGAAGTTAAAGGGAGCAGTAGACGGAATAATAGCCCTGAAACATGGCCACATCCGAATCCCTGGAATCTGTGTATATGTTACCTTATATGGCAAAAGAAATGGCAGATGTAATTATGAATAAAGTCACTATTTTGAGATAGGGAGATTATCCTGGATTATCTGGGTAGGTTTTTATAAGGGAAACAGGAGAGTCAGAGTTGGAAGAGATGTGATGACAGAAGCAGACATGAAGCAACTGCTGGTTTGGAAGATGGCAAAGGGATACGAGCCAAGGAATGCAGGCGCCTCTGGCTCTAGGAAAGGCAAGGCGAGGCCCTGCCACAGAGCCTCCCGCAGAGCCTCCAGGAGAAACGGCTGTCAACTTGACACCCACTGAGACCCATTTTCTGACCTCTAGAACTGTTAGATAATAAATTTGTGTTGTTTTAAGCCACTTGGCAAGGTTATGACACCTTACCGAGTTATTTGTACAGTGCTGCCCACATGAGTGCATGGTGGCGAGTTTGCGAACTCAACTGTCAGATTTTGGGTACAATGACAGCTCTGATGGGCATTCCAGAAAAAGAGTTCCAAAACTGCTTTGGAGGGTGGACTAGGCACTGGCATCGGTGCACAGCTTCCAAGGGGAGTACTTCGAAGGTGACTGTAGTGATACTCAGCAGTGTGGTATGTAGCACTTTTTCTAGGCTGAGTTCACAAAATTCTTTGTCTGAGCTTGTATGTTAATTTGTTATAGCAACCATAGGAAACCAATATAGGGAGTGACTAGGGGGAACTAATATTTATTTAGCCTCTACTGTATACCAGGCATTGATAACACAGTACGTTTATGGCAGGGAATAGTGTGCTCATTATTTTATACATCAGGAAAGTAAATCGGAAGGCTGAAGTAACTTGCCTAGATGACACAGTAAGGGCCGGAGCAGGGAATTCAGACTCAGGGCTGTGTGACTGCTTGTTCCAGCACCCAATTTCTAGTAGGAAAGGCAAAGTCCACAAGAAGCCTACACAGTTACTTCACCACACAGTGCCAGAAAACCAGGAAAAACATGTGGCATAAATTAATGGACCGGGGCATTGGGAATGGGGAAGACTTTCATAAAATCTGGCAACATGAGGAAGGAAAGGGCCAGCATGGACCACTTATTCAGTAGTAAGTACTTTGTATACACATTATTTCACTGAGACTCCACAGTCACATCATGAGATAAATTTTGTTACAATTTTTTGGTCAAGGAATTGAATTAAATAAGAAAGTACCTTTCCAAATATCCTTATAGCTAGTTAATAATAGAGCTGCAATTTAAGTACAAAGGTCACCTCCTGTAACTAAAAACCAAAACAAAAAAGCTTTTATTAAAAAAAAAAAAAAGAGGTGAATACACTCCTTTTCTGAAATGGCCTGTTTGATTTGATTTGGTTTTGCTTGCTTTTCTTTTTCTTTTGGTTGAGCATGAATAGTGATTTCACGTAAGTTTAGTGTATGTATGATGAACTTACACTGTACTCTGCTCTTTGGGGAGTTAACTCAGGGAGCTCATTATCCTTATTTACACAATATAATAGATAAAAATACAAGGAAGTTCAAGAAGGGTTTCAGTTAATTTACAGATGTCAGAGTTCTTAAGGGAAAAAGACCATTACAAAATACTTCTTGATGGTGGTACAGTCCAGAAAGAAATACAGATGTGCCTAGCCCTTCATTCCTATCTCTGCACCCCCTGCACATTCCTCATACACCTGAAAGAAACATGTCTTTCTCCTACCCTGGCCCCTGTTCACACCATTTCTTTGCACCATTACCACCACCTTATAGGTAGTCACTTTGTTTCTTGGGTATCGTCCTGAGCTGCTTTATGCAAATACAAGCAAATAGGAAAAGATAACCTTATCCCTCCCCATTTCTTACAGAATATGTATTATAGCATGCTCTGTTTTACACCTTGCTCTTTTTGTATAATAAAGTATCCTGCAACTCTTTCTAAATCATTAAAAAGAAAACTATACATTCTCCCTATCATTGCATGGTATTCTGTCCTGTAGACATGCCACAATTTAACTAATTTCCCTTTGGATTGACACTTTTTTCTTCTCCTCCATTTTTTTTCTTGCTATTATAAACAATGCTACATGAATAATCTTGACCATATGTAACTTTTCACATGTGCATATTTATAAATTCCCATATGAGGGACTGCTGTCTCAGAGGGTGATTGCATACATTTATAATTTTGACAGATAGTGTCAAATCCCTTTCCATAGAAATTGTACTATTTTAACTCCAGCAGGAATTTATAAGATTACTCCCTGAAGTTTCAATTCTTAACATCAAATATAGAACTGGAACTTCTAGGGATAATGGGTTCTATGAGCTTACTCTGCAGTGCTCAAAGAAGTCCTATTTCTATAGAAGAGTGTAAGATACAATGAATAGAATTGATAAGGATGAAATCCACTTACTGGTTTTGAGTTTTTACCCAGGCTCAAATTGGGAAAAGCTTGTGAAGGATGTATGAGGAAGCAAGCCCCTTTGTAATGCTTTCGCTGGGGCAAATCCCCATGTTGGAATTCAAGTGTTCTGTATGAGCCATTATAATAGGGTCCCTTCAGTGACTCATACTGTAACACTGACTTCATTCCCAGAGGCCAATCACTGCCAGGCCTAGGACAATGATTGAGGCTTTGGAATTAAACCTGCTTGGATTCTAATCCACAGCCACCTTATCTATCACGGGTATGACTCTGGGTAAGTCATTTGGCAGACTCAAGGCTGTTTTCTAGACCATTAATATGGGGATAGTAATCTAAATGCCTTCTGGAACTGTTGTAAGATTAAATGGAATAATATTTGAGACAGTGTCTAATACATAATAATATTCAACACTAACTTTCCCCTCTCTGGTTTTCTTAAAATAGCAGAGAATTGGGAAGGGAAATCCGAAATGTTCCTCTAAACAGCCAAAATGTATGCCACATTTTCCATATATGAAATCTATCTTACTTTCCTCATAGAAGCTCTAAAATCTATTTACTATTATTTTACATGGAATTCTAACATGCTTTGTGGTTTGGCTTCACAGGCTATATTGGAGTATAACTAATGGGCATCAAAGTTCTTAACTGACTGAACTACAAAAAGCAGAGACATAAAAAAAAATTGTTATTTAGAAACAAGAACAACAATAAAAGTGTCCACAAAGCCTAGGTTGACTCCTTAGTAGGCCCATAAATAGACAGAGCTTCTTAGCATGAGGCTACCTTATGGTCAAGTCAACAGGAAAACATTAACTGGTGAGCTGTTAACAAAGCAGACCATGTTTGGCAATGTATTTTTTATTAATTTCCCCTTGCCCCTGTTCACTAAAGAATTGAGGTATCTCTGTAATATATCAATGAGTTTTATGAAGTGTTACATCACAGAATGTAAAATACAATTTTAGGGGGCTTTTGAAAGGGTAAATTTCAGTTATCTGGAAAGTTAATTTAATCTACTCATTTAACCCATATGTAGAGTGTTCATGATGAGTTCGGCACTGTGTTAAGTGCTGGACTTGCTTAGAACACTTAATTGCCCCAAAATTCCAGGTTAAAAAAGGTCACATTCATAGCACAGTCCAAATTCATGTTGTGTCTCATGACAGTTTTACTATCATTATTACAAATTTCAATTTTAGAACCTCCTGGGTTCTAGTGTATCACTTCCAAGTAATGCAGAATTATAAAGCTGTTGGAATAGCAAATATGAAGTTGAAATCACTTGACAGTCTGTGAATCCTATCAATCTACTTGAAACTTCAATTGTGAAAACCCTTTTGACTCAATCTCATTTGTCAGCCTTACATAGTGAGTATAATTTACTTAGCTAATTTCACTAGTAGATTATGTTCTTTCAAGGCACACAGAAATAGGAATAATAAATTTGCCATTGGCTGCCTGCTTTTTTTGTTTTAAAAATCTCATTTCATAACCTCACATGCTTAAATAGAGGAAATATATTTAAAACCACAAATTAATTATACCTATTTCCTAGGAGTATTTAAAAATGCTTTCATTTATGAGATATATCAAATCTACTGAATAGTAGAATTTAGGTAACTATGTGTTGATATTGTGCAAACATAACAATAACAATAGTGATACTTATAATAACAACACCAATAATGGCAGTTATCATTTATTTAGTGCTTACTATCTATCAGGTATCATGTTGAGAGCTTTGAATGGATGACCACCTTTAATCTTCCCAACAACTTTTCAAAGATGCCCCTATTATTATTTTCATTATATAATGTAGGAAAATGACATTGAAAAGAGTTAACTTTCTTACTCATGTAATTTTAGTGGAACTGGAATCCAAACCTGGGCAATCCTACTCTACATTTAGGCCATCTTTCTAAGGTGCTATTAATTCAAATTCAGTGAAGAAAGAAAGAAGCAGAATTCTATCTATATGCAGAAATAATCTTTACCTGTTGGCTTTAAGTTTTATTACCACAGGAACAAAGAGGCTTAAATCATAGTATGAAATAAGAGGATACAGCTATGTGACTTGTTTCCAAAAGTAGCTTTTTGAATTACTGCCCTCAACCCCACCCTACCCCACACGCAAACGGCTGGGGTAAAAATTCTCTATGTGTACTTTCTGTGAAGTCTTTACAGGTTTTATCTTGGCATAAATACTTATGAAAAGTTGTATCCTAAAATATGGAATCCATGTCTTGCCCTGGCACCCTCAAAACTTAAATAAGTGCTATAGTGTTAAATATCATATACCTCAAAATAACAATACTAAAATTTCAAAGGTACCTTTCTTCCACAAAAGCTCAATGCCAAACATTACCTAATTTGTCCTCAGCAGTCCAAAGAAAGTTATTAGCATTTTTAGAAAGTTTAACTAATGAGAGAAGTAGACAGAATCATAAAAATGAGTACAAATATCTAGGGAGGTCAATGAGAAAATGCAGTTAAAAAATTTCTTTTTATAATGTCAAACTGTCCCTTTCACCTGATCAGGAACAATTGTAACCACTTAGTTTGCTCTATTTGGCTTCAAATATACTTTCACTGGAAGGTCATTATAATTCAAATCCATTCAGTGCTGCTTCACTTTTGTAATTTGTTAGTAGTGTACCTTGCACCTATTTGAATGATATAGCACATTGATAACATTTTCACTTATTTAAAGCCATGTTTACTGATAGAGACTTGCACCCCCCCAAAAATTGTAAAAGGCAATCTTCACACATTCAAATAGCCTGAACAAGTAATTAATAAAGTGTATCTCCTGGCTAGTTCTGAATTTTCCAAATTAAGGTCACAGAATTTTAAAATCACATACTTTTAAAAAAGTTGGTAGAAATACATTTCAATGGTGAAGATAATACACTCAAGGTCATAATACGCCAATTCAATCCTTGCTCCAACATTCAAGATGCAATCAGGCAGATTTTAAATGGATTTTGCTTGTAGTTTTCTTATGGGAATGGTGGAAACTTTATTACAAAAGATGGTAAAGTTGTCAGTGACAAGGAAATCAGGAGGTCAACAGAGGTAAAAGGAGGGAGGTATCTAAACAGAAGTGAGAATCAGTAAGTTGTGTGTGGGACTCTAAAATGACATGTAATTTCTAAAGACCCTCAAAATAAAAGAATAAGAGATTTTTAAAAGAAAGAAAAAAAGAACCAGCCAAAGAGGTAAGATATAGCCATATTGATGGGGTGGGGGGTGTCTAACTACACAATGAGGTCATCCTATCTCCCGGAAGTGACACATAATCACCTGCTTTGCACTAGCTCCGCCCCTTCCCTCAGAGGTCCCGCCCCTCCACCAGCAGCCGGGAGGGTGTTAGGGGGCGTTTCTCCAGGAGGAAAGCTGTGAGCTGCGACGCTGAGGAAGGGGACCCCAAAACGTCTGGCACTGCCCCCTCCAGGGATCACTTTGGACTTCCTCACTCGGCCCAGCGGGATTCAGAAACGCCGAGGGGTCAACCTGATGGGTTTCGGGGTCAACGGAAGAGGGGAAGGGGAGCCCTGGCGGGGAGAACCCCCCGGCCCCCCGCCCAGCAGCTGAGGCACAGGAGGGCGGCCATCTTGGCCGGGAGGGTAG